>JAKSZP010014561.1:0-191811 GCA_022478985.1 Massospora cicadina
ATAATGGCAGAGGGGGAGGGGGATCTGGCAGGTCATCTTCAAGCTCAGCATTGTAGAGGCGGACCAATGCTAAGAGTAGGGGGGTTGGAGCATCCGCAGGATGAGGGTCATGGTGTAGTAGGTAGTTGTTGAGATCAACTATTTGGACCTGATTAAAGCCTCTATGAGTTTGGCAACATGGTGTTCAGCCTAGATGTGGGCGTTAAGAAGTTGTTATAGTTTCGCAGTTTATGTTCTTGTGGTGCATTTGGATGGGAAAAAACTGCCAGTTCAACGACATGCTTGATGGCGGTGGTGGCATCTTTGTGAAAGCGTTGGATTTCCTCTTTTGCGGTAGGAGAAAAATCAGATGGTACAAGGGGGTGTGCAGCACGTTTTTATATTCTGCATTAACAGTTGCACATAATATGTGAGTACAGGGAATATTGGGATTGGTCACTGCAGCTGCGGCAAGCTGGTGGTCACTTTTGAAAAAGGCTCCAGGTTTGCGGACATATAATTTGGTTGGTGCTAGGGTATCAAAGTCTTAATTTAGGCAAATTTTAAATCAATTGAATAGCTCAGTTGTGGGACAATTTCACCCAATTTGGTTACTTCCTCCAATAATTTCCAGGGATTGAGATTGATTTGGGAAGATATATGGGTAGGTGATTTTAATTTGGTAGGCTTTAAGGCGGGTGATTTTCTGGATTGAACAGTGGTCTAATCCTGCACCTGATTGGTTGGCATGGGTGTGAATTGGCTAACTTGGGTTTGAGGTGCTAGATTTTGCTTCTGATTCAAGTGCATGGCCTGTGGGGTTAGGGCAGCCAAAATCCCCACTCAAATGCTGTTGGTGTTTTTGGGTGGTGTTGTCAGTGTTTGCAGGGTGTGAATTATAATGACATACCTTTTTGGTGTGGTCCAATTCATAGCAGAGGGGGAAAATTGTGCGACCATTGTTGGTGTAGGCCCAAAAGAAATGGTTAGGTTTGGATGAGATATTGGCATGCGCTAGGATGTGCTGCGCCATGTTCAGCTGGTGGGGGGTGATTTTGGCCATTTCCTGAGGTGCTGCGAGTCATTCAGCACCACTTGGGACAACGAATTGGAGGATAGGGTTTTCATTATAAGTGGACAACCCAACATCAACTCCTCATATAGTTTTTGAGAGGGGAGGTGTGAGGGGAGGTTCGCAAAGGTTACTAAAAGTGTGTTATAATTTGTGAGGCGTGTTCAGGTGGTGGTAATGGGGGTATTTTTTATAAAATAATTGTATATCTGCTGCTGTGGCTGCATCCTCTTCAGTGTGGGAATCCAATATTGGAATATCCCTTGTAAGACGGAAGTCAATAAACCCTGATTGTACGAAGGGGGCCGTTGCCATCTCAATTATCACTTTGTCAGCATATGTGAATAGACATCCATACTCAACGCGGAGGCAAAAGCGAATATTGGTTCTGGGTAGGGCTAGGGGGTGGGGGTGGGTTGGGTGGGCTTGTGCGAGGTAGAAATACTAAGTCCTTTGGGGGGACATAGTGGACAGAAGTATTTGGCAGACTGGACAAGCCAGTCCACATGCATTTGCCTGTTGGGCGGTAAACGCTAGCAGGTGGAGCACCATTGCCCCATACTGGGGCAGCTGGTGGTGAATCTGAGGACATAAATTTGGAGATTGGTGCAGTTGGGTGGTGGTGGAATGTGATACGTTTTTTTAAAATTGCTCAAAATTTATGTCAAGTGGAAAAAAACTCTTATAGATTTTCAATGTATTTTCCTTAAAATCAGCCTTGACTCCATGAGCTCTCATAAATGAGGTCACAATTAGTAATTCATAACTTTGATTGGGGAAAGCTATTGCTGGAGCGGAAATCACTAAGGAGCCAGAATGCAGCGTTAAGACGTTATATGCTCCTTCAGAAGTTGTTGTATGGGCTGGCAGTACCATTGATTTTGGCAATGATCTAATTCCAGAGCTAGGTTCAGTTTCTTCATCAGTTTAGTGGACACAATATTAACCTGTGCCTCACTGTCCATGATAGCATATACTTTAATCTTAATTACTGGAAGCACAAATAAAAGTAAATTCAGAAAATAAATGTATGCCGGATATAATGCTAGGACATCCAGTGCCTACTTGACTTAAAAAAAGTTTGAACTTCCAGGCCTAGCTGAGGGTTGAAATCCATCCTAATCTCATTCAGCATTGGTATTTTGGCCCCACAAATTGGGGAATATTGTCTGAGGTAATAGAAGCTCTTGTAATATTAACTGTTGCGCATGTGGTTTAGCTACCATCTTTAGTGCCAACTCAGAGTCACATTTTTGCTTAACTGCTGGAGGTGAGGCGGTGTTGTATCATTTTGTAGGATGGAATGTGGATTCGGAGATTTTTTTGTAATTAGGATTTTTAGATGGGGCGGAGGTAAAAATTTCTGTTCTACTATGCCCTGTATTTTCCCAAGTACGCCTCTTTTACAGGTTTTACCAAATGAACCCAGGCTTGGAACATGACTTAAAGTAATGATTCACATAATACCCAAAAATTCTTACAAAGATATCAAATGACTTAATTAATAATAGACTTCTCAAAACGAGGGCTATACACCTGAGTTAATTCCTTAGTGGGTCACGTATCCCAGTTAGTTTGATTTCATGGCTAACAAGATCTTGGATTTGGCACTTCAGAAGTGACAATGTAATAACGGAGGTAATTCACCATATGAGTGATATCATTTTCTTATCAAAACTGGTATCAGAATGTGATTCAACTTCATGTAGGGGCTCACAGGCATGGCCAAGAGTGATATGGGCATCAAAATCATTTATAAAATTAGCCCCAGATGGTGTGACTCCAAGTAAAAGCGTTCAGAAGTAACTTGAAAAGATTTATCTCTTATAAAAGAGATATTAAGGAATTCTATTTTATTATTGGTCATCCTTTCAGCTCCGCCAAACTCCTTGATAGTAAGAACATTGTCGTTAATGTAAGAAATGTAGGCATTCTTTAGTTTTGGCATAATTAACTCCTGACTCTCAGAGACCAAAAAAGTTTATTACTGATGCCAACTTAGCAGTCTTAGGCGCTCGGGTCATTCTACTCTCAATTAGTCATAAATGTTGTGTATGTTTTCATTCTTATTATGGTTTGTTAAATTCAGTGGGTTGCCCAGAAATTGATTTTCAACATTGTAGGGCCAAAGATCCTGCGTTCTCTCTATACAACTGTGAGCTTCTGTATCATCAGGTTGTGTGGAGGTTTAACAGTAAGAATTGAGAGGAAAACAGCCGGATGAATACACATAACCTGCGCACCATCACCCTCACTATCAGGTTCCATCAGAAGAGTTCACCGAGCAATTTGACCTGGATGGCACTGGCAACTCTTCTGATAAATTTCCTCCTTAAATTAATTTGTTGATTAAAAAAGTTATTATTCACCTGAAACTTAATTTCCATCTTGACAATGGAATGGTTAGTGGACTGGAAGTCCACTCTAAAGGCCATATTTTCATTTTCTAGGGACCTTACTTGCAGTTCTAAGTTTTTGATATGCCAAACATGGCCCAAGATGATAATGGAAAGAAGTCTAACTTAAGCCTTCAATTCCTATCATAATTGTCAATCTCATCCAAACAGGTTGGCAATGGCTCAGGGCCGGGCACATCATTGTCTATAAGTCGTGCTACCTCTTCTGGAAGGTAGTCCCCAACTAAGTAACCAGAATCCATACTGGTAAACAATAATGCACAGGAGATCAGGGTGTGATCCCTGTAGTGAGCACTAAATGTTAAAACTGGTGCTTATGCATCATATTTTAACTGCAAAGGTAACTACACCAAAAAACTTACTATACTGTATGAAGAAAGTAACTTTAATCTAAAACTTTCCAATATAAATGGTAGCTTCAGCAATAGGCTTTTTATTTAAAAACAAAAAAGCACTCTGTAATATTGAATACTGCAAGTGGCTAACGGGCTTGCTCAATTATTGGCCAGAAAGGCTGATATAACCTCTTTTTGATATTTATTTGAGGTAAGCCAACCATGGGACAGACATTACAAAACTAAAACTAAAGCTAAAAACTAACTTGACTAATTGGTTTAAACAAAATGCCCAAATGAGCGGATTAAGTGAAACACTTCAAACAAAACAACCGGCCAGGTGGGCAGCAGAAACTGCTTATCCCTCCATGGCGGAAGGGGAGGAGGGATTGGGGGCTCATCTTCAGCATCAGATTCTTCCTCTCATAGTAGTGTGCATGTCACAGCATATAGTATGGGCATTGGGGAATCTTCAGCATGTGGTTTGATATCCCTAATAATTGGTATTTTATGGAAATTGCCAGCAGGTAAATGGCACTGATATATTCGGTTAAAGCTTTTTCAGCTTTTTTGCGGGCATCTGGGAGTTTAACGAATGTGGTAATGTTGGTTTGGGTAATTTTAGCTTTTGGGTTCCGTGCTATAGTTGCCACGTTCTGGATAGCATCTTTGACATTTTTGTATAACTGTTTTACTGTGATTTTACTCTTTTGAGTAAGACTTTCAGGGATAACAGGAGGTGGAATTCCTCCTGTGAGCATCGCCACTGATTTGACAACAGCTTTACGAAAGGGGCGACAATCTGGTGTTGCAGCTGCTTTGATTGCAAGCTGGTGATCACTGCAAAGAGATTCAGCATTTTGCTGTATGTATATAGTTGAAGGGGGTATTTGGCGTCCCATTCTGCACTAACAAAACGCTCAATTTGCAGAGATGGTTCATCAATGAGCTTACCTGATTCATCAATTTCAGCCAATAATTCCCATGGATTTTGGCTGAATTAAATTGAGGAATCGGCGTACAGTTGAGGTTTGGTTGATTCATCTGAGGAAGCATGGGATTGAATTGGGATCCAATCTGATGCTTGATTGGAGGAATCATTTGTGGCATTGGGGCGAGGCGGAGGCTGATTGGTGGCTGTAGGTGCAGCTGCAGCTTCCAGTTTTGGGGGAGGGGGAGGTAGGATTGTGCCCCATACTGGAACTTGTATGAGGTAGGCGGCAGATTGGAGGTCAGAGGATGAGTCATTCGATCTGTCAGAAGTGGCTAAGGAGGGGCCCTTGCATTTTGAGTGGTCCAACTTGAAACATGATGGTCAGATCATCCACCCGCCCTCAATGTGGGCCCAAAACAGATGGTAAGGTGCTGAAGGAATAATGGTACGAGGGGGAATTGACACAGCGATATTACTAAATTCAGGGCTGATCATGGCATATGCCTGAGGCCCAGTAAGTCGTGTGGCCCCATTTGGGACCACAAATTGTAAGATGAGGTTGGAGCCATAGGCTTCCAAACAGTCCATCAGCTGCTAGTGGAGCACTTCAGGGGGAGGTGGGTGGGCAAACCAGCAAACTGGACAATTAAAGTGTTGTCCGCTGAAAGCCAGGTCCAAGTTGTGGGGAGAGGGGTGTCCTGGAATACCAGGGGCACAGTTGCTGCAGTGGCAGCGTTGGCTTCACAGGTGAAGCCGAGGTAAAAATACCCCATGTGGGGGCAGAAATCTATGAATCTGGTGGGTGTCATCACCACCTGTGCCATTCTGATAATGGCTTGGTCGTGGTATGGAAATAGTTTCCCATGTTTGACCCTTAGGCTGTAGCACATGTTGCTCTGGGGGAGCACCAGGGGGCAGCGAGGTACCACTTGGGTATGAGCAAGGTGGGCGTAGAGATCCTTGGGAGGAAAGAATAGTCCCGTGGGTTTGGAATGACTTGGTGAACTAGTCTAAGCGCGTTTTCCTGCTGGACAGAAAACAGCAGGTGGAGTTTTGCCGCTGCCCCACACTGGAGCAGCTGGCTGAGAATCCAAGGACATTGGAGCGAAACTACAACGGGTGATTAGGGTTTGTTTTTATTAATTTGTGTAATTTTGCTCAGAAAGTTATGACGATATATAATATATAACTTCTTTTTCAGAGAAAAGATTCCCTTCCCCTTGGCAACCCTCTCAGATAGCCCATGCCTACCAGAGTTTTTATTGGTGCTTTCCATGGTTACTAAGCAACACCTCCAAATGGTAGACTAGGATTGTAGTATCCAAATTGGGTTGGAAAAGCAATTATTATAATCAAGGCATTTTCATATAAAGATGTAATTTTCCAGATGCAGTCGAGTTACTGGTTATCCACCATAGTAATATTGGACTCTTTTACTGATGATCTTACGCTGACATGGGGGCAGCATAGAATAGTATGTTAGTACAAAATAGGATGCAATATAACAAAAAAGGCCACAATGTTGGAGGCCAATAAGTTTAGAAAATAAGAAATGTTCTGATAGGGTTTCCAGGATTTATTTATTACTAGAATTAATACTTTGGGCAACTACATCTAAAAGCTGAGGCATTGTGGTGGAGGAGTTGTACCAATTAAATCTGAAGTCTAATTATTAGTTGTAACATGAAATTCATAACTCTCTTTCTGCTCAGGGTAACTTTCTGAGCAAATTATATGGAAAAAAGTAAATCGCAATTGCCTGCTGTAGTTCTGCTCCAATGTCCTCAGATTTCTTGCCAGCTGCCCCAGTGTGGGGCAGCGGCAAAACTCCCCCCACCATTTTCTCTCCGACAGAAAAATGCGCTCAGACTGGCTCACCCAGTCATACCAAACCCCTGGGATGATTTGGTCCATTCATGGATCTCGACGCCCACCTCACTTGAACTCAAGAGGCACCCTGTTGCCCCCTGGTGCTCCCTTGGAGCAACATGCATTTCAGCTTTAAGGAAAACTATGGGTAACTTTTCCCCTACCATGACCAAACCATTATCATAATGGCTCAGATGGTGATGACCCCTGCCAGATTTATATGGTTCTGTCCCTATAAGGGGTATTTTGATCTCAGCTTCACCTGTGAAGCTGACGCCGCCATTGCGGCAACTGTGCTTATGGTATTCCAGGGTACCCCTCTCCTCACAATTTGGATCCAGCTCCCAGAAGATACCACTTTGGTGGTTCAGTTCGCTAGTTTGCCCACCCACCTTCCCCTTGAGGTGCTCCACCATGAGCTGATGGAAGGGTTGGCAGCCTATGGCTTCAAACCCATCTTGCAATTTGTGGTCCCAAATGGGGCCACACGCCTCAATGGGCCTCAGGCGTATGCCATGATCAGCCCTAAATCAGATAAAATTACCTTGTCAATTCCCCCTCACACCTTCATCCCCTCTTTCCCTGACCATCCGTTCTGGGCCTGCGTTGAGGGCGGATGGACGATCTGTCCATCCTGTTTTAAGTTGGACCACTCAAAACGCAAGTGCCCATCCCTAGCTGATTCTGACAGCTCTGATTTTTCATCCGCCAGCTTCCAATATGCTGCCCACCCCATGCCAGCTTCAGTATGGGGTATGATCCTACCTCCCCACCCAAAGCCTGTTGCTGCAGCTGCGCCAACAGCCACCAATCAGCCTCCTCCTCACTCCAGTGCCACAGACAATCCATTCAATTAAGAACAGGATTGGACCTCAGTTTGATCCCATGCATCCTTAAACAAACCAACCAAACCTCAAAAATATGCCAAATCCCCAATTCAACTCAACCAAAATCCTTGGGATCTATTGGCTGAAATAGATGAATCTGGGAATACAATTGAAGACCGCAATATACAAATTGAGCAGTTTGTGTTTATCGACCATGATGGTGAGCTACCCCTTCATTTATACACCACCCAGCCAAACGCCAAAATATTTCGTAGCAACAATCAGATGGCTGTTGAAGCAACTTTTAAGCCAGATTTTTATCCTCTCCACAAAGCTGCTGCCAAATCAGTGGCGATGCTCCTAGAAGGAATCCCTCCTCCCATTATTCCCTCCAAAGCAAATAAGTTTCAAAAAATATATAGATTGAAGCTCACAAAGCCACCAATGACACGATCCAGCACGTGACAGTGGTAGCTCAGAATCCCAAATCAAAGATTACCTGCACCAATATCACCACATCTGTAAAGCTACCCAACAAACGCACAAAAGCTAAAACAGCTTTGGCCAAATACATCAGAACTATTATGTATAACAGCTATATTCCTACCACCCCAATCATCATAAGTATATCTCCACATACCGCTGATGCCCTGACGCCCCTGCTCTCCGCCATAGCCCATGCCCTGCTTTGGGATGAAGTTCAGGCCAAGGATGAGCCCCCTGATCCCCCTCTCACCTTCCGCCATGATGTGATAAGTGGTTCCAGATGTCTTACCTGGTTGGTTGTGTTTGTGTTATGTGTGTTGTACGCTCATTTTGGGCGGTTCATTTGTTTTATTCGGTGAGGATTTTTTTAGATTTGAGTTTCAGTAATGTCTGTCCCCTGGTCAGCTTACCTCATTTAAATAAATAAAGCATTATATTCATATATATAAAATTATTGTAACCAAATGGTTTGTCAAATCAATTGCAACAAACTGCTCTCTACCCACACATCCAAGGCTGCGTCCTCCCATAAAGCCAAAGGTTATATGGGAGAGAAATTGCAACAAGTCAACCATGAGATGAAATAAAAAAACCCTGAATGAGTTAATAAGACACTGTCAGAAGCCACATCAACTGAATATTTCAACCCTTTAACAGGAAGGTAAGGGTATCTCAGATATAGGCTGCAGCACAGGTGCATGGCTGAGCGTGTGTAGCTTTGCCATTGGGTAAAGTTGCCCTGAGCTTTGACTTCAGAAAAGGGGATTACTTTTTATTAACCACTTTTTGGAGATAACGACAAGGTATTAGCTTTCAAGTTTGTTATGACATCAAAGTTCGCCGCAATCCACTACCAAAGTAATTGGGTACAAGAGATTTTTAAATGCTAGGAAGCGGTCAGCCAAAAGGTACTCATCAACTTGATAATTCACCAACACCTGAACCTTCAGTTTGAGGATAATATTAGAGGCCTCTGCCCTAACCATACCACCAGGCAAGTATCTCAAATCAAGGTAATCAGCCAGGTCTTAATCAATAAAATCTCTCAGAGGTACCAATATCCACTAAAATAGTTGTTCTGATTTTCCTAAAAGGGATGATAGAGTAGCATAAAGCAAAAAAATAACCATAAAATCTTTAGCATTTTTCCAGTAAAATACTCATTAGACATAATCATGCCACCAGGATACGTTTTTTCATAAAAAAGGAGTGGGAAGTTGGACGCCATCACTAATGAGGACACATACCCCACATCATCCTCAGCGGTAGCATACTTAACTGTAACTTGTAACAATAGTTTCTTTCCTATCTCCAGTATCCTGTGAATCATAGTGGGGATCAAGTGTTGGTTCTCAGGGGTAATGTGGTACACAGAAATCAGCTCCAAGCTGGCTCTGCCTGAGATTATAATTAGCTCATTAGAATTTATATAATTGCTTTTATAGAACGCGTTTTCAGCATCATCAGAATTGTACTCAATCTGATATGCAATTTTACATTGCTATCTAACACCATCACAGCCAGGCCACCCACCGTTAGCTTGGTTGGGCATCCCAGAAAGAGTGTCATAGGGAAAACCATATCAGATGGATTATCCACTTTTTTAACTGTGGACCCACCCAAACCCTCGATTTCCCACAAAGCAGAGGGAGGATCCATGAGTCCTGCCCAATTCATAGAAAAATCCATAGTTTTGGGCTTTCTATTTAAAAGGACCGCCGTGGGTGATATCATTGCAGGTAAATTGACTGAAGCATTCAAATTAAGACTCAGCCTAGACCCCCATATCAGCTTCAAGTTTATCTGATATTGAAGGACTGAAATAAAAAGATTCCTCCCATTTCAAAGGCGCGTGCAAGTTTTCAAGGCCCATATTTATAGGGCCTTCCCAGGTGAAACAATGACAGCCACCTACCTGGCTTTTTTATGATTGGGTTGGGGAAATCACCACAAAGAGCTTCGATAAGATGATTTAAATTGGCAAAGGGAGCTTGCCATACTGGGCGCTCCTCATAGGAGTATCCAAAATGGAACGAAGAAATGACGTTTTAACTGCATTTGACACAGATAATCCTGAGACCCACGTAGATTCATAAAAATAGGGGCACCAAAGACGCCCAAATCCATTGCGCATAAATAATCCTTAGAATGGCTGGAAAGCAGCGAAATTGAGTTACCACACTTTCAGGAGGCTCTCTAAACCTTCTAGCACCTCCGCCATACATGACACAACTTTTTAAACTTGAAAAACTAGGCAGGAGCCAGGGTATAATCCGATTCAGATACTCAGAGACAGGAGAAGGCAAGTAAGGGCTAATTTTATTGTAATGAAGAGAAGTGGTATGAAAAGTGGAAGCCCAAGCAACTAGGCCTCAAAACACTCAAAAACCACCAATTACTTATAGAAAGGGTGGGAGTTGCACCGCAAGCAGTAAAAAGAGAAACGTTCAGCTGGCACACCGCCAAGATGAATGACAACGCCTTGGACAAAAGCATTGGAACCAAGGTCCACATCCAATGCACCCCGTCCTACTAAGATAAAACCTATACAAAATAAATTTCAATTATACTAATAGAATAGTTGGTTAACTAATGTCAAGAGCGTGTCTATAACTTTCAAATTCCCAGAGAGGAGGTGGGGAAGGCCCCATCCCACAACCTGGGAACGAATTACTAGCATTTGAGAAAACAGGGCACCGCAAAGTAGGGTGGTTCCCAAAGGCCCCAGAACGAGGGTTAAGCAAACTCTGTTATCACTGACCTCCTGGAAGTTAGCAAAGATTACCAAACATTTTTACATACTTAAATATAATACAGGGATTTTAATTAAGTCAATTATCAAAGAAGGTTTGTCTAAAAACACTAATTATAAAATACCAGGGGCATCATTTTGTATTGGGTGATACACTGTGCTAGTCAAACCAATAAACGCAAACCACTATCCTTTGTGGTAATTTAGCTCAAGTATGCTCGCACTTGGGTAATTGACTGCAATTGAATTTTGCCCAATCTAGCAATATGGTAAACTATATGTATTCAAAGCCCCGTTTTCCCAAAAATGTGATGTACCATATTTAATTGATAATTAGCTGGTGCACCGCAAAGCTAAGGATATAATTCCCCTGTGTCCATCACGTGCACCATTACCCCAAACTTGGGCATATCTTTCCCATACCCAGCGTTGGTCCAGGGTGTGCTTCGGATCATGAAGGTTCATTGACTTGAGTCCTTGTCCTCCTCATGCTCAGCCTTATTAGTACAATCCTTCCCTACTGCTATCGCTTTTAACCATGACATGTACCCAATTATCATGGAGGTAGACTAGTGGAGAAAATTTGATTTTAAACCAAATTTGAAAGGCAATACCTTAACTTCATCCTTGTAGAGTAGTCAAGGATCTATAATTTTCATGTCAGACAGCAGCACTCTGATAAAATTGCTGCAGTGTCCCAATGTACATAAGCTTAGCCTTGCACCTCTGGTGAATCCCACACGAAAAGCCCCCCTATCCCCTGTTTGGAGGGGTTTGAATCTTCATCTGATGCGGCTTCAGCAAATGCTTTACCTAGGTAGACTTAAATTGTAATTTCAAATTCATAGTTGACTTGGTTCACATTTCCTCTCCAATCTACCCTTTAATTATGAAGGAAGAGGCAGCATTGCATGTTTGGGTACATAGAAACTTTCAAAAGGAAGCATCTTCATAGTAACTCTCCAATATTATCATCAATTCTCTTTGTGGTAAAAAGCGGGTGGTACTCTACACCCTTGCATAGATTATGGTAACTTAGATGTTTCACTATGCCCAATCTTCATCCCATTCCTATGGAGGAACAAATTTCTCGCTATATATAGAAAGCTTTTGTCTTTTCCAAACTGGATTTCTTGAACGCATTTACCAGATACGCATAAAAAAAGGGCTGTAATGGCTCACTGTATTCTGTACCAGGAAGGGTATTTTTCAATTTAAGGGCAGGCCTTTTGGTCTTAAGAATGCAACTGCAGTTTTTAATGTTGTATTAATGTGGTAAGGGAGAGTTGTTGAGTGTATGCGCTGTGGCCTATATGGAAGAAATACTGAGTTTCTCCTCAAATCAAGCAACCCTTGAGATTCACCTACAGCTAGTGGTGGAGAATTTTGATAGTGGCAAACCTGCCGCTATAAATCATTAATTGTGAGTGTTGGCGTTACAGTTCTCTAGACTGTCGTCAAGGTCTAAAGGTGGCTCATAGCTGCAAATTTGTAAAAAGGGTCAAGAAGGAAGCAGAAAAATGGATCTAATACCAAATAATTTATTAAGTTAAAAGGTGTCGATATTTATAGGATGAGTGGGGTCATGGTGCCTCAAGGATTGTTGTGGCCCCATCCATTCAGGATCTTTCCTGGCTTTCCAGAATGACTGCCTGTTGGGCACTCTCAATGTATTTTGCCGCCCACATAACCAGATTGGTGGAAACTCCGCCCCATGTGACACAGGAATTGGGGATAAAAATACTGAAGTTGTCTTTTTTCAGATAGGTTCAATAGTCGATTTGTTACAGCTCAATTTGGAAGTGGGGAATTCAATTTGTTTGTTATCTCGAATCCCAACAGCGCCCCCCTCAAGATCCTGTCAGAGGGGGGTATAGGGCCAAAGGTACTGGCCATACACCTGATTGACCACGGTCCGCTGATTGACATCAGCAATGTAGTACTCTGACTTTAACTTATGAATGACTTTATAGGGTCCAGACCAAATAACGTCTAGCTTATTTTGTCCGCCTCCAGGTCGATGATGATAGAAGAGAACAAGGTCACCTAATTGCAAAAGTTGGTAAGGAGGGTCAGCTGAGATTAAATCGGGATGTCTCTCTTCCTGTAGTGGTGATAATGCCTTGTGTGGCTAGGGCTTGAAGCTGGACAATTTCTTTGGCTAAGGCCATCATAGTTAATTCAGGGTTCTCAGATGTGGAGATCTTGAGCAATGGCTGGATGCTATTTGGTAGCCAAGGTTCACGCCCAAATAGGGCTTCAAAAGGGGACATCTTTATGACTTGATGGTAGATTACCCTGTAGGCAAGCAAAGCGCTGGGTAGGTACTTTTTTCAAACAGGCAGGATCTGAGGTGGCCAACTTTCATAAAATGGGAATAAGAGTTCCATTAGCGTGCTCTACCACTCCATTAGTTTATGGGTTGTAAGGGGCAGAAAAACTCTGGGTAGTACCTAATAGCGAGGTAAGTTCTTGTATTACCTGTGAAGTGAAATTTAAACCGTTATCCAAAAGTAAGGTTTGGGGCACCAATGAAGGGTGAAAATGGATCAAAGAAGGAAAAATCTGTGTATTTGGAAGTGACAGCTGGGACTGAAATTGCATCACCCACTTGGTTAAGTGGTCCACGGCTAGGATAATATACTTATGGCTATGCAGCTCAGTGGTAAGAGGGCCCACCACATCAATGCTAACAACATTGAAGGATTAAGTTGTGGCGACAGCTACATGTTTGAATTGAGGATTGGCTCTTTCTTGAGATTGGCAAGTCATACATGCCTCCAAGTCCTCTTGGATGGTTTCCATCATTCAGTCCCAGTAACATTGTGACTTCAGCCATTCGTGAGTCTTCTTAACTGCCCCGTGTCCCACAGTAGAATGACCCTCTAGAATAACACAATTCGGGAAGAGGGCGGACATAAGGGAGCCACTTCTTATTACCCTTCTTGTAGAGCAGACCATCTTTAATTTGAGTGTCTCAAGTCATCCTTTGGAGTTCATCTTGGACCTTGGGAGTTTCAATTTCCACTTATCAGGTCAACCTGTTAGATCATACAGCCGGTCTTCCTCAGGGATCAATGCTGCTAGCTCCAGCATCCTGGAGAGGCCATCAGCATTTTGGTAAATCGCGCCTTCATGATGGACAATGGTGAAATAATAGCTCTGTAGTCATAAAGCCCACCTGGCTATTCAGCCAAAGGGTCTTTCATTTTCTGGAGCCACCAGAGTGAGGAGTGTTCTGTAAAGATGGTAAAGTGAGTACCATAGAGGTAAAGCCAAAAATGTTTTATAGCTAGAAAGACAGCCAGGCACTCCATCTCAGGAATGCTGTTGTTCTGTTCAGCTTTACTCAGTGTCTTAATAAAATAGCCATGGGATAGTTGACTTGTTTTCATCGTGTTGGGCTAGGATAGCCCTGACGGCAACATCACTTGCATCCTATAAACAACAAGAAGGGTTGGTCAAGCATGGGTGGACTAGAATGGGTTTAGTAAATTGAGCAGTTCTTAATACATTAAAAGCCTGTTCTTGTTCAAGCTGCCATTCAAATAACATTCTTCTGCAAAGGTATAATAGTGGCTCAGTTAGGTTGGCAAACTGGGGGAAAACTGAAGATAATAGCTCACCATACCTAGGAATACCTGGATATTCCTTAAGCTTTGGGGGCGTGACATTCTCTCTATGGCGTCAACTTTGTCTGGTATAGGCTGGATGACATCTTTAGAACTTTGTATCCCAGGAACTGCAGTTTTTATTGGAAGAAAGAGCACTTTAGTGGTTTAATCTTTGTAGAAGCCTTTTGTAGTCAATTGAAGACTTTCATGAGATGCTTGATGTGTCCATTAAAGGTCCATGAGAAAACATTAATTTCATTTAGGTAGACGTGGACTCATGAAACATTCAATTCCCCAAGTATCCCATCCATGGCACGTTGTAAAGTGGCTGGGGCGTTACAAAGGCCCTGGGGCATCCTTATGGGCTCGAATAGTCCTTCATTGGCTATAATATTGCACTTGGCTTAATCTTCAGGGGCAAGATCAACTTGCTAATATCGGCTGGCAAGGTCCATGGCAGAAAGGTACTGAGATAAAGCAAGCAGACGGAGGGAATCGTCAATTTGGGAAGAGGATAACTGTCCTTCTTTGTGATGGTGTTGAGTCACAGGTAGTTCATCACCACCCAGTTTTTGCCATCCTTCTTCCAACCATCATAAGAGGAGAGGCCCAAGGATCGTACGATTATACCTGGAGTCTGGCGTCAAGTAGTTGTTTGAGTTCCACTGTCACCTGGGCCTCCTCAACCTTGCTTTTTCAGTAAGGCTTGACCAGAAGGGGGAGCATCCCGAGTTTCCACATGATGTATGACTCCGTTCAATCTTCTGAAATCATAATTTGAGGCCAAAAATAGATCTGAATACTCCTCCACAACTCAAAACTTATGTTAATGTTCGTCTGAGAGGTCTTTGTTGATATTGGTGTTGACCAGGCTGACTGATGGAGGTATCTTCAAGAAAAAATCTCTTAAGTCCCCAAAGCTTTGGACATCAGTAATATCCTCCACTGGTAGAAGGCGGACATAGGTGGCAGGGCTGTTTGGACCTACTATTTTGGGTTTGTAGTAAGGTTGGCCAACAACACTAATATAGATCTGGCATAAGCTTGATCTAGGATCCACAATAGGTTAGCGCCTCTTTTGTGGATGGATTTCTAGGCCTCAGATTTCTAATAGGTATCCCAAGGGGATTAACATGGACCTGGGTGCCAGCAATGACTTGGGACTTTGGAGGTATGGTAGTCGCCCTAGGTAAGTAGATCGGCATGCCCTCTTGCCCATCAACAACGGGAGGGGGAAGTCGGACTCAGGAGCCCCAAATGTGATATTTGAGCTGATTGATTCGGCCTTCACTCTCCAGTAAACAGGCTCATGCTTTGACCTCGGTTTTAGAATCATGATATATCTCAAAGATCAGATTGATACAATGCGCTAGTAGGGATAGAAAGCCGCCATCATAATGGAGTACTGCTGAATATTCTCGAAGGAAAAGAGTCCCAAGGAGCAGGTCATAGCTAGGGTTATCTAGCAAACATCATGGGTGTTTACAGCAAGCTTTCCAAGCCATAACTCTAGAGAGGAATAAGCCCCTATATATTGGGTACATTGTGGGCCAGCCATGCCATACTCCATATAGTGTGGCAAATCTGGAGTGATCTTGATGCGCTTCATTAACTTGGATTATATGACGTTCAGAGGGGAGCCACTGTCAACTGTGGTAAATACTGGAATTTCATGAACTTGAACTGAGACCTGGGTAACCAGACTTCCAAACTGGGGCGGCAGCATGAGGAACATGGGAGAGTCATTGGAAGAAGAATAAGCATTATCAATTTCTTTATTATCATTGGATACCGAAACTTCTTCTCCAGGTGCAATAGCTCCAGGGTTTTCAAGATTATGGAGGAAAATTGAGGCTAGGTATGGATGTCAGCATGGAGTATCTTGTCCTTCATTCTGACGGACCTTCTCCCCTCTGCTCAGCAAGTCGTTTCCATAAGGTCTTGGAACTGTGTATGAAACTGTTACAGTAAGTGCATCAAGGTCAAGGATTCTTCTGGTTTTTGACCACATGGACTCTAGGACGGTTAGAGAGGCCCGTAAATGTAGCATTAAAGTGTTTAGTTGAAGCAGGGATCTCAGTAAGTGCTTCCTAGATTTCCCGGATACAGGTAAACCTATTCTTATGCCTAATCATATGCATTTGAACCTCAGGATAGGATCCCAAAACAGAAATGACAGTGGTAATAGTATCATCCAAGGTTTAGATTTGTAATGACTAATGGTTGTTCTTGGGCTTAAAAATGGCTGGAAAACACCATGTGGTTTTCTCCTTTATTCAGTTAAATACCCATAAATGCCAATTTGGTTGGCCAGGGTTTAATTGCTGCCAAACTCTTGTTTTTAAGTCTGTATGGACCTGTTCCAAGGTGTTGCACTCCTTCAAATGAGGGTCATGATCTCCTGGGCAGTGCTATCTAGGCAGGAGTGGATAAGCTTTACCTTCTTCCATTTGGTGGCCTCCTCCGTTGAGCTCTCATATGTTTATAGGAAGAAGGCAATGCTTTCCTGGATGGGGGTGAACCTTTCTTTAAAATTAGTTTTAAAGTTAGTTACAAGAGGAGTGGAGAGGGTGTTAACATCAGGATGTCTCTGTCTCCAAGATCTCGTTCTCTGCATATTTGTTGGGCGCCTGCTGGTACAGCCGTCAACATAGGCCCTCAAGGTCCTCTTAGATATCATCCCAATTCTGGTTGAGGGAGGAAATGGAAGCCTTATTTGCGACTTGCTCCTTTAGAGATTGAATGTCAGCTCACTAAAGGTGAATCTGGCTCTTGAGGGTATTCAAATGTGTTTCAAACCCTCGATAAGTTTGTTTGAGCTGAGAGATGTGAGCATTGGTAAGCTTGTTGAAGGCACTAAAATTGTCCATTTTGTCTGACAGTGCCTCAATAGAAACCCTAGGGTCGAGGGGGACTCCATCCACTCAGAGTTTGCATCCCTGAGCTACATTCTGATTTTATCATGTAGGACAGCCAAGGCTGTTATCTCATCCTTCTGCCATGAGTCCTCAGGGCCATCAGGGGTGGGATCTGAGGAACCTTGAGGCCTAGGAGGTCCACGGGGACCCTCTGGTCCTTAGGGTCCTTCACGCCCTTTGGGACTGTTAACTTTTGGCAGATAGGACTTAAGTCCGCTAAAAGTGTTGCGCAGGTTTAGCCCACTGAGCAATGGCCAAACAATATGGAGATTGTTGGTCCCTTAAATAAACGTAATAAACCTATATAAAATATGAGGCAATCGCCCCAGCTTCGCTACTTTTATTTTATATGATCTAACCACAGACCCACTCTTCTTACGCTCTCTACTTACTCCTACTCATTTCTTCTTTCTTCCTTTCTTTTCTTCTTCTAAAAACCTCCTCCACTTCTCTCTACCACTCAACCCTTAACCCTCGGTATTCTTCAACGGATTTGACATATTTTGCTTAGTCAATCTCTATTCACTTATCAATATAGAGTTTGTTTGATCATTGAGGCTTCAACATAATTTCCTCGATTACTGAACCCTAATTAATTTGATTGATTCACTTTGCATTGCTCTAACCTATTACTCACCCTTGGAGCTCGCTTCGCATCTAATTTACAATCCACTGGACACTAGCTTATCGCCCAGTCATATTGAAATCTTGACATTACCCTTGACTGGATGATAAGTGCCTATTACTTTTAAGGCCAAAGGAACTTCGCGCGTACTTGGTTGATTATCTGACCACCTGCGGGTTCCTTAATGGTGTAGGCGTCAGTCCCAGTCTTCTTGATGATCTCAAATGGTCTTCTCCATATGCTGGCGAGCTTGTTCCATCGTCCAAACCCTAGTTGGTCATGAAACATGACCAATTCCCCTACCCTGAACTGTGGAAGGCTGCTGCGTCTACATTGAACAGCTGCATGATCCTGAATCTTCTTGGCAAGACTAATGGAATATGCCTCGGTCTGGAGCTTAATCAGCGTGTTTTTTAAGGTAGACAAATAGTGGTGGGCTTGACTCTGCCGGTATCCTCCACACAGGAGTAAAGCAATGCAGGTAGCGCTGGATGTTATCTATAGAGCAATTGTAATGAACTCTTACTGGTTGCTGAGTGGTAGGTGATATTGTATGCGAAGACAGCAGTGGATAAAAGGGTGCTCAGTCTGACGGCCGCTCATTTACAAGCTTGCATAGAATATACTACAAAAGTCCCATTGACCCGTTCCACCATACTGTTTATATTCAGGGTGGTAGGGGGTAGTTAAGACCCCGTGGATTGCCATGAGCTCGTTCAACTTGGCCAATATATGTGATGTGAAATTGGTTCCATTGTCCGTTAGGATAAATTGCGGACAACCATGGCGGTATATGACACAATCCAGGATGAACTTGACGGTAGTGACAGCCCCCAAATCCTTAGTAGCCCTTGCTTCCACCCATCTTGTCAAATGGTCGATGGCAAGTATTATATGTTTGGAGCAGTTTGCGCCAGTCAGCAGAGGCCCCACCACATCTAACGAAACTGTATGCCATGCAAACCGAGGCTTAACTAGCTGGTAGATGGTTTTTCAGTTGAATGGTTCCTCCACTTGGCACTGATGGCAACAACCAACCATCTCAAGAACATCATAGTGCATACTCTCCCAATAGTAGCTGGGTCGCAAAAACTCCAGCATCTTTTTCAACCCTCCATGACCTACCGCTTTATGGACATCCATAATTATCGCAGGCCTGGCAGAGGGTTTTGGGAAACTCAGCATTGATTCCCCCATCCGCTTATATAATTCCCTATTGCGCAAGAAGGCATCCTGCCTAAGCCCATCTAACACTTTGATCATGGGCAGTGGCTCATCTTGATATTTGCCCACAATCATTTTTTGTACATTATGTCTGCCACATCTACTGTTATGGCGACCGTGGGTAATCGGGAAAGGCAGTCCACATTCTGATGCTTCTCCCCTGGCTGATGCATGATCTCAAAATCATATGCTTGGAGCTTCAAAGCCCATCACGCGAGCTGCCCTTCAGGTTCCCACAGATTCTGTAGCCAGCGCAAGGAGGCATGATCCGTTACTACTTTGAATTTCACCCTGGTGAGGTAGACCCAGAATTGTTTATATGCATAGGTTACCGCTAAACACTCCCACTCAGTCACAGTGTAATTCCGTTCAGGGCCAGTTAAACTGCGGCTGCAATATGCAATGGGGTGCCTCACAACGTCATCATCTTTTTGGGATAACACAGCCTATATAGCAGAAAGCAAAGCATCCATTTGCACAATAAACTCTTTTTCCAAATTGGTTATTGCAAAACAGGCGTGCTAGCCAACGCGGTTTGTAATACATCAAAAGCGGTTTGACATTGATCCGTCCAGTTGAAGGCAGCATTTTTCTTAAGTAGCTCAAAGAGTGGTGCCCCAATACAGCTGAAGTTGAGAATGAACCGCTGGTAGTAACCGACCATCCCCAAGGACACCTGGATATCTCGCTTATTGCTTGGTCAAGTCACCTTGCGGATGGCTTCCACCTTAACCAGCTGAGGACTAAGCCCTTTGGAGTCTACCACAAAGCCGAGGTATTCCAATTGTTCCTTAAAATTGGCACTTTTGGGGCTTAATATTGATTTTAGCATCATCCAGGCGGCGGAATACTTTCTCCAGGTGTCCAAGGTGCTCCGTGAACATCCGCAAAAACATGTTGATATTGTCAAGGTAAATAAGAACGCAAGACAGCTTTAGGTCACCCAAATAGTGTCCATAGCCTGCTGGAACGTAGCGGGGGCATTGCACAAACCCTGTGGCATATGTGTAGGCTGGAACAATCCTTTTGAGGTGAATATTGCGCACTTTTCTTGTTCTGCTAATGCAACTTGATCTGCCAGTACCCTGATATCAAGTACATAGCAGAGAAATACTTGGCCCCACCTAAACAATATAAAGTGTCATTGATTTGTGGAAGCGGGCATGAATCTTTTTTGTAATGCTGTTAAGCTTCCAATAATCGATTACTACTCAATTGGAGATATCTTTATTTTTGAGAATTAGCACTGGAGATGCCCAGGGACTCTTTGATGGCTTCAACATTCCCTGTTCCACCAATGTATCTATTTCTGCAGATACAACTTCTTCTGCTGCCTTTGAGCATCGGATAGGTCATGACCTGATAGGGGGTGGTCTCCAGTATACACCTGATGCATGACCCCACAAGCGCAACCTAATTCATGATTGTTAGTTGCAAAAATGCTGTGATACTTCTCGAACAGATCCATCACCCTGTCCTTCTGATCCTCTGATAGACCAATTAGCGCCTCCCACGGAACCACTGTTATTACACCAAAGGTGGTTTTTAGAGGAAAGCTAAAATATTCCCAAGACCAAAGTCATGTACCTGGTGGATCTCATCAATAGGGATCAGGTGCAGGTAAGCCACCACTTGGTGCCGCTGAAACTTCATCACCTCCTTCTGCAGATTTGCTACCAATACCTTCACTTCCCCCTGCCCTGGTAACAGTAACCCAAGAGCTCTATGAGGTTTGAGCCGCGATTGTTGATAGGGCCCCACAACCTCTCCGTACAGACCTCCCAGGATATCAACTTCGAGCTTTTTCCCAATTATGACCTGATGCCCAGAAAGGATAGTCAAAGCATTTGTGGCTTGTAGCGGAATCCCTTTGTACTTGTAAATCTGGCTTAGAAGCATTCGGGTCTTACACTTCATCAGCTGATATCTTACAGGAATCACACCATCTCTATAGGCAAGATTAATTTGACCAGAGCAGATTGGGTCATGTGGGACTCCGCTGGAAGTAAAATAGATGGGGATCCGTTGTCCCAGGATACTGATGGTTTCATCCGCCATATTAACCACAGCCCCAAAGTGCCGCATAAATGCAGCACCAATCAACATGTCATAGTGGTCATTAGGCAACACCACCTCTGGAGAAGATGAACCAGCTGACCCAAACTTCAAAGGCAATGAGCTATATGCGCCTTCTGACACAGTACTCTTTGACCCCGCAGTTCCATACACTATTGGTGGTCCACATCTGGCTTCAGCGGAAGCTTAGCCACAAGCTTGGTGGATATTATATTGACAGGAGCGCCTGTATCAATGATCGCCCTAATTTTGGTATTCTGTATGAATATGTCACAATATGTGCATTCCAAATAAGAAAACCCTTGGTGTTTGATACATAAACATTCAAGGGAGTTTGATTATCCAGAAAAGTGTTCATACCAGCCCTGAAATGCGGATACTCTTGGGCAATCTTTTCTACAGGAATCGCCACCTCCACTCCATACAAAGCCGCGAAATATGTGGAGGGTTCACCACTGACCGTACCATTCTGCTCAAGGGTTTTCCAGGCATACGGCTTATGCACATCATGGCAGAACCCCATGTCCACATTATTGGGGTCTTTCCCTTGGCTTGAGCCCAAAAGGTGGTAAGGGATCTGTTGATATAGTAAATCCTCAGGGTGTGCCCCAGGGCTGACACAAAGTGATTCATGATAAAACATCAGGGACAATTAAATTTGAATCAGCAGAAGCAGAGCATCCCGTCTCTACTCTGCTCGCCCTTTTCCCTGTTCATTTGGGACACCGGATACTGCATGGACCTTTTGTTTGGCCTGACAACTAACCGCATAATGACCTGTTTGCCACACGAGAAACAAGCATTTGGGACCAGCACTCATCTCTGAATCGTTCCAGAAGGTCTAGGTCTACTATTGAACCACGGTTCATTATGGGCCCAAGGATAAGCGGGTTGATCATAATAGGGATGTAAAGGACCCGCCCATGAGTTAAGTGACCAAGGAGTAACCCACAGATTGCTCCTATATTGGTGGGATCCTTTGTTTAGCGGAATTTTAGTGACAGATGCAGGATCCTTCTGCTCAACGTTGGGAGCACTAAAGGTGACGGATAAATGGCATAAATGATGAAAGATTTTGAGTAACTCCGCATCCTCCTGAGGTGTGAATGCCATAGCATTATACAATTCGCGACAGAGGTTGATAGCTGACGCCATTGCTATGCCTACCTCCTCATTAGATAAGACATTCGCACCCAACAACACATGAGCCTCATTAGTAAACCGCTCCGCAAACTGTATTAAAGACTCATCTTTTTGGAAAGATATCGTTAAAAAGTCCACCTTGCACTGAGCCATTTTCGCTTTGCCCCCAAACAGGCGAATTACAGTCTCCTTTACCTCTTGGTAAGCTACAGTACTATTTTTAAGATAACATGTAACTTGATCAGCACTTGTAACATCCAATGCAGATAACAACCGTTTAGTTTCCGCTGATTGGAAGCCCCCTCTATGGCAAACTCAAACCGCTTGAAAAACCTGTGTATGTTACCATCACGGTTAATTGGGGCTGCCTGTCACTACAGATTTCCTTTTCCTTAACAACCTTATCTAATTTATACTCTTCACAGTCTAGCCGCTCCGTTGTGATGCTCAAGAGGTTGGCAAGTTGGTTGGTATGGTCACCTACCAGGAGCAGTTGGCGGAAGGCATGGTTGAGCTGCTCAGTAATATTCTTATTCTCCTGAAAAAGCACTTTTTGCGCCCGAAGTAAGGTATCCAAAGCAAGCTTCAGCTCCCCATAGTGAGAAAATTCAATATTGGGGTAGTACCCCCATCAAAGCGAGCTGGTTGCGCCATAGGTGCAATGATGTGTTATTAATGGTTGATCAATGGGCCCCCCTGTAGTGAGCACCACTGTTAACTTTTGGCGGATATGACTTATTTCCGCTAAAAGAGTTGCACAGGGCTTATCTCACTGAGAATTAGCCAAACGATATAGGGATCGTTGGTCCCTCAATTAAAGGCAATAAACTTATATAAAATATGAGGCAATAGCCCCAGCTTTGCTACTTTTATTTTATATGATCTAACCACAGACTCACTCTGCTTACGCTCTCTACTTACTCCTACTTACTTCTTCTTTCTTCCTTTCTTTTCTTCTTCTAAAAACCTCCTCCACTTCTCTCTACCACTCAACCCTTAACCCTCGGTATTCTTCAACGGATTTGACATATTTTTTAGTCAATCTCTATTCACTTATCAATATAGAGTTTGTTCGATCATTGAGGCTTCAACAGAATTTCCTCAATTACCAAACCCAAATTAATTTTATCAATTCACCTCGCATCGCTCTAACCTATTACTCACCCTCAGAGCTCGCTTTGCATCTAATTTATGATCCACCAGACACTAGCTTATCGCCCATTCATATTAAAATCTTGACAGGGACCTTCAGGCCCCCTAGGCCCTTCAGGACCCTCACTCCTGGAGGAGTAGTCATGATAGGCCAGCTCCCAATAGTGTTGTTTCAGGGCTCATACCAGATCCTTGACTTGGAGGAGGCGCTGATTCCATGTTGCCTCAAGAACTTGGACGTTACAACGCAGCTGTTCCTCAAGGTAGCCTTAGATCCTGCTATCTAACACCACAATTTGGTCTTTGACCTCGTTGATTAACTCTCAGTTATCAATAAAGCCCTTGAGGTTGTCTTGAACAAAGGAGGAGGCTGTATTTATCAAAATCAACAATGTGAGTGTGTAAGGCCTGGGTGAGCCCCAGTTGTTGGGAGACTTCTTGATGATACAGCCCAACTAGTTTGAGTAGTTGATGAATAGCCAGGTGAACAAAGTTGTGAAGGTAGCATTTGGAACCCAGAGCAAGTTCTCCTGCTAGCAGCTGGGCCAAGTCTTAGAGGTCCCGCATGATAGAGGGTATGTAAGAGGCATGGGAGTAGCTGAAGCAAGCACTCATGGAATAAAGCCATTTTTTAATTGTTGGAAAACATTGTTAAGGTTCTCACATTGAAGTTGGTACTGACTTTCATCCTTAGATGGCAGGGAGAAATGGAACTGGCCCGGAATTCTAACCTCTTAGGCTGCAATGGTGGTATACATATTGAGAGGTACTAACCCATCAAGCAACACTTCTTGACTGACCAGCAGATTTGCCTTCAGGGCTGCTAGTGTTCTCCATTATTTGTGATAGACATTTTCACTTAGGACATATCAGAGCTCCGTGTGGTGAGCACCATGTTTGTCATCATTACAGTTCTCTAGACTGTCGCTGAAGTCTGAAGGTGGCTTCAAGTTGAAATTTCTTTTAAAAAAGGGTCGAGAAAGAAACGGAAAAATAGATAGAATACTAAATATTTTATTAGGCTAAAAGGTGTCTATAAATATAAGGTATTTGGGGACATGGTGCCTCGAGGATTGTTATGGCCCCATCCATTCAGGATCTTTCCTGGCCTTCTGGATTGGCCACCTGTTGGGTATCCTCAATGTATTTCTCCGCCCACATGACTGGATCAGTGGAAACTCCGCCCCACGTGACACAGTAATTGGGGATGAGAATCCTGAAGTCATCTTTGTTTGGATAGGTTCAAGAGTCAATTTGTTATGAATTAATTTGGAAGTGGGGAATTTGATTTGTTCATTATCTTGAATCCAAACAGTGACTTTTCAAGTCACAGGCTCCTTCTTTGGCAACATTATGTTTGATAAGGTTCATATAATCACTCCTAACAATGAGAAGTCTATTAATGATTGGCCCATGACGCCATCGTTTAAGGAATTAAGAAGCTTTTTGGAGATATGTACTTCCCTTAAAAGTTCACTCCAAACCTTTCAGAGGTTGACTCACGATTTTATATGGCCAACAGAGCTAAAACCCTTCAATCATTATCTACATTAGAGGATGCTTTTTAGGCTGTAAAGTGAATCTTGCTCTCCATGTCAGTACTGCTCCACGTGGATCCATATAAGGAGTGTATAGTAGCTATTGATGCTTCAAACTTTTCTATATCTGCTGCTTTATTGTAAGTGTGCGCATACGAAGTTGAACAGCCAGAGGGATATTCAACCCAAAATATATCATTACCTGAGTCTTATTGCACTGTTAAAATTAAATATATGTTAAAAAGAGGTAGAAGCGTTAACTTACTGGCGCCATTATCTACATGTTTCCTCTGAGCCATTCCATATACATACTGATTATTGGGCTTTAATGTACTAAGACCCTCATGTCCTGACCCATGACAAACTCGCTGGCATGAGATCATTGCTCAGTTTATGTCCTCTTAAGAGTTCAAAAAAGGCCATGAAACATATTAGGTAACGCCTTAAGCCATAACCCAACATTAATTCCTGACCCCAAGGAAGTGGATCTGCATAACACCCAAATGGTTAATCCCCTGGTAGGATTCTATCCAACAACTCTCTCCTAGTATTTGCACACCAGTTCTCTCCTCTCTTGCTACTCTAGTGGAGTATGGTATGTTCAGAAAGGTCGTCCTCTATCAAGTTTTATGTAAGGAGAGCGTCTGTAACTCTCCTATTCACAGCGAGGTAGTGCGAGACGCACAGCCACACTGCTAGAGAACAAGTCATTAGGAGTAAGGTAAACAGGGCACCGCGGAGGGTGCCAGAGCCAAAGTAACCCAAGGCAAGGATTTACAGTGCAGTATATAGTTGGTAACAAAATAAACATTTGGGTGGACCTTAAAGGGGAGTCCAACCCCAAGCGGATATCTGTTCTGGAGTGCTTGGGTGTCTCAGTCTAGAGGGGAACAAGGGGGCTAGCGATGCACCAGATTCAGTAGATAATTTTGTGCAATTAAAACGATTAACGTTGTTAGAGACCTCCCCAAGTATGTCCGCACACAGGTTCACCCAAGAAACCATATTTAAAAAATGCTAACTAACGGGAAAATCTACTAAGGAAGTCCACCAACAAGGAAAGTTAGTTTCATAGAAATATACTTAAACTAAGGGGGGTGAATTGGTAATTGGGGGAAATGGTGCTTGGCCTAGGCAACCCAATAGGCGCACCCTACCATCAGCCAGGGTACTGTAGCTCAAGATTGACTAAACTCAAGTTATAAATTTAGGCAAAGCTGACCTGAGCTAGAAATTTTGAAATTCAAATGGGTTTTAAAAACCCGTTTGCTGAGCAATCAAATCAAATTGTCATTTTTGGTGATGTAGCTGATGTGTTTTAAAGTCCTTGCTTTAACACAGGTCTGAGCATCATGCACTTCCACAGGACTAACCTGGGCATATCTCGCCTGCGCCCAGTGTTGGTCCAAGGTATGTTTGAGGTTAAGAAGGCCTTACAGCTTGACCTTCTTGGCCTCTTGACGACCAGCTTTATCTTTTTAATTAGTTCCCTCAATTATGTCATGGAGCCACGACACTTTATCTGCATAATATGCTCAAGTTCTCATTAAATTAAAAATTGAACTAGGAGTATTTAATAAGGGGTACCATATAAAGAATGATATGGTATGATACAGGGCACCTATTGGTTCTCTTTGAGCCTCTTTGCCTGGAAATAATTAAGGAACACCATGATGGATTAATTGTGAGGCGCCCTGAGAAGGTGAAAACTTAGGAGCTAGTCTGCCACGTGTATAACTAGAAGGACATTTTGGCTCATGTTGCTAGGTATTCCAAGGAGTGCCTTGTTTAAAGCAGGGTGAAATTAAATTTTCAGCCCCTTGACAGCTTGTTGGTACCCATCCAAAAAATTAGAGGGGCTTTGGATTTCCCTTTAAGAAGAATTTATTGTGATACTAACCCTCTGTTAGTAACCCAGCTTGCAATGAAATGACCTGACTTTTGGCTTGTGTACGCCAAGACCCACAGGGGCAGCTAAGTTCCACAAAGCACCACGGGTTTCAGAGAACTCTGGGTGGGCGCATGGGAAGGGGTGTTAGGAAGGCTCCAATCCAGTGTTTAATTGCCCATATGCCATTTTTATATAAAAATGACTAATAGATCAGTTTCAAATGATGGAATTTTTAGTAAATACTTAATGAAATTAATAAAGTGAATAATCCAACCCCTACCATTAGCAGAATGCTGGATTATATGGTGGAAAGGGGGGAAAGCTACTAAGCTGATTACAATAACAGGAAACGATTTCCAATTTCAAATTCATTAATTAATTGATTTAGTTCCTAATTTTGCCTCAATAGTATCACTTGAGATTTCAAGCTATTCTCAGGAAGGTTCCCAAATTATAAATTGTCCAAGATCGCATTTTTGATTTAGAAATGGGGTGTTGGGTTCAAACCCCATTTTTGGCCCTTTTTTTGACTTTTTGCTAGAATTTCATTTTCTAGGTAATTTTTTCCCATTCAGATTAGCTTTTGGTTTAATTACCATTTTTAGGATAGGGAATTGATACTGTGTTGTGGGGCTTCTGAATACTTCTAGATTTTTCACAAAATTGCTTAATTTTTTCAGATAAAATTTTTCAGATTTTGATATTAGGATGGGCTTAGATTGGGAGGAAGAGTGGGAGAGGCCTGTGGCAAACAGAGAGAAGAATAAGCCACCCATCTCTCATCCAAGGTATGCCCCAGGTCAGAGATTTGGGTGAGAGGAAGGACCCTAGAGTTTAAACCTTTTTTGTTTCTAAAGGGGTACATGATTCTATCCATCTTAATAGCTGGAACCAAGGGCCTTAACCCCTCTCTGAGGGGTATGATGCTATCATGGTGGTGAACCTGTTCATTAATTTCGCTCCTTTCATTCCGTGTCACACCACAATAACAGCGGCTCAGATGATCAAGGTATTTGTTTTCCACATTTTCTTCACCCATGGGGTGCCTCAGGAGATAATCAGTGACCGTGGGCCACTGTTCACATCTATTATATGGGAGGAGTTGAGCAGGATCCTTTAGAATTGGCTTTCCATTCTACTGCCTTCCACCATCAATCTGATGATCATAGGAACGAGTAAAACAATTTTTAGAACAGTTTTCTGTGGTGCTACATTACAGCTGATCACTTAAACTGGGACTCATGTCTCTCTTTGGCACAATTTTGTTATATCAACGCCCTTCACTCTCTGTTATTTATCTTTTCTTCACTAAATTTTTAAAATCTAGGGGTTTTTCTTTATCGTTCAAGACCAATAGTCCCTAAATGGTTAACTGCACAGGTTTGGTTTGTGCACAATTCGCATTGTCTGATAAGAGATGATATTCAATTGACAATATTATGAAGACTTTTACCCATAGTTGAATAGATAACCAGTTCTGGTCCAACGCTTGACCTGTATTTCTCCTCGAGATACTCTTGATGTCTTCAGTATAGATTCTTACCCTTATCCGCCTAACTTGATCCACGCTCAGATCCCAAAGTTTACAGCCTTTCCTCTGGTCTTGCAGGGTTTACAGCAATTCCCATCCAAGCTAATCTTCTTTTCAAAGGATCCTCAATAGTTAATATTTATCCTAAAGAGTCTCCATAAAAGCACACAAGCACTAATTTCCTGAAGATGAATAGAACTAAAACCAATAATGAATTCTGCTTAATTATACTCTTTATTGTAAATTATCTGGGGAATTTATAGAGGGAATTTCGCACCCAACTTTTGGTTGGCGCCTCAGCCATGAAATGGAAGCCGTTGCCATTATACTTCCCTTCATTATCTCACTAGCGATGGTCTTTTCCATCTGGTTAGGATTCCATCATCGGACAACCTTGAGACATAAAATGGAAAGAGTCAGAAAACGTGTCCCTAACGTTTTCCAATTGATCCCAGCGAACCAACAATATTTGGCGATCAACCTACTTAGGTAATGGGACTTGTTACCCATTATAGCAGGCTGCAATCCAACTGATGAATTTGCTAGTTGCAGGTGGCATCACTTGGCTTGCAACTTACTCCATTAATTCCCAATCAGTCGGTGATGAAACCCAAATGATCCCAATTAGTACACCTGATAGTTGATTATTGAACAACTATCAGATGCCCTCATTTCATTGGCAAATCTGCCCGATGAGATCTTAAGCATTCACCTGGATCATTTCCTGATGGATCTGATCTTAGCAAATTACCTAAAATCCCCCAAACATTTTATCCTGACTTGGGTTAACCAATATCCAGTTCACTCGCCGTAGGGGATTATTCCCTAGAAGCCCATGGTAATCTAGATGGCTTGAAAGGTGGGAAAAATCCCAACACCAATTATGGTTATAACCCTTCTTTTGACATGAAACCCAGCTGTGGGTCCAAGGTGTAAGCCGCGGTGGAATTTATAAGTTCTTCAAGGAGGTGTAATAGGAGGTAATCACCAATTTGGACGTGGCTATGATGACCTACAAGGAGAATGTGGATGGGAAGAGAAGGGTAAGGCCTGAGTATAAGGAGAGGGTTCTGGTAATGATAGATGCCAAGAATATTCCCATCAAGAAGCCATGCAAGAAGATGGGACTAGAGAGAATATGACCCTACATTATTGTCAAAAAAGGGCACATGCCTCATACTAGCTAGATCTTCTGAAGAGGTTCCAAATTTTTTCATTTTTTTAATTAGAGAATGTTGACCCAATTTAAATGGTTCTCCTCCTGAGACAATGGAGTTATATCTTGTAAATGGGGAACAAGAATTGGAGGTTTAAAGAATCGTGGCATCTCATTAGGTGTAAAAAAGGCTTGAATACCTGGTATCTTGGAAGGTATTTGATGCTGCAGAGTATATCTGGGTTCCATCTCATGCTTGTGCTCATTCTCAGGAATTTATTACCTCTTTCCACGTGTTTTTCAATAATACCGCTGGTCCCAAGTACAAATACCATAA
The DNA here is from genome assembly GCA_022478985.1 of Massospora cicadina. Lineage (NCBI taxonomy): Eukaryota > Fungi > Entomophthoromycota > Entomophthoromycetes > Entomophthorales > Entomophthoraceae > Massospora > Massospora cicadina. The sequence goes on from JAKSZP010014561.1 coordinate 29,877, forward strand.
TTGCAGCTATGAAGTTACCTCAAGCCCGTAAGAACTTCTTACTTGCTGACGCCCTGGGGGAGGAGTAGACCAAATTAAACTGGAGGGTAATTTCATGACTTATAACGTGTTTTATGGAGTAAATTGTAAGGACAAGGAAGAAATGGGCAAAAGGACAAATTGGTTGCCCTCTATGACCTCAGATATACCCTGGATAAACGCTGGGATAAGACCAAGCGGTCCTAGGTTAATCCCCAGGAATTGTGCAATGGGGTCAGAGATTTTATATCAATGGGGCTGAAGATTTCCCGTTATAATTTAAATGATTCTAGTCCATTTCGTTTATCTTAATAAAGATGATTTAATTCATTTACTAAATTTAATATTACTAAAATTGGCAAAGTTCAGTTGGTGCCCAAGTCTCACGGTTGCGAATACCTGAGTTATAGAGATACATCTGTGGTAGTCTCATTCTTTTGGCCATAATCAATTCTAAGCCCCAACAAATTAATTGAGAACCATATTGTCATCTCCTAAAAGTAGTTTTCCTTGCTAATCTCTCTGTGGTCATCTCTTCAGCATTTTATAAGTCTAATGCTACTTTTCTTACTGTTTGATATCTTTTGCTTGCCTTTCCATTTACCTCCTCAAGGAGGCATCCCAGATCATATGTATGAGTTATGTGAAGTTGACCTCTTGCAAAGTGGTGTATTTTCCTCAATTTTAATGGTAGTTTATGGAAAGGTTTAGACACTCTCCTTAACAAAAATGGAAAGGGCTACCTACCGCTTGGAGCCCCACATATTAGACTGGTGACTTTGTTATGATAATGCTAAAAGCTACTCAGTCCTTATACATTGCAGAAAGTATGGTCTGATTGCCCTAGGACCCTACAAAGTCGGTCATCATTTTAATAAGGTGGATTACAAGTTAGAGTTCCTGAAAATTTCCTGCGTGCACCCAATGTTACATGCATCACAAATTAGGAAATTTGAAGGTACCATTCTAAAAAAGCTGGAACCTGTCCAATATTAACAAACAATGGAGGTAGAATACAAAGTATAAGAAATTCTGGACATTAAGACGTTGTATAGCATATTATTGTATATGGTTATTTGTCCAGGTACCCAATTAAGGAAAGATCCTGGCCAATGTCCAACAACTGTGCCCACTGCCCCCAGAGAGTAAATAAGTTTTGGACATAGAGTGGGCTATCCTCTGAGGGGGTTAATTGATGATTAAAGTGCTTCCAGGCCGCCACATTACCTTATTATCCCCCTGTAGGGATATTAAGTTCTTATCTGAGGACACAAAAGCTTAAAAAGTTTAAATATTGCAAATTTAGATGTTCAAATGGCGTTATAAAAGGTTCAATTTTTCCAAATAACATAAATTTGCTACTATACTATCAGGAAGGAATTAGATTCAGCATTAATAAGTTCCTTTTCAAAGAAAGTTCATTTAACGCCTCAAGATTTCACTTGGTGTCTTGAAATGGTTACAGAAGAGGCTAGAAAAGTTCTAGAAGCCTCAAAAAACTTCCATGAAGACCCTTAAACCCTGTAAGGTTCACAGTAGAGACCAAGCCATTGTCCCTGTAAATAACCCAACAGACGTTAATTTATTTAACTTCATCTGATTAATCCTAATAAAAATTAATAAAATCTATATAAACTCCAAGAATTCACTATGAATAATATTTGGACGCTTATTCACACAGAAAGCAATGCGGAAATGACACACCACCCACTCCTACAGCCAAGGATAAGAGCAAACGCCTGGCGCTGTTTGAGAAGGACCTATAGGATGGCGGACCGCTCCAACTCCCTCCACAAAACATGTGCAGTATGTGGAGGGGAAAGATCCCCACATCATCGCCTAGAAACATGCCCCCCAACCAAAGCTATATGGCAGGAAGTCGCACGCCTGCTCAAGATTCAAAATGAACAGAAACTCTCAATATCAAAAAGTATCTTTGCGTTCCAGATTGAGTCACCAATCCCATCTACCCTCCGCTCCCTAATAATACCCATTGCAATGTGGACAATACACACAATTGCAAAAGATGCGTTCAAGGGCATGGTACCAACCATTCATGAGATTATTAACAGATTCCAGTCCACTTACTAGAGCACTTCCAAGCCTGGCTCTATGGATATATGAGACCAAGACAAAAAGCGCTCATAGAATCATGGTTCCCACTCTGGTTCCTCCACACAGACCCTTTCCTTCACATCTGCTCCATAGCAGGGGAACCCCCTCAGAGTAGTGCACTAACCCCCCCATACCTGGCAGTCCCGCTGACAACAGGGGTAACTTGAGTACCCTGGGGTGCCCAATTTTTATATTTCTTAGTTATTCTCTTAGTTTCACATATATTCAGTAATTTCTGTCCCCTGGTCGGCTTACCTCAGTTAAATAAAATATTTGGACGCTTATTACAGATACAATCATTTAGAATAGATTACATATTGGATCTAGACAATAGCAACATGGCCTTGTTTTCCCTTTTCACCAGAAAGACCCTGCTACACTCATCAGTATCATACTCGCTGTTGTAATTGGATTGATCAACCATCTGTAATATTCTTATTTTTTATTCCTATGTCTACTTGTAAATAGATTCAAGTTTCAATAGATTGATATATCTTATATCACCTTGTAGGCCACAACTTTATATGTAAGTGCCAGGCTGTATCAAATTAATATTATTGATTGGCAGGGCCCTTCATTCACTATAATTTAAAAATGGCAATTGAATCATTAATCCCACCAGTACAATTTTTTTTAGTACTAGATCCACCAGTACAAATTTTGTTTCCTTAATCTATTAAATTAAAGGCTATGAGCTTGTTGCCTAAGACCATTTATATTATTTAGATTTTAATATGCTACTTTATCCCTTGCTGGCATAAATTAATCAGTAATAGGGTCCTATTATAATCGTGGCCATCTGCTATTATTTTGTCTGCATATACCATATTACTTTTGTATGGAATAGCTACAAGCTTAAGCATTTGCTTTTCTGGCCTAATATAGATATTAACCCTCTAATGTTCCAGTCCTAAGTGCTGATTGGTAGTCATAAATTGCCTATAGGATCTTCATAAATGTGGGCATATCTGAGGAGGATGCCATCTGGAGAGGGATCTTTTCCTGACATAGCTAAATCTTGCTTACACCTAATCAGTTTAATGAGCCGCTGAGCCAATGGAAGTTACAGATACTAAAGTGTGTTTTTTTATTAATGATACCATATTTTCAATAATAATGCTTTCTTTGTTTTGATTTTACTCAGGTTGCTGTCACTAAACGTATCTGGTCTTGTTATGTGTATTGAACTTTGCACCTGAATTACTATGCTCCAGCACCAATTTCAACACTTGCTATCCTCCAGGGTCTACTCTGCATATGCACCAGCAGCTGACAGAATATTGATAATTTCACTAGAGCATAGTCAGTTCTCTAAGACTATTACATGGGCGCTACTTCTTAACTGCTTTGTGGCAATGTGTAAAGAACTCATCCATCACACACTAGTACTAAAAGAATTATAGATCTGATTATGGTACATAACTAGATTTACTTAAGCTCTTAAAAATTTGATAATAGGTATTACAAGTTGAGTTTTTTCATCAGCGTAGGTTATGATTCAAACCTTCTAAAATAACTACATAATAATTTATTCATCAATAAATGTTATTTAATCTTTCTGGATAAAAAATGTTCAACTTTTAAGTAAGAATATTTAGGGGAGAAATAGTCCTAATTTTAATAATATGAAACGCCTATATAATTCTCTGTGTAATCCTGTACCCTGTAGTAATGAGATTAATCCCAATATTCTGCTAAATACTTCGGCTGTGGGCTCCCAAGTCCACCCAAGCACTAGCGTTAATGTAATGTCAATTTCTAAGAGATACGCTTTCCTTTTTATTTACTTGAAGGTAGTTCCAGTGGTAAAAACATTCTTAGCTAATCGCCCCTTAGGAGCTGATATAATTGACTAAGCAAGCCATATGTACAAAATGGCTGACTGGCGGGAGTACATTAAAATACCTCCCCATGATTATGTCCTGCCAAAAGTCACACACATATCTTCAATCCAAGCCAAATTTAATTTTAGCTAAATTGAGCCCTCTACTGCTTAGCACAAATCCCCTAGTATCTTGCAATTAGCCTCAAAATAGCTTAACTAATAGGATGCGTAAAATTGGTAAACATCTCTTATTTTGTTAAGCCCTAGCTATATAAAATTTATCTAGTTTCTAGTATTAACATTATTTTAGTTGTAGTTTAGTTCCCCAAATAATTTTAATAAAGCAGCAGAGAGCACTACTTCTCTGCTAGAGCCTAATTGTTGAATCCTGCTCAAAATCGGCACCTGCAAGCAACCAACAAGCAGGATTCCAACAAGGGGTGCTCACTACAGGGGTACCTGTACACCACAACATCTCTTCAAAATGGAAAATATTCTATTAAACCCGCCTTCTCATTTCCCTTTTAAAGCTGAACCAAGGTTATCTGCGTTGGTACAAGAGTTAGTCAGCTCCTTATTTCATCTTGAAAAGATCAAACAGCATCCCTCTCCAGCTTCTCATGAAGATGCTATTGCTGTCACTGCTCCCACCAGGAGCAATTGTTTCATTTTTAAAACCCTTTTAAGGATAAATTTACCCCAAGTGAAGGAAGTATTGAATCATTTTTGTATGTTTATGAATCTGTCATGGATGGTACAACTGATCACCAAAAAATTTAGTACATCCTACCTCGGCTAAGTTAGCTAGTCAAGAGTTAATGGTTCCTCAATGGATACCCTCCATACCTGGTTAAAAGTAAAGGAAGCGCTTATTAGCGAATCTGGCTCAACACAGAGTTGAAGAGGATGAAGCAGGTCTTTATGTGCCTCAGAATGAAAAGGGAAGAATTGCTCGCCACTATTTTGATTGATTTTATGGTGAAGCCCAGCTCAAGGTATTTGCAAAAATGTTCCTTCTTTATGATGCCCTTTCTGCCATTCTGACTGGCTTATCTTTTCACCCTTCCATATCCTCTCATCTTGTCTCAGTTAAATGCCACATCTGGACCATCCAGAATAATAAGAAGTCTCTGCTAGAGGTTTTGGATATCTATAACGCTAAGGCTACTTCAGGAATTAAAAACCCACAAGAACTGACCATTGAGTATTTCTCAATCATAGCCCCGCAAAAGAAGTCCGTGTTGATCCCTATGGCCTCTCCTGTGATGGTTAACATTCTGAGACTGTAAGCCTGGGGGAGCGCCCACTCCATTTGGATCAGGGGTGTTCACTTTCCCATCCAAAAAGGGGCCAAGAAGGCAGGTAGCCCCCCTTGTCTCCCAGGGCAGTCTTGCCCATGTGGAGGATGAACGGTGAGTCACAGCTTACCCTTTTGAGATTCCGATCCCAATCCCAGTTCAGACACCTGGAGAATTGATACAGTGAATTGAGGGGATATGTATTGAGTTGGAGAAGAATTGGCATCTGCATGGGTTGAAGGGGTCAAATATGTTTAACAGTAACGAATCTTTGTCCTTTTTTAGTTGACATTCACAAACCATTGGTAACAAAGCCAACAGCTGAGTAACTCCAGCGGAAAAAGTGGTAAATGTTAAAGATTTAGTACCACTCACTGATGGCATTAGCTATCGTCAAAAGTTTCAGCCAGTTCAAAACCCTCTCTGAAAATATTGGAAAACAAGGCCTGATTGGTGTGTGCCTTCAATGAAGAAAGCATCCAATAATGAATCTTTGGCGGAACTTGCTGATGGCATCAGGTCGTCATCAAAAGTTGCAGTCAGTTTGAACCCTCCTCAAAAATATCAAAATTCCTATCCAATGAATTTCGCTTAGTCAAACAGACGCTAAAGTGACTGGGCACAGCTGGGTAGGGCGCCCCAAACCTGTTTCAGATTTCTTGGGACCGCCCCTATGTGAGGGTGGTCTTAGGAGGTTCCCATTGCCTGTTGGGCAAGATGACGTTGCGCTAATTGTTGAAACCATGACAAATCCACAATTTGGGCGTCCGTAGATGAACCAACAGCAAATTGGCCCACTTCCAATAATTTCAAAGTTGGTTCAAATTAAAATTGTATTCTTTCCCCTCTCTTGAAGTTTGCTGGGTTAAGCCAAATCTTGAGGGCTCTTATCCCATGTTTTCCTAAGCTATTCCTTAGATTGATCGTCTATTTAAGCAGTCAAAATACACTGAGATAATTGATGGTTGATTCTTTATTTTTAGAATTAAAATAAGATTCCCATACTCCAAGTTCAATTTTAATATGAAGAAATTCAAACCACTCAATCTGATCCCGCTTTTTCCAGTACCCAGACCCACAGGCCTGTGACCTCAAAATCCTGGTTTGTTGCTCAGTTGCTATTTACAATTAAAGCCTATTGGCGCTCGCTGGATATTCTCTCACAGCATATTTCAACGTCGTTTAAGCAGCAGCGCCCCTAGAATTTGGGCTTGCCTTTTGGGTGTTTTTTCATCCATACTGACAGGCTAGTCTACACTTTATCTGCCGCTATCATGACAGAGACCAGAACCTGCGGTGCAGTTTAAACCTGATCTTCCTCCGCCCTGCAAGCCTGAAGTTTCAAAGCCAGTGAGTCAAAGTGCAAAACCATCAGTGGGACAGCACTCCCTGCCACCACCTACCTGCAAATTTCATCTTTTGCCATCTATTGAGCCTCTGCTCCGCCTCAAGCCCTCTTCTGATAGGTACCGCCTAGTGGCCCAAAAGGCTGCTCTTAAGTCTAAGCTCCTCTCTCTTGTGACATTTGCACCAGCAACAATGGGCTCAAGGATAAGGTACTGAGCTAAAAAGCCTGCTCACCCAATGAACATAGCTGCTGATCGCCACAAAGCTGGCAAAGTTAAGGCGACCACATCTAACCGCTTTCCTAGCATCTACCCAATGGTCATGGACAACTCTTCTGATAACAAGTCTGAAGGGAGTTATGAGGACATCAGCTATTATTTTCTAGAAGCCCTTCATGAATTAGATATACTGGATTGGCTGAACCCTGAAGGAGTAGATAAGGCCCTGATCCCTAAAGAAACATATTTTAATCTAGTGCTGGGGTGCCCTGAGGTTATTGATACCTCTAGCAACGCTGACCAGGTTATTGCCTCACTGGTCTGGCTAATCCACTATGTTCATACCCTATAGTCCATTAAAAGTAATTATCCTGAGACAGCTGAAAAGCTTGCCTCTACTCCTCATCTTAAGGAGGTATTAGATCTCCCCTACCTTTGGCGGAACTATGATCCAAGGTAGTGGTTGTTATTCAAAAGGTCTGAGTTAGGGCCATCTTGGACACTGGATCTCCCACAAACGTTATCTCTTCCAGGCTGATCATTGAGATTAAGCTAGCTCCTGACCTTTAGTATGCGCAGGAGTTTGTAACTGTGGGTCTCAACAACACCTGTGTTATTGGAGCCTACTCCTCCTTGCCTATTCTCAATGGTAAGGTCATCTTGTCAGCCCCTGCTGTGGACTTGGAAAATACCACTTACGACATGTTTATTGGCACTTAGTTTATGATTTAGTATGACGGAATAATCAACATGAACAGGGTTACCTCTCACTACTCAGTTATGAGGTCCCTATAATCTTTAACAATGAAGAACCCAAATAAAAAAGATTGACTATTGTTGGAATTTCGTGAGAAATTATTATAAGCAGGCGCGACGAAGGCTACAAAATTATTAGTTCCATGGCTCTAGCGAAGATTGATACAATTGCAACGAAGTTATTAGTTCCGTTGCTATAGTTGATTCCAATCGGAATTACAGAATCCTGTATGAAAATAGACCAAAATTAGGCTACGCAAGACAAGAATTGAGGTACTTTATTAATTAAAAACCAGAGATATTTATAGGGAAAATTTAGTGGTCTTTTGCAAGGATTTCCTTGATTTACCCAAGGTAAGATCCTTCCTACCAGAGGACTGATATTGTTGATTATCATCATTATTAAAATATTCATGATGATCATATCTAATAGAGCTCTAATTAGATGTGATCGACCTTCTTAATGAGGGCTAGCCCCCTCAAAATGATTAGTCATTTCACATTGCTTGACCATCTCAAATTACTGAGTTTCTTTGGGTTGATTAGATTCACCCATCGTAGGAGGTCAATAACTCCAAAGAGTCTTTCTTTGGTCAAATTGAGAATTTGAAATATTCGTTTTAGATTTCTTCATCTTATTAGACCAAAATATTGAATCTTGATCTAGAGTACTTTCAGTCAACTTAGTTGTATCTCCAACAATGCCCCCTCAAGATCTTGCCTAGGGGGCACATACTTGTGAAAAAACCTACTATGCACTCTATTGATAACAGTACCAGTATCAATAGAGGCAATGGAATATTCAACACCCCAATCATAGATAATACAGTAAGGACCAGCCTATAAGGGGTCCAGCTTATGAATTCTTCCACCCGGCATATGGTGGTAGAAGAGTACAAGGTCTCCAACTTGATATTCTGGTAACGTAGGTCTACTAGCGTTGGTCTGGGTTACTTCCTTCAAGGTGGTATCAGCAAGGGAACTTGAAGCTAATGCTTGTAATCAGATTATCTCATCTGCCAGTCTCCTCATCGTTAAATTAGTGGTTTGTGGGGTAGCCTCTTCAAGTATAGGTTGTACACTTGAAGGGAGGATAGGTTCCCGACCATATAAAGCTTTAAACGGAGACATTCCAATAATACAATGGTAGCTAACTCTATAAGCTAACATCGCACTAGGTAAGTAAAGGTTCCACCTACTAGGATCATTGGAAGCCATCTTTTAAAGAATGGCTACAAGGGTACCATTTGCTTTTTTGATGGCACTATTAGTGGAAGGATTATATGGGAACGTGAATAACTGGTAGGTACCCATTAATTTGGTAAGCTCAGCTACCACCTGTGATATGAAATTGGTCCCATTATCTGATAACAGGACTTTTGGGCTGCCATGCCTGGTGAAAACTTGTTTAAAAAGGAAAGACACCGCAGCCTTGGCAGTGACCGTGGAGACTGAGATAGCTTCTATCCATTTAGAGAAATGATCGATAGCTAGTAGAATAAATTGATGTCCATAGGTGGCCGTAGGAGAGGACTTACCACTTCAATACTCACAGTAGAAAAGGGTTTGGAAGGTCCTATAATTTGGTGTTGGAACATCGGTTTTCCTCCACGTTGTTGTTGGCATTTAAGGCACAACTCTAGCACATCATGTACAATTCCATCATGTTATCCCAGTAACAATAATTTTTAACCATTGGAGGGTCTTAGCGACAGCTCTATGGACTACAGTTTGGTGGGCCTCCATGATAGTGTTTTCCTCGCAGAAGGCTGAATAAAGGGCAGCCACTTAGATCCTGACTTTTTGTATAGCGAACCTTCTTTGACCTGAGTGTCTTCAGTTAAGGATTGTAACTTCGAGATAACATCCTTAAATTCATGGAACCAGAGCTCAGGTCTACTGATCAGGTCATAAATGCGATCCTCCTCTGCAGAGAATAATGTTAAAATAGGCAATTGAGTAAGGACATCAGCGTTTTGATGTATAGCCTCAGCATGATGTTGAATGGTAAAATCATAAAATTTTGGAGCTTTAAAGCCCATATGGCTAAGCGCCCATCAGGATCATTTGTTGTACCCACTTTAGGGAAGCGTGATCCGTCACAATAGTGAAATGCTTGCCATATAGATAGGGGCGGAAATGCTTGATAGCAGCCAAAACAGCGAGGCATTCTCTCTCAGTAATGCTATAATTGCGTTCAGCCTTAGACAGGGTTCTACTATAGTATGGAATGGAATGATCGAAAAGATTGGTATCATGTTGAGCCAGAATGGCGCCAATAGCAATATCACTGAAATCAGTAAATAGAATAAAGGGTTTGGAAAATTAAGGATGGGATAAGATAGGTGCACTCATTAGGGCTTGGTGCAACAGATCGAAGGATTGCTGCTGGGATTCTTCCCAAACAAAGGGAATTTCCTTATGCAAAAGGTAGACTAGCAGCTCTGCAATTTCCACAAAATAGGGGATGAATTGTCAGTAATAACCAACCAATCCTAAAAATAATTGGATATCGCGCAAGCTTTTGGGAACAGGAATGTCTGAAATAGCTTGTACCTTACCAGATAAGGGTAAAATACCCTCTCAATTAACCTTAAGCCCTAAAAATTCCATCTCAGTCTTAAAAAAAGCACACTTTGATGGTTTAAGCTTAAGAGAGGCATTACACAGTCGTCCAAAAACTTCCTTCAAATGAGCCAAATGCTCGTTAAAAGTGCGTGAAAAAAAAGTAACATCATCTAGATAAACTAAAACACAAGAAATCTATAAATCCCCAAATAAGCTATCCATGGCTCATTGAAATGTAGCAGGGCATTGCAAAGCCCCTGCGGCATATGAGTAGGCTCAAATAGCCCCTCACTAGAGATCAAAGCACATTTTTGATGGTCTTCTGGGTCAAAATCAATTTGCTAATAACTGCTCGCAAGGTCCATAGCCAAGAAATATTGGGACCCAGACAATAGTCTCAAGGAATCGTCTAAACAAGGAAGAGGATAAGAATCCTTTTGATTAACAGCATTGAGTCGATGATAGTCTATAACCACTCAGTGGCCCTCATCTTTCTTCTGGATGAGTAGTAGAGGGGAAGCCCAGGGACTTTTAGAAGGCGTTAATAGTCCATCATCGAGAAGTTGCTTCAGCCCCACTGAGACCTGAGCCTCCTTGACTTTGGATTTGCGATATGGTCAAGCTCAGATAGGGGGAGTATCCCCAGTTTTAACCTGATGCTGTACCTCTTTAATTAGGCCAAAATCTCCAGGACCTTGAGCAAAGATATCTGCATATTCTTTAATCAGAGCCTCAGCTTCCAGCTGTTGTTCTAAAGTGAGTGAGTCCCAAAATTCGATGTCAATTCTAGCAATGATAGGGGGATCTTCCAGCCCAAATTTGTGTAGATTTCCACATCCTGAGATAGACAAAAAGTCACTCACTGGAGTAGGCCTCACATAGGTGATGGTATTATTGCGATTCAATCACATTGGTTGAGAAGTGAGATTAGCCAATAGAACTAAAACGGTTCCATCATAGGCAGGATCAAGTATACCAGGGCAAGGTAAAGCCTCCAAATGAGAAGTATTTGGATTACCAAAAATCTCTAACACATGATCACTAGGTACAAATACTTGAACTCCCATATCAATAATGACTTGAGCTTTAGGGGGAATGGTAATCGGAGATTTAGAATATAGCGACATTCCCTCGGTGGCACAAACTAATGGAGGTATAAGTATAGTCCTTGGACCCAGGAATGGTATTTGAGACGTGAGATAGAAGTGGGGTATTCCAGTAAGCAGACACGTCGCTTAAGTTTGCCTTTGGTATTGGGAACATCATGTAGAATTAAAGGTACCCAGTACCTAATTAAAGATAGGTATTTGTCCTTAAGACTGATGATCGCATCAAAATCAGTGAGAAACTTAGTTCCCAAGAGCAGATTGAAGCAGTTGTTATCCAATACCACTCCAGGGGCCAACACAACCAGCTTCCCAAAGTGCATCGGAAGAGAGGAATAGGCTCCTATAGATTTAGTGTAGGAAGGTCCAGTGGTTCCATAGTCTTGAAAATGGTTTAAATCTGGCGCCAATTTGATCTTCTTCATAAGTTTAAACGAGATTACATTGATGGGCGATCCTGTATTAATGATAGCTAAAACTTTTACCTTACGCACAATGACTTTCACCTGGGCCACATCAGTGCCAAAGTTTCGGGATAGAAAACACTGAGGGATTAATCGATTGAATAGAAGAAGAAGAAGAAGCATAAGCATAAGCATAGTTAGTGCTTTGTTGGATAGTTCATCAGGAATTACAAGCTCACCAGGAGCGGATACCACATAACAATCAGTAGAAGAATTAATAGGTTTTGACTGAGGCACCCGAGGTAGGTCAGCACAGGGAGCCTCATGCCCTATGCTGACTCCTCTTTTTTCAATTCCTCTGCTTGCTTTTTCCAACATTGAGATACCACATGGCCCACGAGACCACAATAAGTGCATGGCTCCTTCTTTGGTTTGGGTTTAGATTTAGTGGAATCACATGAATATAAGTACAAAGGTTATTAAAGGAGCTCAGATGTACCACCCCATTGGGAATCTCTATTAGCGCTTCCTTAATGTCGATATTGGAGCTGAAGTTTCGTTTTAGGGACTTCAGATGTAATAATAACTGAGTGCAAGAAGCGAATGCACCCATTACGTCCAATATAGCATCATCAATGGTAATCTGGCTGCAAGTGGCAAGTGTTTAAGCCTCATGGTAGAATCATTTTGTGAAATCCTGGATAGACTCTCCTTGTTTGATTTGAATATTCATAAAGGCCTGCTTCTGGTTGGAGAGGATTTGGTCGCTCCCAAATCCTTGATGAGGGCGGTTTTCACTTGAGCTCAAGTAGTAATGACCTTGAGATGAGGAATTATGATTTCTTGCGCGAACCAACTTAGACAAGAGGTGATGTGGCGGACCTTCTGCTGATCAGTAGCTCCATCCATGGCGCGTTCATATACAAAAAGAAAAGAATGGATGCTACCTTCACCCAGTTCAAACTTATCTTTGAAGGTAGGTTTGAAGAGAGTGGATTTCGTGTTCAAAATGTGTACACCTGATACCATGACAGGCCCAGCCTTGGAGGGTTCAGACTCTGTAAAATGAGCTTGAGGGGGAACTCGATCAACCTGTTGTCTTATGTGGTTCACGACATCTTGTAAATTGTGGACCCATTGGCTTAGATGGTCATTTATAGGTGCTCAGGTTAAGTTGGTAATCGTAGACAACATCTCAGTTTGCTTGGTCTCGAGTACTTCACACTTGGCAGCCAACCGCTCAATGGATGTTGTCAATGAAGCAAACTGGGTTTCTTGTGTAGTTTGATTAGCATCACATAGATAATGCGCATTCTCAACACCATCCAGCAGGTTAATTAAGGAGTAGTTTGGATCAGTCAGAAGACCTTCCAAGGATAGGAAACACCCTTGAGCAAGGGCTCAGATTTGAGTTTTCAACTCACATACCCGTGATATTAAGAAGCTTGAAGGTTCCAAATTGTGGATTGAGAGTGTGGAGCCAGGGGGACCAGGAGGTCTGGGGGGTCCACGTGAACCAGCACGACCAGCAGACCCAGGGGGACCTTGTTGTCCCTCAGGGCCTTGAGGACCCCATTCACCAGAGGGTCCTGGAGTTACCAATGGAGAACTAGGTGGGCCCAGAGGTCCTTGAGGACCAGCAGGGCCAGATCCGCATTCTCTGATTGTATCCACAACTTAGATCAGTTGTTGGAGGAGCACGTCAAGTTCCTTGAAGCGGTCATCAAGTTGGGCTTGCAATATTCCCAGCTGTCTCATAATATTGGCTTTGAGGGTAGAGATTTGGTTTGAGATGGGGGTAGCAGTATCACTAACCTGTTGTGAGATTTCTTGGCCAATGTAGGCCACAAAGCTGTTGTCAATTCTCACCAAATGGTTGTGAAGTTCGTTGATCTTTCTTCTATTATCAAGAATTGCTTCCCAATTATCCCATCTAAAGTTAGACGCTGTCTCATAGAACAAGGATAGTTGATAGTGAAATTGTTGCTCTAGAGTCAACTGGCGCTGAATCTCGAGGTGATGCAACCCCCAAGATCTGGAGTACATGGCATGTATTGGGATGTACGTAATGCTGGAGGTACTGTTCAGTTCTAGCCACACCAACTTCAGTAGGCTGTAACACCGCTCGGTTGTTTAAACTCATCATATTGTCAGCAACTTTGGATGCTCAGTCACGATTAGGACAAGCACCAGGCTGGATAGCCCTTTTATCAAGGCTTTGACTGTTTCCTCTACATTAGCGGCTTGAATCTAATATTTAGTTTGGTCAGGGCCCTCAATGGCCAAGTCCATAAAAGCTTGAAATTGAAAATGGCTGTTTTTAGCTGAAGGCAAATCTTGCCAGTTTGAGTGTACCCATCGGGAGATACTCATAGATTTCTCAGAAGAGGGACTCTCTTTGCTAGGTGAATTCATCATTAAGAAAGTATGTTTTCACCAGGTAGCCCCGGAAGCAACCTGGCAGAGAGCACCAGTTTTGGAATTTCATGAGAAATTACTATAAGCAGGCGCGACGAAGGCTACAAAATTATTAGCTCCGTGGCTCTAACAAGCAATGACACAATTGCAACGAAGCTATTAGTTCCGTTGCTATAGTTGATTCCAATTGGAAATACAGAATCCTGTATGAAAATAAACCAAAATTAGGCTACGCAAGACAAGAATTGAGGTACTTTATTAATTAAAAACCAGAGATATTAATAAGGAAAATTTAGTGGTTCTTTGCAAGGATTTCCTTGATTTACCCAAGGTAAGATCCTTCCTACCAGAGGAATGATATTGTTGATTATCATTATTATTAAAAATATTTATGATGATCATATCTAATAGAGCTCTAATTAGATGTTATCGACCTTCTTAATGAGGGCTAGCCCCCTCAAAATGATTAGTCATTTCACATTGCTTGACCATCTCAAATTACTGAGTTTCTTTGGGTTGATTAAATTCACCCATCGTAGGAGTTCAATAGCTCTGAATAGTCTTTCTTTGGTCAAATTGAGAATTGGAAATATTCATTTTAGATTTCTCCATCTTATTAGACCAAGATATCAAATCTCAATCTAGAGTACTTTTGGTCATATTAATTGTATCTCCAACACCTACTTAGTTTTGTAACCTTCCTCTGCCTTAACTTTTTTTCACATCATCTGGATGCAACACAAAAAAATTGCATGATTCAGAGGGCGCTTCAAAGTGCATTCCCTTTTTTGCTTCATAAGAAACAGTAATCTTAACGGGTGAACAACAGGTGATTGTTACCTAAATTACGCTACAGATCATCCAAACCCTGTCTTCTGCACATAACTAGAAATTATGGAGTAAGTTTGTTGGATCCTTGGGTGTGCTGGGTATATTAGCCCCACCTATCAATGACCCATTGATAATCTATTGACAAAACCTTACTCATAAACCCATCATTGTCAAAAAAACATCAGGAGATTGGGAAAGATCTGCTAATCCGCTCAAAGGGATTGAAAAGGTCCACTTTATTGGTTCAATATTAGATATGGGTTTTCCCACTGACCAGTTGGTGTGTACTATGCCTAACGTCCACATCTCAGATAATCTAACCCTGGATGAGCGTAAGTCCAGGGGAGCGCCCCCTCCGCTTAGACCAGGTGGAGTTTCCTTTCCCATCCAAGAAAGGTCCAAGAAGGTCAGCTGCCCAACTCACTCCCATGGTGACCTCGCCCATGTGGTGGATGAGCGGAGGGTAATAGCTTGTCCTTTTTTGAACTACTGCCACCTATACTAATATTAACTCCGGATAATTAATACTATGAATTAAGGAAATTTGTGTCAAGGTATTATAGAGTCAGCATTCTCATGAAATGAAAGGTTTACATGAAGTCAAGGGCAACGAGCCTTGGCATCAAAGCCCAAGAGCACCATATCATTGGAGACAAGGCCAAATGGGCGTGTACCTGCAATAGAGAAAGCATATAATTTCATGTTTAAGTGAAACTCGCAGATGATATTAGGCCATTGGGAAATGTTGCCACCATTTCAAGATCCTCCCCAAAAGCATCAATATCCTTGTCTGATGAATCCCTCTTGGTCAAACGGACGCCAAAGTGACCAGGTGCAGGTGGTATGTGCGCCCCAAACCTGTTCCAGACCTCTTGGGACTGCCCTTACGTGGGGTGGCCTTTGGAGGTTCCCATTTCCTGTTGGTCAAGAATCTAACATTTTAATTGTTGGAACCATGGCAAACTACAATTTTGGCATCAGTAGATGAACTGACAGCAACTGGGACCACTGCCAATAATTTCAAGAATAGTTCAAATTTAAAATTGTTTCCCCCACTATGCTTGAAGTTCGCTGGGTTAAGTCAAGTCTCAATGACCCTGATCCCGCGCTTTACTAAGCTATTCCCCAAATTGATTGTCTATTTAAGCAGTCATAACAAACTGAGGAAATTGATAGTCAATTCTCTTATTTTAAAATCCATTAAAAACTTCCTGTGCTCCAAAATATTTAATTAGTATCAAATTTTTATTTGCTGAATCCCCATGACATTTGCAATGTGGCCCCATGGGCCTCATATTGACTAGGTTGTCCCAGTCATGTTATTAGCTTTGGTCCTCACTGTAGTCAATTGGGTCTATTGTGTCAAGGATATTTTGAAATATTCCCCAATCTCACAACTCCTTACGCCCAGGCCCTTTGTCCCTGGGGCTGCTATAGCCTGGTTTCTTTCTTGGCTATCTTAAATAAAAGCAGCCTGTTGGCACTCCATTGTTACTCAAATCCTAGCACACTTAAAGGTCATTCATGCAGCAATGCCCCTGGCATTCTGGCTCGCCTTTTGGGGGCTTTTGCATCCTGACTGGCAGGCCATTCTAAACTTTAGCTGCCATTGCTCTGACATAATTGATCGTCCATTGTTTTCAGCCATTTCTGCCATCCTCATTGATATTGACATAGTGGTTACCATCTTCCATATGAATGTTCAGTCAGTAGCTTGCCTTATGTTGTTTGTCTGGTCAATCGTCAATTTATAAGCAACTCTTGGATGGCTTTGGAGGAATTTCTTCATGGTCAAATTATATCATTACCCTATAATTTCTCCTCAGTCCACCCTCAAATGGGAACTTCATGATTGCATTTGCTGACTTAGACTTGGGTTCTGTTCCTGACGTTGAATCAGTATCCGTATTGGCTCCAAATTCTGATGCCATCCCCACACCTGAGTTGGTTGACTCCAGCTCACCTTCAAGCAAGCCATCGGAAGTCTAGCCTGAAGAGGTTGTGATACAACCCTTTGTTCACCCCAGTTTTGCTCTATAAAAGAACCTACTTTTTTCCATGATTTAGTTGCAATCTCTTTGATATCAGCAGAAATGACCGTATTTGTCAGGGAGATGGCATATAAAGTTTATAATGGACTGCCAATCAGGATACATAAGCACCCAAAAGGTGAGCCAGAATACTGAGGGGCATTGCCTCTTGAATGATGTTAGAGTAATCTGGTCAATAGATAGCAGCAGGGTGACAATGAGCCATCAATAAGAAAAACAGCCAGGCGATGAACCAAGCTGTTGCAGAACTGGAGCCAGTAGGTTTGGGTCTAAAGAGTTGTTAGACATGGAAAATACATGGGAAGGCCTTGACACTATAGGTTAAGTGACTATGGTAGGGGTCAAAGCTAATAATAGGACCAGGGCAACCCAGCAATACACAGGCCACATTGCTTCATTGTGATTTTGTAAGTCCTGGGGAACATCCCCTGGCCGTTGATTGGGCCCTTTTCTCATTTCTGAGTAAGAAGGTACCAAAGAGTATGGCTGTACCTCTCATTACTCAGGGCGATTTCGCCCACGTGGTAGACAAGTGCTGGGTAACAGCTCTTCCACTTCAGATCCCTCCTCCGGTACCCACACTTACCTTAGCAGAACTGTTATAGGGAATTAGTGAAATCTGCGCTGAGATTGCCAAAATGAAATTGATCAGAACAAAATCGAATGGCAGTCAGCCTAATGTTTGAATTTCAAATGGTCTTAGAGGAATGAAGTCTGACCTATCAGCTAGAATGGCTGACAGTTTTGATTTGGCTAACACTATGATCAAGAAAATTCCCTCCCTCCCAAAATCGTTTAAGATCATCCCCAATGGGCAGGCAACAGCATCGGGCATCATCAATGAGGGTTCAAAGCTCCCTGCCAGAAAATTGGGTGTTGCGCCCAAAGCAACGATTCTGACCAAACAAACGGCCCAGTGACTGGGCTAGGGCAGGTTGGGCGTCCCAAACACGTTACCAACCAAATGGGCCTGCCCCTACATGAGGTGGCCTTGGGAGATTCCTGCTGCTCATCATACTAAATGTTGTTGCGCCAACCATCAGAAACATATCCAAGCCTCAGTTTGGACATTTGAGGTCGAACCATTATGACTTGGCCTGCCGCTAAATTCTTTGATATCAGTTCTCAGTTAACTTATCTGTTCCCCATTCTTGAACAATTCTTCAGTTAGGTCAAACTTGAGGGACCTGATCCTAGCTTGTTTCCTCTCTAAATTGACTACTATTTAATCAGTCGCATCACACTGAGAAAATTGTTGGTTGATTTTTCTTCCTTAATTTTTTCATTAAAATCTTCCCCAAAATTTAGTTTTTATATGTTGAGAATTAAACCTCCTTTTCCGCTGGTACTCTCATACCCCTCAGGGTTAACGGCCATGTTCATCTGGTATTCTATTTTGTGCCTGTACAAAATTCTGGCTCACCAGCAGATATTGGTGAAACTCCTTTCCAGTTTCATATCCATCATACCAGCAGCAGTGCCTTGGGCATTCTGGTTTGCCGTTTGGGTGCTCTGGAACCTAGGCTGGAAGGCCAGTCTAATTCTTACTTGCGGTTTGCCTGACATATTGTCACAGTGATTCAGCAAGTCAAATTTGAACTTAAAAGAATAAATTTAAGCACAGGAAAAAAATTTTAATTGAATTAAAAAAGAGCATTAACTGTCAATTTTCTCAGTGTGTTACAACTGTCTAAATAGACAACAATCTGGGTAATAGCTTGGAAAATGCTTTATTATGGCCCTTGAGATTTGACCTAATCTGGCAAACTTTGGGTGGGGGGAAAACAAACTATTTTGAACTTTCCTTGAAATTGTTGGCAGCGGGCTGAGTTGCTGTTGTTTCATCCATGGACGCCCAAGTTGCCATTTTTTCTTCAATTTTGATTACTGGATCAATGGCATCTCACCCAATGGGCTACAGGAACCTCCCATGGCCACCCCACATAGGGGAGGTCCCATGAGGTTGGGAATGGGTTATGGGTACCCAACCCACCTTAACCCAGCACTCTAGCATCCATTTGGCCAAGTGAGAATTATTGGATAAAGATTTTGGTGTGTCCAGGGCAGGTTTTGAACTGTGGGCTGTATTTCCCGATGGCCCGATGCCATCAGTGAGTTTTTTTACAATTGACACTTGATACTTCATTATCCAAAATTGTGCGCCCGTCAGGCTTTGTTGCCATGGGTTTGGGGCTCTCAGGCTTTGATGCCAAAGGCTCGTTGCCCTCAACTTTGTTCAAACCTTTCATAATCAAGTTGATGCTAACTATTTGAAAGCTTAGCACAAAACCCTTGATTCATTGTATTATTTTGTTTGAAGTTAATACTGGGACTGCTGGTGGGATCCTTAAAGGATAAGCTGTTAACCATCGCTCATCCACCACATGGATAAGGTCGCTCTGTGTGACAGGAGGTCAGCTAGCCTCTTTTACCCTTTTTAGATGTAAACAGGAACGCCACCCAGTCCAGATGGAGGGGACGCTTCTCCAAACTTACAATACCCTTCCCTTTTGGCAAGGGGGAGTGCCACCACTGGGGAATTGAGTGAAGACCACATTCTTATGGGCCTTTGGCAATTTGATTGCCATTAGAGTAGCAACCTTTGGTGGAGGACGGGGTGCATCTGGGTGGGTGGTATGAAAAGCCTCAATGAGCTCTAAGTAGTTGGAACAGTCCTGAGCGCTGACCAAGCTGTTCTCATAGACTAGATAGCTATTTCACATGATGAGATATTAGACTATTTGATAAGACTTTCACTAAGCCAGCATGGCCTCTACTTCAGCTTCCTCCACATCCTTGATCACAATGGGCTCTGGGTCCAAGGGAATTGCCCCCTTAAAATGGGAACACCTGGGACACATGGAAGACTTAGTGTTTCTTCCAATGGAATGGCATTTATAAAAAGAAAGCGCCATTTCCCAAGTCCTCTTCCACCAGGTGGGGACTGGAGCGCTTACTCAAAAACTTGCTCAAGGGTACCTGCATCTGCAAGTGGCACGTACAATCATGATATATGAACTCACCTTTATTTCATAAGCCAGAATCTGCTTCCAATCTGTGAACCATTTGTAGTCACTTATGGCCTTATTTAAGTGCTCTTGAACCAAGGACTATGTGACCCAAATGTGCTGGTCATGTTCAGCGGTAGCTGTACCTCCAGGTGGAAGTATGAGCAAACCAATAATAAGGGGTTGTACCCAAAGGTATCCTAATACAGGGAGAACCCCATGGATGCATGGGTTCCATTGTTATATGTGAACTGGGAAAGGGGGAGATCATCCGCCCTGGTATCCTGAGCAGCTGCAGCATATCAACACAAGTTTTTTTCCAGGATTTGGTTAACCCATTCAGTTTTTCCATCTGACTGTGGATGGTATGCAGTCATGCGACAAGGTGTGATCTTCAGGATCACCAAGAGCTCATTCCAGAATAGAGCTTTGAACTGGGTCCCGCAGTTGCTGACAATCTCTTGAGGGAGGACAAACATAGAGAACACATGGCGCATATAGAAACGGGCAGTTTCCTCAGAAGTAATGGCAGAGGAGCATGAGATAAACAGGGAAAATTTATTGAAGCAGTCTATGACTGCCATGATTACTGTAAACCTGTTAAAACTGGGAAGCTCAACAATAAAGTTTATAAACACTGATGTCCATGGACCCTCTTCCTGCTTTAGGAAATGTAGGAGAGCAATCCTCCCAGACCAGTCTGACTTGGCCTGCGCGCAATTTACACAATCTGAAATCCATGCTAGGACATCCTTTGACAAGCCCGCCCAATTATAGGTACACTTGACTAAGTTAATACACTTCTTATTTCCCAGACTCCAACTTCAGGAGGTTCATGATGAGCCTGTATCACCTCAGCTCAGAGGAGAGGAGAGACCCAAACCCACAACTGAAAGTGAATGAGCCCCTTGGCAAAAGAGTACAAGGAGTGCTTCAAAGCTGGGAGGGACAACCGCTCTATAAGATTAACTCCTTCCACACAAGCTGTCTGCGCTGCTAAGAACCGTGAAATCAGTGGCGCATCAGGAGCCAAGTGCTGCCAAAACCACGGGAGGTATATTGGTTAAGATTTGGGTTGGGGGAATGACTGTGACGAGATCCGCCTCATCTGAGTCCGCTGGGTAATGTGTATGGTTGCAGCTTAGAATATTGGGAAGAATATTTAATGCTCCTTTCACAAACTCATTTTTTAAGTTGAA
Source organism: Massospora cicadina (assembly GCA_022478985.1). NCBI lineage: Eukaryota > Fungi > Entomophthoromycota > Entomophthoromycetes > Entomophthorales > Entomophthoraceae > Massospora > Massospora cicadina. Next base: position 51,039 of record JAKSZP010014561.1, read on the forward strand.
ACTGCACAAATCCCAGTAGGTTCAGGCCTGTTGGTGCACCAACTTGTGTGGCATGAAGAAATAGAGAATATCTTGATGATATGTTTGCACAGTTAACTCATGCTGAGCGCCCTGCAAGAGATACCGCCAGTGGGTCAAGGCCCACACCACAGCTGCCAGAGTCTTTTTGTAGATAGCCCAGGATTGTCCAGTAGAAGAGAACTTACAGGAAACGGAAGAAACTGGGTGTTACAACCCATCGTGCTTCTGGAGCAAGACAGCCCCAAATGCAGTGGAAGATGCATTGCATGCTACAACATAGGGTTTGGAGGGGTCCGCATGCTTAAGGAGGGAGGTGACAAAAACTCAATTTAATTGAATCAAAGGCCTGCTGGCACTTGGGCGTCCAAAAAAGGGGACGTTCTTGCCCATGAGCGGATGAAGTGGGTCAGCTAACTGGGATATGGCGGGAGAAATACTTATAAATTATGATAGTGCCCAAGAAGCTTCTCAATTGCTTTTGGGTTGTTGGAGTTGGCCATTCATGGATGGCGTCCAGCTTTCTGGGTGGAATAGCGTACTCATTTTTTAAGATGAGATTTCTCAAGAAGGTGACTTCCTCCTAGTAAAACTCACATTTTTAAGGCTTGACAAACAGGCCCGCTTTATTAAAGACAGCCACTGCCGCCTCTAAGTCCTTTGCATGTTGTTCAGGAGAAGGGGATTTTACCAAGATATCATCAATATATGTGACCGCGCAGGTGAACCAGAGATTACCCAGCACACTATCAATCATCATTTGGAACGTCGCAGGTGCATTCTTAAGCCAAAAGGCATCACTCAAAAATAGAATATGCCACGTCCTGCCCAGATGACAGTAAGTCATCCCTAACCTTCCTTCACCTTAATCCAATTAAAGGCATTAACTATATCAACTTTTGAAAACATGCGCTTCGGCAATTGCTTAGCCAATTGTCTATTCCAAAGGCAGTGGGTAGGGATCGTGGACCATGATTTTATTAGGTGCCATGATCCACGCAGGGATGAAGGGAACATCTGCTTTCTTAGCAAAGATGATGAGAGAGGCAACAGGGGAGGTCTCTTTGAACAAACAACACTTCTTTAGCATGTCATCTAACAATGCATTGAGGGAAGCCTCCTCCTCCGCTGTATGTGGGTACGTCGAGCAGTTTATGTTCAACACTTGCACTTTTGTCCAAAAACCCAAGTTGAATTCCGTATGGGGGAAGACAATCTGCATTTTCAGAATCAAAAATACTTTGATATTTCATCAACTCTAAGGGAAAATCCAGTGGAAGACCCATGGGAGAAATAAGTGAAGTAACTGATCCCTGACCTTGAGTTTTAGTAAGGGTATCCTGTTAGGGAAACTCTCCCTCTGTCTGACCGTTGGATAATGACAGCATATTAGATTCAAGGTGTATCCTTACATGCTGCCGACGCCACCAACTCACAATATCATTAATGAGAACATGGGTTAGGCATCGCTAAGAAGTGATCATAAAAACTAAACTGGTGAACTGAGAAGGGAAACTGGGCACAATACTTTGTATGATGGCTGGGAGGCTGACGAGGCGACCATCACTGCAGGATCCAAGTCCAGGTCAATATCAAGCTGGTGGGAAACTCCAGATACATGAAGTTACCCGCTGTACCAGTGTCAACCAAGGCCTCAAAGGACACCTGGTGTGCTTCAGTACTAATTTATTATTGGCAATAAAAATTAAGCAAAATTCTGTTTATTAGCAGATACGGTCATTTCTGATGACAACAAAGAGATTGTGAAGGCAGGTAAGATGGAGCACCTCAATTCGGACTCAGGGGTGGCGTTAGGATCTGGGACCAAAAGGGAGTACCAGTTTAGCAACAGGAACAGAACCTGAGGCTAAGTCGGTAAATCCAATCATGAAGTTCCCATTTTGAGGGTGGACTAAGGGGAAAGAAAGAGGTGGTGGAGCAAATTGACCATGAAGGAATTTCTTTAAAGCCATCTGGGAACTGCTTATGAAATTGGTGATTGACCAGGCAATCAACTGAAGGCAGGCTACCAACTGAACATTCATAAGGAGGATGGTGACCACTTCATTACCCATATCAACGAGGAGGACAGAATTGGCTGGAAACAATGGACAGTCAATTATGCCAGGGAGACGGCAGATAAAGTTTAGACTAGCCTGCTAGTCATAATACATAAGCACCCAAAAGGCGAGCCAGAATACCAAGGGCATTGCCGCTTGAATGGCGTTAAAGTAAGCTGGGTTATAGATAACAGCAGGGTGCCAATTAGCCACCAATAAGAAAAACAGACTGGAAAAAACCCAGATGTTACAGCACCAGAGCTACCAGCAGGTCTGGGTCTAAGGAGTTGTTAGACATGGAAAATATATGGTAAGGCCTTGACACTATAGGGCAAGTGACTATGGTGGGGGTCAAAGCTAATAATAGGACCAGGGCATATAGTTGTTACGCAGGCCATGGGGCTTCATTGTGATTGTCACGGGGGTTTGGAAAGTCAAATCCAAACTTAAATAATTAAATTCAAGCACGTGAAGAATTTTTAGATGAAAAAATAGATAATTGACTGTCAATTTTCTCAGTGTGTTACAACTGTCTAAATAGACAAACAATTTGGGGAATAACTTGGAAAATTCATGATTGTGGCCCTTGAGATTTGACCTAATCTGGCAAACTTTGAGTGAGGGGAAAACAAACTATTTTGAACTGACCTTGAAGTTGTTGGCAGAAAGCTGAGTTGCTGTTATTTCATCCATGGACGCCCAAATTGCCAATTTTTTTTAATTTTGATTAATGGATCAATGGCATCTCACCCAATGGGCTACAGGAACCTCTCATTGCCACCCCACATAGGGGCGGTCCCATGAGGTTGGGAATGGGTTTGGGGTACCCAACCCACCTGAAACCAGTCTCTCTGGCATTCATTTGGCCAAGTGAGAATTATTGGATAAAGATTTTTGTGTGTCCAGGGCAGGTTTGAACCGTGGCTGTATTTCCCAATGGCCTGATGCCATTAGTGAGTTTTTCCAACAATTTGACACTTGATACTTCATTATCCAAAAATGTGCGCCCGTCAGGCTTTGTTGCCATGGGTTTTGGGCTCTCAGGCTATGATGTCAAAGGCTCGTTGCCCTCAACTTTGTTCAAACCTTTTATCCCAAGATAATGCTAACTATTTAAAAGCTCACCACAAATCCCCTTGATTCATTGTATTATTTTTTTGAAGTTAATACTGGGACTAGTGGCAGGATCCTTAAAGGGTGAGCTGTTACCCATCGCTCATCCGCCACATGGGCAAGGTCGCCCTGTGTGACTAGAGGGGCAACTGGCCTTATTGAACCCTTTTTAGATGGAAATGGGAATGCCATTCGGTCCAAATGGAGGGACGTTCCTCCAGACTTACACTATCCACCAATAAACAAAATTCTGTCTACTTTTCATTACCAATGAAAATTAGTATTGAGGAACAATAGGGTCCTTTGAGGCCTTGGTCAACACTAGAGCACGGGTAACTTCATGAGTCTGGAGTTGGCCCAGTAGCTTAACATAGACTTAACTTGAGGCTTGCAGTGATGATTTCCTTGTCAGCCTCCCAGCCATTCTATAAAGTTTAGCGTCCAGTTTCCCTTATCAGTTCACCAATTTAGTTTTTTCGATCACTTCTCAGTGATTCATAATCTCATAATCCTGGTAATTTTTGGGTGTAGGTTGTGGCATTGGCAGCATGTGCAAATCCACTTGGAATCTGACATGCTGTCATTTTCCAAAAATCAGATGAAGGGCGAGTTTCCCTTGTTGGATATGCTTACTAAAGCTCAAGGCCATGGATCAGTTACATCCCTCATTTCTCCCGTAGGTCTTCCGCTGGATTTTCCCACTGCGTTGATGGGCTATCAAAGTATACTTAAATCCAAAAAGTCTGAACGCCTTCCTTCATATACATAATTCGATTTGAGTTTTTGGACAACAGTGGAGGTGGTAAAGATAAAATGCCCACTGTACATGCATACCGTGGAGGAGGAGGCTGCCCTAAATGCATGGTTAAACGATATGCTCAAGAAGGTTTGGTTAATTAAAGAGACATACCTGGTTTCTTCTCCCATTGTCTTTGCCAAGAAGGAAGATGTTTCCCTTCATCCCTTCATGGATTACGGACATCTTAACAATATCACGGTCCATGACCCTTATCCTCTGCCATTGGAACAGACAATTAGCCAAGCAATTGCCAAGTCACAAGTGTTCTTAAACATATTCTTGTTAATACCTTTAATCAAAATCAGGTGATGGAAGGTTAGGAATGGCTTACTACCATCTAAATAAGACGTGGCATATTCCAATCTTGACTGATTCCTTTTGGGCTGAAGAATGCGCCTGCAACATTCCAAAGGATGATTGATAGTTTGCTTAGGGATCTCCTGTTTACCTGCGCAGTCGCATAGAATGATGATATCATAGTACATTCTCCCTCCCCTGAACAACATGAAAAGGACTTGGAGGAAGTAGTGGCTGTCCTTTGTAAGGCTGGTTTGTTTCTCAAGCCATCAAAATGCGAATTATTTTGGGAAGAAGTCACCTTTTTAGGCAATCTCATATTGAAGGGTGGGTACACCATCCCACCCAGAAAACTGGATGCCATCCATAAGTGGCCAATTCCAACGACTCATAAGCAATTGAGAAGCTTCTTAGGTACCATCATATTCTTAAAAAAAGTTCTCTACCCCCTCCGCTCTCACAGCTGGCTGCCCCTTTCTATCCACTCACAGGTAAAAATGCTCCCTTTTTCTGGACTCCCAAGTGCCAACAGGCATTTTATTCAATTAAGGAGGTGTTTTTGTCACTCCCATCCTGAAGCATGTGTATCCCTCTGAGCCTTTTATTGTAGCATGTGATGTGTCTTCCAATGCGGTAGGGGCTGTCTTTCTCCAAGGCACAATGGGTTGGAACACTTGGTCACTTATTTTTCTTGCAGGTTTTCATCCACCTAGCAATCCTGGGCCATCTACAATAAGGAATTGGCAGCCATGGCTTGGGCTTTGACCCACCGGCAGTATCTTTTGCAGGGCGCTCAGCACAAGTTAACTGTGTATACGGACCACCAAGCTCTTCTCTATTTCTGCAAGCCACAGAAGTTGGCGCACCAACAGGTCTGAACCTACCAAGATTTGTGCAGCTTTAACTTTATATATGAGTTTGTGAAGTGAGCTCTCAATGTCCTTCCTGATTTTCTAAGTTGCAATCCCGCACTTTTCCCAGCTGATTCAGATGAGGTGGATCGCGTTACAGTCATTCCCCATTCCCCCCACTCAAATCTTGGCCATTGTCCCTCCCACAGTTAAGGCATTAGATTTATTGTGAGACGCGCCTTTGATTTCGTGGGTCTTAGCAGCACAGACCGCATGTGCAGAAGGGGTGGAACTTTGGGAGAGGTTGTCCATCACTTCATCCAAGCATTCCCTTTATTCTCTGGTTGAGGGGCTCATCCAGTTTAGGTCGCAGGTGTGGGTTCCTCCCCTTATCCAAGCCAAAGTCATTCAGGCTCATCATAATCCCTCTACTGTTGGTCACCTGAGGAATAAGAAATTCATTAAAATAGTAAAATGTACCTTTAACTGGCAAGGCTTGGTAAAATATATCCCAATATGGATCACTGATTGTGTAATTTGTGTGTGGGCCAAATTGGATCAGTCTGGAAGGAATGGTCTTCTTCATCCTTTGCAGCAGGCAAATGGCCATGGACATTGGTGTTGGTGGACTTTATTGTTGAGCTACCCAGCTATAAGGGGTTCACAGCGGTCATGGTGGTCGTAGACCACTTTACTAAATTCACCCTGTTTATCCCATGCTTCTCTGCTAAAACTTCCAGAGAAACTGCCATATATTTATGCGCCATGTGTTTTTGATGATTGGACTCCCATATGAAATTGTCAGCAACTGCGGAACCCAATTTATAGCACTGTTTTGGAATGAGCTCTTGGAGATCTTGAAGAAAACGCCTTGTTTCTCCACTTTGTACCATCCACAGTCAGAAGTCAAACAGAATAGTTCAATTAGATCATGGAACAGTATCTGCGGTGCTACGCTGCTGTGCTTAGGATCCTGGGTGGATGACCTTCCCCTTGCCCAGTTTGTGTTTAAAAATGGAACACATGCGTCCACGGGCTTCTCCCCATATAAAGCTACCCTGGGCTAACCCTTAATTTTTGGCTGGCTCATGCTTCCACCTGGAAATATCAGCTACAACTGAACATGCCCAGCACATCTGGGACACGCAGTCCTTGGTTCAGGAGCACTTAACTAAAGCAATAAGTGACTTAAGCACTTCACAGATTAAAAATGGCTCCCAGCACATGAAATATAGGAAGGATCACACGTTATTCTTGACACGCACCACTTGCACATGCAGGTGCTATCATTTTAGCTCACAAGTAAGCGCTTAGGCTCCCATCTGTGGAAGAGTACTTGGGAAATGGTGCATTCCATTTGAAATTCCCCCATTGGAAGCAACATCCGGTCATCCATGTCTTTCAGCTGCCCTGTTCAAAAGGGCGATCCCATTGGACCCAGATCCCATCATGATTGAGGGTGCGAAGGAAGCTAAGGTTGAGAAGATTCTAGCCTCCCAATGTTATGCCATTCAGTCCAATATCTAGTTGCATGTAAAGGCTATCTGGTCTATGAAAATAGCTGGGTGGCGCTCGTTACTGTGCCAACTGCTTGGAGCTCATTGAGGCTTTCCACGGTACTCACCCAGATGCTCCTCTCCCTCCCCAAAAATTTACTACAAAATGGCGATGAGGTTGCTTAAGGCCCATAATAATGTGGCCCTCGCTCAATTTCCTGGTAGTAGCGCTTCCCCTTTGGTAAAAGGGAAGAATAATGTAAGTCTGAGGGAGCGCCCCCCGCTTGGACTGGGTGGCGTTTCCTTTCCCATCCAAGAAAGGTCTGAGAAGGCCAGCTGCCCCTCTCATCTCCCAGGGTGACCTCACCCATGTGGCTGAAAAGCGGTAGGTAGCAGCTTACCCTTTGAGGACCCCGCCACCTATACCAGTACTCTTTTCAGATGAATTGACACTAAGACTTGAGGGAATTTCTGTTGAGCTATCAGAGATTCAGAATTTCATGGGATGAAAGGTTCAAATGAAGTCAAGGGCAATGAGCCTTTGGAATCAAGGCCCAAGAGCACCAAGCCAATAGAAACAAAGCCTGATGGGCGTTTACCTTTAATGAAGAAAGCATCTAATGTCAAATTTGGTGAAACTTGCCAGTGGCATCAGGCCTTTGGGAAATGTTGCTGCCAGTTTGAAATCCTTCCCAGAAGCATAAAAACCCTCATATGTGAATCCCACTTGGTCAAATGGACGCCAAGTGACCAGGTGCGGGTGGATTGGGCGCCCCAAACCTATTCCTGACCTCTTAGACCGCCCTTACATGGGGTGCCTTGGGAGGTTCTCATTGCCCATTGGGCAAGATGCTGTCATGCTAATCATTGGAACCATGGTAAATCTGCAATTCAGGCATCTGTGGACAAACTGACAGCAACTCGGTCCACCACCAATTCTTTAAAATTCAGTTCAAGATAAGTTCATTTTTCTCCCCACTTGCTCAAAGTTTTCCAGGTTAGGTCAAATCTTGAGGGCCCCAATCCTGCGCTTTCCTAAGCTATTCTAAAAACCAAATTGTCTATTTAAGCAGTTATAACATATTGAGGAAATTGATGGTTGATTTTTTATTTTAAAATCATTAAAAATCTTCATGTGCTCAAATTTATTTTGTTTAAGTTAAATTTTCATTGCCAAACCTTTATGACATTTGCAATGTGGCCTCGTGGGCCTTATATTGACTGAGTTGTCACAGTTTTGTTATTAGCTTTGGTCCTCACTGTAGTCAATTAGGCCTATCGTGTCAAAGACATTTTGAAATCTTCCCCAATCTCACAACTCTTTACGCCCAGGCCCATTGGCCCTGGGGCTGCAATAGCCTGGTTTCTCGCCGGGTTTTCTTTTAAATTTATAGCCCATCGACACTCCATTGTTACTCATATCCCAGCACACTTATACGTCGTTCATATGGCAATGCCCCTGGCATTCTGGCTCGCCTTTTGGGGACTTTTGCATCTTTTCTGGCAAGCCAGTCTAAACTTTATCTGCCTTTTCCCTGACAATGAGCTTGAAAAAGTTCATTCTCTATTTAATACCTATGGTTATTCTCTCCCAGACTGACATGGATTACGGGCAATTGAAGGGATGGAGCCACGCCATCAATGTTGGTGATGCCATACCTATTTGATATAAACCTTACCATAAGTTCAAGGTTGAAGAGCAGCATTTGAGGGTCAAACTTGTAACAGTTAGAAAATTCAAGTTCTGACCACCATAAAATAAATGATGCTTTGATGCACTGACAGTGCCAAAGCAGAACAACTTCAAGTAAAGACAGTTTTGGTGCACTGAGAGCACCAAGATATCCCTACATCAAGTTAGTTATGCAAAACTTATTTGTGGTTGGTCTGACCCAACCATGTGAAAACTCCTTGAAGCTGGATGCCCAAAAAAGGCCATAAGGTAAGTGAGGCAAGAAAACCCCAAAACAACCATGATTTTCATTCAGGAGACAAAAAAGGGGCCTGCCAAACAGAGCTTGTCTGGGGAGCAACCAACAATGCTCCCCAGGGTGGGAAGCTAGGGGCAAATTCTGAAGTGAGCTACAGAATTTTCAGGTGCGCCTTTTTATGGCTGGTCTTTGGAGCCTCACCCAAATCATTAATTGGGCTTGTATGAGCTTAATTAATAATTTGGGTGAGGCACACCCAGCGCCTAAACTTGACAACAACCAAAAATCTTTTTAATTAAAATGATTTGAAACAGATTTGGAAAATTAAAACTGATTCAAAATGTAACAATCGAGATGAACTTGGTTTTTTACAGAACTCAAGCAGTTATTAGACGCTGGGGTATTATTATCATTTCAAAGCCCTTGGGCGTCTCCTTTCTTGCTGATTAAAAATAAGAATTGAGGTCATCAGTTAGTGATGGATACTGAATATTGAATAACCTCACCAAGAAAGACAGCTATCCTATCCCCCACATAGATTATGCCCTTGCACAACTCTCAGCTCAAAATTCTTCTCAGGCATGGTCTGGCTAGCGGATACTGGCAAATGGATCTTTCTCCTCAAGATTAGGAGAAATTTGAGATCATTTGCAGTAAAGGTTTATTTCAGTTTACCCTTCTACCCCAAGGGCTTTGCAATACGCCAGCACCCTTCCAACGTGCAATGGACCACATTCTGCATACCTTAAGCTAAACTGTGTGATTGTCTATCTTTATGACATCATCATCTTTTCTGCAACGTTCACCAACCATCTCATTCATTTAAAAGAAGTCTTTCAACGCCTGTAGCCTCTATCATTAAGTTGAAACCATCAAATGCACCTTCTTCCAAAAGAAGCTAGATTTCCTCAGACATGCTATTCCCAAGAAGGAATCCAGCCCTTACAGAATAAGGTTGAAGCTATCTCTAAAATGCCTGCTCCTAAGAACCTCTCAGACATCCAGGTATTTCTGGTATGATGGGGTACTACCATCAGTTCACCCCTAAGTTTGCCCAGGTCAGTGAGCCTCTCATCTGACTGTTGGCTAAAAACACTCCGTTTTATTGGAATACTGAACAAGCAGCCGCTTTTGAGACAGTGAAGACATTGCTTCAGAAACACCCTATCCTACATCACCCTGACTATGACAAACCATTCATATTGTTTACTGATGCCTAGGACTATGCCATTGGATCCATCCTGGCTCAATTGGACCATAACGGCATAGATCATCCAGTCTTCTATTTCAGCAAGATGCTGTCAAAAGCTGAGCGTAACTACAGCGTCACAGAAAAAGAGTGCCTTGCTGTCCTACTTGCTGTTAAACATTGCCGCCCTTTTCTATATGGAACTTCCTTCACTGTGGTTACTAACCGCGCCTTCTTAAAATGGCTACAAAACATTAAGGATTCCACTGGACGGTTAGCCTATTGTGTCTTAAAACTTCAACATTATGATATGATTTAAGCACCAAGCTGGAACGCATCATTTGAATATTAATGGTTTAACTCAGCTGCCTATCATTCATCTGGTCAACAGCAAAGTGGAGAAATTACATGATCTCTTTATGACCCCCAAGGCCTGGGAAGATGAGGATGATACTGTCCAAAAAATGCTAGCATGACACTCCTGCAACATCAAATTATAGAGCGAAAAGTAATATAAGAAGGTAGGGCAAGTTAGCTGTACTATCTGCAACCTTCAGAATAGGTACCGGTGATCTTGGACGCCCACTCTACCCTTGGCATGGAGGAGTGAGGAAGATATATGAGTGTATCAAGGAACGGTACTATTGGGAGGGCATCATGAAATTTATCATTGAAGTCCTGGATGCCTGCCTATCCTTTAAGAAGCAATCCCGCTTAAAGACCAAATATTAATACCAACCCATTACACCTCAACATCCTTTCCACATGATAAGCTTAGATGTAGTAGGTACTCTCCCTCATACCATCAGTTGAAAATCTCTACATACTAGTGGGTATTGACCACTTTACCAAATGGATGGAAGCTGTGGCTCTCTTAGCTCAAACTGCCAAGGCTAATGCAACTTTACTGCACCAAAACATCTTCACTTGTTATGGCTGCCCCCAAGTCTTACTCTGTGACAACGAGAAGAGTTTCACCTCCAGAGTAGTGAAGATCTTGGCTACCTCTATGGGAGCCCAACAGCTCTTTTCCGTCCCCTCTAACCCTTCTACAAATGGCATCATATAAAGAGCCAATGGAACCCTTTTATCTGCCTTAAGGAAAATGGCCACTTCTGACCCTCTCCACCGAGATCAGTTTTTTGCCTAGTGCCCTTATGGCTTATAGAATCAGCTATCATTGAATCCTCAAAATGTCTCTCTTCCAGGTGTTGTATGGGTGTGAACAAGGGGTACCTTCTCTATTGGCCAAAGGTTTTTTCTCCGCCAGGAATGACAATCCTGACAAGAAAATGAAGAAGTTGGCATAACACATCATTCATCTTAAGGCTGATACTATGGCTTATTTAATAAAAACTGTCATAAAAGTGGGTCAAGCCACAAATGAACTCAGACCACCTCTAACTTCTCTTCAAATCTAAGATCTATTGTTATATTATTATAACCACATTACTTCTAGAAGTAAGAAGCTAGGGTTCATCTGGGAAAGACCTTTTGTCATCACCAACAAAAGGTGTGATAAATATTTTATCAGGTAAATTGCTTCTGGCTTTTTTATCAACAGAGTTTATGAATGTTTTCTCTGTCCATACTCTCCCACCAACATTCTTGAAGAGGTTAATGTCAGAAAAACAGTTGTTCGACTTGTAAGTAAGAATATTTTGGGGAGAAATCGCCTCATTTTTACTAATATGAAACACCTATCCAATTCTCAGTGCAATCCTTTCCCCTGGAGTAAAGAGATTATTCCTAATATTCTGCCAAATACTTCAGCTGTAGGCTTCCAAGTTCACCCAAGCGCTTTCATGAATGTAGTGCCTATTTCTAAGAGAAACGCACCCCCATCTATAGAATTGAAGGGGGTTACAAGGGATGAAAATATTTTTCTAGCCAATCACCCCTTAGGAGCTGAGGTAATTGACAGAGCAAGCCATATGTTTAAAATGGCTGACTGGCATGAGTGCATTAAAATGGTCCCCCATGATTATATCTTGCCAAAATTCAAACTCATATCTTAAATTTAAGACAAATCATAATTTAGCTAAATTGAGCCCTCTACTACTTAGCACAAATCCTCTAGTATCTCACAATTAGCCTCAAATTAGCTTAACTAATATTAGTAATAAAATTGATAATCATCTCTTATTTTGCTAAAAACTAGTTATATAAAAAATTACTGGTTTTTAAAATTAAATCTATCTCTAGTTTTATTTTAGTCGCCACAGATAATTTTATAAAGCAGTAGAGAATGCTACTTCTCCTGCTACAACCTAATTGTTGAAATCATGCTCAAATTTAGTACCTGCAAGCAACCAATAAGCAAGATTCCAACAAATGTAAACTAACAGCTGAACCAGTTTCAGCTGAGCTGCCATGGTTGACAGCACACAGCCAATCAGTTCCTTCCACCTCTCCAATACCGTGGCTGGCCCAGCGTTGGCTGAATCAAATCCAATTGAGGCTCTCAAATGGATTGATGAGGATGAATGGCCATACTATGCAAAGCTGAATTTTGCTTTGTAGTAATTCTTTGTTGAACCTCCCAATTCATGTCCCCACAATTTTTGCCCCAAAACAGTTTCCCAATTTATAAATATATTAATAAAATGTCGGTTGATGCTGCAGCTGCCCCTGCCAAAACCCTCTTCTGACAGCAACTCCATGGTGTGATAGAACCCCTGGTTGAGGGTATTTCCATCACAAATTCCCCATGAGTTTGATGAAGCTGCCAAGTATGAATTTTGAAGAGCTTGCATTTGGTGTAAGCTGTGATTGCATCAATGCAGCAAAAAACTTTGATTTTTGATCCCAACTATCCCCAATCCTGACAGTACATCAATTCATTTACTTGTGTGCCTGCTCTCATCACTTTTGATGAGCAACAACTTGCTTGATATATCGATGCAATGGACACCGCCGGCCTCATAAATGAAGAAAACCCACAACTATACCTCTTTATGCCACATGTCACTGATGCTCCTACCCTGATGTTGTCCACCATGGTCTGCCAGCTAAAGCAGGTTCTAGACAAAAGGTCTCTCTAAAGCTTTCTCGCCATCTGATATAGCTTCTTAGGCTGATAGCTGAAGTGCCATATTGGGAATTTTTATTTTATGCTAATCTCTTTTTTTGGCTTATTTGCAAATAAAGATGCATGATGGCCCCCCATTTTAGGTTGGGCACCACTAGTGTTAAAAAAACAAATGTAAATTAACATATCTATCAATAAAGATTACTCTATAATGTCAAAGCATAATATATAATCTATAATTTAGACTTTAGTTTTTCATTAGTGATATATTATATTTGTTAGGTTATAGTATTTTACAACTGTGTCAAGTCTATATATTACAAATTTTATTAGCTTCAAAGATGTTGATTATAATAGCTATAAATGTTTAAACATTCTTAAATAAAGATGATTGAATGGCCTTTATAATTCAATAAAAAACTCTGAGATTGACTTCATTCTATATGTACACAAGCTATCATCTGTATCATTGGTTATAATACATATTCTAGGTACTTATCACTTCATATAACATTTTATGATAATCATAATAAGTATTAATCATTGACAATGTCATTTTTTTATCTCTAGCTAATTATTAGAATGAAGCATAGAGAACCATTCATCTATAAAAAACTAAATGTAAGTTATAAAAATTGAGATAAAAAATTCATATTTTATATAGATAGGCTTTTTAGTTCCAGAATTTGTATAGATAGAATGAAGTGTAAATTTTATTATAAGTTGCTAAATAATTATCTAAAAGAGGGATATTTTAACAACTATCAATTAAAAAATGTCTAGTATTTTATGATGTGTTGTACATTAAATATCAGCTGAGCACTAAGAAGTAAAAAAGAGTTCTGTATCAGTGGGTGATCTTCACACTATCTTTTATGTTGTAGTTGTTTGGTTATAATTTTATTAGGGTTTTCCAAACTTGTTATTATCAGAGTATAAAAAGAGCATTATGTGGGTAGGACCACCTAGTTTTTAAAAAAAGAGCAATATGTGTAAGCAACTTGAAAATTAAATAAATGGATTATAAGAATCTAAATACTAACAGAATACTCTCAAAGTCAATAAATATGGTATCTCATTAAAATCTACCAACATATATATGCAGTGGTGTAGGGAAATTCTGGAAGATAATAACCTTATAAAGATGAAGACTAAAGAGCTTAAAGTGAAAAGATATTAGTAAAACACTTTTTTAGGGGACAAATTACTTTAGAGTTGTGTCTAGATAGCCAAACTTTATTGAGGTATTCTAAGAAATAGTAATTGTTTTCTTTTTAAAAATATTTTTAGTTACAAGCTAAAACTATTTTAATCAGTAAATTTGGTTGATATATATGATAATACTATATACACTCATTAATTATCTCTAATGTATTCTGAATAAATACTACAGTTATTAACTATCTACCCTTACCACTGAATTTGACTACAGCTACCTTTTTTGTTCTCTAGGATGAAGTTGATACTAAAAAGTAATGTGTTAGTATTTTAGATGTCAGCGCTACAGTTCTCTAGACTGGCGCCGAGGTTTGTAGGTGGCTTGAAGTTTGAAATTTGGAAAGAGCACTGATAAGGAGTTGAAAAATGGGTTAGAATACCAAATGATTTATTAAGTCAAAAGGTTTCAATATTTATAGGTGTGTTGGGACTTGGTGCCTCAGGGATCGTTGGGGCCTCATCCATTCAGGATCTTTACTGATCTACCAGAATGGCCTCCTTGTGGGCATCCTCAATGGATTGTGTCGCCCACCTGACCAAATGGGTGGAAACGCCACCCCATGTGACTCAGGAATAGGAGAGGAGGATCATGAAAATAGTTTAGCTAAATTAGGTTTGATGACCAATTTGGCATGGCCCAATCTGGAAATGGGGAGATTGATTCGATCATTATCTCAATTCTGATAACGCCCCCCAAGATCCTGTCAGAGGGGAGAATACAGCCATAGGAACCAACCATGCACCCAATTTACTACAGTCCCTTGGTTGACGTCAGCAATGGAGTACTCAGACTTCACCCTATGAATGACTTTATAGGGTCCAGACCAAAGTACGTCTTCTTATTTTGTCAGCCTCCAGGTCAATGGTGATAAAAGAGAACGAGGTCACCTCATTGAAAATTTGGCAAGGAGGGTCACCCAATATTAAATTGGGATGTCTCTCTTCTAGTGGTGGTAATAATTCCTTGAGTTGCTTGGGCTTGGCTGGACAAATCTATCAGCTAAAGCCCTCATAGTTAATTTGGAGCTCTCAGGTGTGGAGGCTTCAAGCAATGGCTGGACGCTACTTGGTAGCTGAGGTGCCCACCCATATAGCTCTTTGAATGGGGACATCTTGATGACTCAGTGATAGCTCACCCTGTAGGCAAGCAAGGCGCTGGGTAGATAATGGTTCTAATGGGCAGGATCCGAGGTGGCCAACTCCTGTAGGATAGAAATAAGAGTTCCGTTAGCACGTTCTACCACCACATTAGTAGATGGGTGGTAAGAGGCAGCGAAACTCTGGGTAGTGCTAAATAACGAAGTTAGTTCTTGTACTACCTGGGAGGTGAATCCAATCTATTGTCTGAAAGTAAGGTCTGGGGGCACCTGTGCTGGGTGAAAATGGAACAAACAAGGAAAAGAGCTGTAGCTTTGGAAGGGGCAGCAGGAACTGAAATTGCCTCGACCCACTTAGTTAAGTGGTCCACAGCTAGGATAATATACTTATGTCCATGCAATCCTGTGGGAAGGGGACCCACCACGTCGATGCTAATGACATTGAAGGGCCCAGTTGGGGCAATGACTGAGTTTTGAAATTGAGGGTTGGCTTGGTCATGGTATCAGCAGGTCATACAAGCCTCCAAGACCTCTTGGATAGTTTCTACCATTTGGTCCCAAAAGCATCGTGACTTCAGCCATTTGTAAGTCTTTTAACTGCCCCGTGTCCCACAAAACGAATGGCCCTCTAGGATGACATTGGTTTGAGAGGAGGGGCGGATATAAGGGAGCCACTTCTTGTTGACCTTCTTGTAGAGTAGGCCATCCTTGATTTTCATGTCTCAAGTCATTCTGCGGAGTTCAACCTGAATCTCAGGAGTTTCCAATTCTCATTACTTGGGCTGTCCTATCAATTTATATAGCTGATCTTCCTCAGGGGTCAAGACTGCTAGCACCGGCATCTGAGAGAGACCATCAGCATTCTGGTGAATCGTGCCTGCACAATGGATGATGATGAAATCATAGTTTTGCAGTTGTAGAGCCCACCTGGCTAGCTGACCATCGAGGTCTTTTATTTTTTGAAGCCACCAGAGCGAGGAATGATCTGTAATAATAGTAAAATGGGTACTGTAGAGGTAAGGCCAAACTTGTTTGATGGCTAGTAGGATGGCTAGACATTCCCTCTCGATGACACTGTAGTTCCATTCAGCTTTACTTAGCATCTTACTAAAATAGGCCATGGGGTGGTCGACCTAGTTTTCATCATGTTGGGCCAGGATAGCCCTGACAGCAATGTCACTCAATCTGTGAACAACAAAAAGGGTTGGTTGAAGCAAGGGTGAACTAGAATGGGTTTAGTATATAGAGCCATATGTAAAGCGTTAAAAGCCTGCTCCTGTCAAGGCCATGTCATGGAAACAACAGAAGAAGTTTAGACTGGCCTGCCAGTCAGGATGCGTGAGCATCCAGAAAGCAAGCCAGAATGCCAGAGGCATAGCCAACTGTACGACTTAATATGGAGCTGGGAAATAGGATACCACGAAATGGTGGCGGAATGTTAGGGTTAGGAGTATCCCAATGGCAAACCACACTGAATGACTTCAGACCCAGGGGTTCTGGTAACAGGGGTGGAAACTACTGGGATAGTTTCTATGAGATTCTTGGTTGTTAGAACCATTTCGTTGGGGGCAGAAGAGAGGCAAATTTTCTCTTGTAGTTGGTGAACATAGGGCCATAAAATCCCTGTATATTGCTGCTGGAAGGTCATGAGAACAGGGTTGTAGAGCCAAAAATTTTGGACTTGTTGAGCCCAATTGGTGATAGAGGGAATCATGGTAACCAAGAGAATTGGTAAGGCCCACCCAGAGTGTGGATCAGCGGACCACCAGGGAAATGCCATATGGAATGTGGTCAAAAGGAAGGAGATAAAAATTTGGGGTTTTTAATAAAATTCTTATTTGGGAAATAAAGTAAGAAAATCGACCAACAATTTTCTCAGTGTCATGCAACTGATTAAATAGTGGTCAGTTGGGTAGTGACAATGACATGGGCAGGATCCACAAATTCAGCCTAACCGGCGAATTGGATGGTAGTGGGGGGGGTTTATTCTTTGGGAACTGACATCACAAAATTTGGCGGCATGCTGAGACTCTGTCAGTTTGACCTCAAACATCTGAACCAGGGGTCAGTTATGTTTCTGACAGTTAGCATGACGGTGTTTGGCCTGACGAGCGATGGGAATCCCCCAAGGCCATCCCATATAGGGATGGGACCATTTGGTTGGAAATGGGTTCAGGACGGCCAACCCACCTGCGCTCAGTCATTTAACCATTTGTTTGGTCAATAGTAGCTCATCGGATGTGATGCCCAAATTACTATCAGAGGGCTTAAAACTCTTGTCAATGTCACCCAATATTTGTTCTACTAATTTAGGGATCAAATTAGAACCATCAGGCGATCCAGCTGATATCTCATTCTTCATACTTTTACAGCCATTCAAATTTTGGCTATCAGCCCGATTGCCACCCAAATTAGATCTGACAAATTTCAGTTCAATAATCTTGTCACAGATTTCACTAATTCCCCACAACAGTTCTGCTGAGGTGAGTGAGGGAATCGGGGGTGGGATTTGAAGCAGATGGGCTATCACCCATCACTTGTCAACTACATGGGCGAGATCGCCCTGGGTGATGAGGGGTACCACCATCCTCTTTGGTGTTTTTTTATTTGGGAACGGAAAGATAGCTTGATCAAGAGCCAAAGGACACTCCCTGAGACTTACAGGCCACCACTCAAATGGTACATTATTTTGCAGGAGATAGGACAGTGGCTCATCTAGGTCAGCAAACTGTGGGATAAACTGACAGTAATAGACCACCATGCCAAGAAAGACTTGAATGTCTCATAAGCTCTGGGGTGTGACATCTTCTCTATGGTGTTGACTTTGTTAGGTATAGGTTGGATGCCACGCTTGAAGACCTTGTGTCCTAGTAACTCTAGCTCAGGCTGGAAGAAGGAGCACTTTGAAAACTTGATCTTGACAGAGGCCTTCCTAAGCTGTTCAAAGTCTTCCCTGAGATGCTCCACATATCCATTAAAGGTCCGCAAGAAAATGGTAATGTCATCCAGGTAGATGAGGACGCATGAGAGCTTCAAGTCCCCTAGGATCCTGTCCATGGCATGCTAGAAAGTGGCTGGAGCGTTACAAAAGCCTTGGGGTATCCAGATGGGCTTAAATAGCCCCTCATTTGTGATGAGAGCGCACTTGGCTTGGTCTTTGGGGGCGAGCTCAACCTGCCAATATCCGCTGGCAAGGTCCATGGCTGAAAAGTACTGGGAACCGGCAAGCAAATAGAGAGAATCGTCAATTTGGGGTAGAGGATAACTGTCCTTCTTGGTGATGGAGTTAAGTTGTCAATAATCCATCACCACTTGGTGCCTGCCATCTTTCTTTCGAACTAGCAGAAGAGGGGAGGCCCAAGGGCTGCACGATGGTACCAGGAGCAATGTCAGATAGCTGTTTAAGTTCCACCATCACCTGGGCCTCTTTGACCTTGCTTTTTTGGTAAGGCCAGGATTGAAAAGGGAAGCGTCCCCAGTTTCCACATGGTGGAGGACTCCACTCATTCTTCCAAAATCATAGGTTGAGGTTAAGAATAGGTCTGAGTATTCCATAAACAAAATCTGAACCTTGTGTCACTGCTCATCAGAGAGGTCCTTCCAATATTAGCGTCAACCAGACTAACCAAGGGTGGTGACTCTAAGATGAAATCCCTCAAGTCCCCAAAGCTTCAAACATCGGCAACAGCCCCTATTGGTAAAAGGTGGACATAAGCGGTGGGACTGTTTGGACCTATGACTTTGGGTTTGTCAGTAAGGTTGGCTATCAACACTGATATAGATCTGGCATACACTTGATCAAGGATCCCGGGGCATATCAGCACTTCTTTAGGAGATGGGTTGTCTAGGCCTCAGATTTCCAATAGGTACCCTGAGAGAATGTTGACATGGACCCAAGTGTCAATAATGACTTGAGACTTTGGTGGTACTGTAGTCGCCCTGTATAAGTAGATCAGCATGTCTTCCTGTTCATCAACAGCAGGAGGGGGTAATCAGAATTGGGAGCCCCTGATATAATACTTGAGCTGATTGATTCAGTCCTCATTCTCCAGTAGAAAGGCTTGGGCTTTGACTTCCATCTTAGAGCTACAAGAAGTTTTGAGGATCAGAGGAACCTAATGCCCTAGTAGGGAGAGAAAGCCATCATCATAATGGAGCACCACTTAATAGTCTCAAAGGAACTGAGTCCCAAGGAGCAGCTCATAACTGGGTTTGTCTAGTGCGACCGTGGGGGTGTTAAACAGCAAGCATTCCAGACCATAATGGCAGAGAGGAATAAGCTCCTATAGATTGGGTACACTGTGGGCTGGCTGTGCCATATTCCATGTAGTGGGGCAGGTCTGGAGTGATCTTGACCCATTTCATCAACTTGGAAGATAAGTCATTCATGGGGGAGCCACTGTCAATTATGGCGAGGACCAGAATCTTGTGGACTCAGATGGTGACTCATGTAACCAGACTTCCAAATTGGGGCAGTAATGTGAGGAACATGGGAGAATCATCAGAAGAAGAGTAAGCAGTATCAACGTCCTTATTTTCATCTGCTACTGAAACTGCTTCTTCTGGTACAACAGTTCCTGGTTCATTTAAGGAGGATACTTGAGGCTGGGTAGGGATGTCAGCATGAAGCGCCTCGTCCTTCATGCTGATGGCCCTTTTCCTGCCTCCTTGGAAAGTCGTTTCCAACAGACCTGGGAACTATGTCTGAAACCATTACAGTAGGTGCATTGAGGTCATAGATCTTCTGGTTTTTAACCACATGGACCCTAGGGCAGTTAGAGAAGCCTGTAGATATAGCCTTAAAGTGTAGAGTTGAGGCAGGGATCTTGTTAAGTGCTTCCTTGATCTCCCAAATACAGATAAATCCATTCTTCTGCCCAATCATATGCATTTGAACCTCAGGATAGGATCCCAACGCAGAAATGACAGTGATAATAGCGTCATCCAGGGTGATATGATTTGTTGTGACCAAGGGTTGTGCTTGGGCATAAAAACAGTTGGCAAACTCCATGTGGTTTTTCCCTTTATTCAGATGGATTCCCACGAACACTTGCTTTTGGTTGGCCAGAGTTTGATTGCTGTCAAACTCTTGGATCAGGGCGGTGCAGACCTGTTCCTAGGTGTTACACTCCTTCAAATGGGGAGTCATGATTTTCTGGGTGGTGCTGTCTAGACAGGAATGGATATGCTTCACCTTTTGTTGATTGGTGGCCTCCTCCATGGAACTTTCATAGGTGTACAGAAAGGAGGCAATACTTTCCCATCCGGGGATGAACCTTTCCTTAAAACTAGGTTTAAAGTTAGCTATGATAGGAGTGGAAAGGGTGTTAACGCCGGGGATGGGTACCAGCTCCAAGATCTCAGTTTCCGCATAATTCCAGGGAGCCCACTGATCTAGCCATTGCCACAAGCCTTCTAAGTCCTCTTGGATGTAGTCCCAATTTCTGCTGAGGGTGGAAGCAAAAGCCTTATTTGCAACCTGCTCCTTTAAAGATTGGATCTTGGTGCTCTGAAGGTGGAGCTGGCCTTTGAGGGTAGTTAAACAGGTTTTGAACCCTCAACAATCTTGTTCAAGCTTGGAGATATGAGTGTCTGTAAGCTTAGTAAAAGTACTGAAGTTATCCATTTCATCTGACAATGCCTTGATAGAGACCCTGGGGTCGAGGGGGACTCCATCCAATCGGAGTTTGCACCACAGTGCCAAGTTTTGGATTTGATCATGTAGGGCATCCAGAGCTGTTATCACATCCCTTCACCATGGGTCTTTGGGTTTACCAGATGATGAAGGGCCTGGAAGCTCTTGAGGTCTGCGGGGTCCTTCTAGTCCTGCTGGCTCTGGATGCTCTTTGGGGCCTTTGGGCCCCCTAGGTCCTTTGGGCCCTGCACTTATGGAGGGGTAGTCATGAGAGGCCAGCTCTCAGTAGTGCTATTGCAGAGATTGTACCAGTTCTTTGACTTGGAGGAGACACAGATTCCAAGTCACCTCAAGTAGCTGAGCATCTTGGCGCAGCTGATCCTCGAGGTAGCCAGAGATTCCGCTGTCTAACACTACAATTTGATCAAGGATCTCATTGATCAATTGCTGGTTATCAATAATGGCTTTGCGGTTGTCATGCACAAAAGGAGGAGGCAGCATCACAGAAGTTGATGATGTATGAGTATAAATTCTGTGTGAGTCACAGTTTCCAGGAGACCTCCTGATGGTGTAACCTGACTAGCTGAAGTAGATGATGGATAGCTGGGTGGACAAAGTTATAAAGGTAGTGTTTGGGCCCTAGGTCAAGTTCCCCTGCTGGTAGTGCAGCTGAGCCATAGAGGTCCCATAAATGTAGAAGGTATGGAAGAGGCACAGGAGCGGCTGGAGTGGGTGCCCATGGAGTAGATGCCATTTATCAGTTGTTGGATGACATCATTAAGGTTTTTGTACTGGAGTTGAAATTGGCTCCCATTAAGGGAGAGCAGTGAGAGTTGGAAGGTGGCCCAAAATTCTAGCCTCTCAGGCTGTGATGGCGGTATTGCATATCATGAGGTACTAACCCATTGAGTAATGCTTCTTGACTGACCAGTTGATTGGTCTTCAGGGCTACTAGTATTTACCATATTTTGTGATAGACATTTTCACTTAGGACAGCTCAGAGCCCCCTGTAGTGAGCACCACTTCTGTCAATGCTACAATTCTCTAGACTGGCGCTGAGGTTTGTAGGTGGCTTGAAGCTGGTTATTTGGAAAGAGCACCAAGAAGGAAATAGAAAAAATGGGTTAGAATACCAAATAATTTATTAAGTCAAAAGATTTTGATATTTATAGGGTGTGTTGGGACCTGGTGCCTCAGGGATTGTTGGGGCCTCATCCATTCAGGATCTTTACTGATATTCTGGAATGACCTCCTTGTGGGTATCCTCAATGGATTGTATCACCCACCTGACCAAATAGGTGAAAACACTGCCCCACATGACTCAGAAATAGGGGAGGAGGATCCTGAATTTAGTTTAGTTTGGTTAGGTTTAACAACTGATTTGACATGGCCCAATCTGGAAGTGAGGAATTCAATTTGATCATTATCTTTTTTTAGTACTAGATGGTCCCTAATTTGATCATTATCTTGAATTCCAACAATAGAGATATTTAAAGGGTAATATACCTACTCTAAAATATTATAACAAAGCAATAATATGTATATGCCTTTTAATATTGTATAGTTAACTTATTGTATATAGAGATAGAATGGGTATAAGATAAATTTAAAAGTAAATATTATCCTTAAAAGTTGTATCTAATAGTATCACTTCTTTTTACTCTCTAAAAACACAGTGCTAAAGTGAAAAATATCTATTTGAAAATTGATCCTGGATGTAATTATAATTTTCTTTGGTCAAAAGGAGGTTTTAAACAGGTGTCTTTCTAAAACATTCATCTTTCCAGATTATATTTAGATTATACCTGAAGCCTATTTGACAATTTGCATGTTTGATATTGAGGTATAAAGTCTCAATTGTTACAGGATAACAACCCTGAATCCTGAAGCCATGATCTAATTTAGGTTTTGTTATATTTTTTAAGATTTTAGGTTGAATATAATTTTGAAAGAGGGTGGTAATGCTCAAATCACCAATCACCATATACAGGCTAATTTTGAGGCCACTAGAAATTTCTTTTTTACTAGTAGTATACCTGTGCTTCACTACAGTGTTTATAACTTGCCAGATTTTTTTTAGTTCTTTAATTTCATATTATTAATTGAATAATGATAAGAAAGCTGAAGGAAATTATGTTCATATTAGTTATACCATGTTCCAAACCTGTTACAGCATTTTTCCCCACCTTAGCTTGTGGTTACAGGTATGCACAACTACACCTGGATTATAACTTACCAAATGATTCTAATATTTTTTAGTTTTTACAAGCGGAGTTACCTGGTGTTTCTTAGGGTTTATGTGCTCACACTGACAGGCTAAAGGCTGAGCCAGTACTATGCTTGAGCCACTTGGACTAACAGCTTTGCTGTTGCCCTCGTGGCTAGTGAGCTGGTTATCCTAAATTTATTTAAATCCACTCAAAACTCTGACTGATTTTTGTTAAGTTTCGGGTGAGCAATTTGGTAAATTCGATAATATGCCAATCTCACCCACTCGCCCAAATAGATTGAACCTATCATACTCAATAATTTCAGATTCGATAAGATTCGTCAATTCTCACCCACTCACCCAAATAGATTGAACCTATCAGACTCGAAGGTTCAGATGTCAGTCGGTCAGCCAGTACATCAGTAAATATGTTCTTTTTTATTTCAGGCAGGTCAGACTTGGAATAAAAAAATATACCATGCCGAGTTTGTCCAAGTGTAGGATTCGAATCCATGCGCATCCAGGTGGCGATGGAAGTTGACGCTAAGCGAATCACCTTGCCGCTAGATATTTCGGGCATACAAAATCTAATATCACTGATGCATCAGATAATTTTCTAACTCAAATCAAGGTGGGTTATAGTCAATTATGATAACACAAAATTTTATTAGATATTGTTGCTCCTTTATTTATTTGATATACCGATTTTTAATTTATGGTTTAGAAGAAAGTAAATGAAAGCTTTTTTAAATTCCAACCCTTACAATACTGTCGTTAACAGGGGGTTTTAACTTGTAGTTATTCTACTTTATTTTCAGATGACCTTATATGTTCAGCATACTACGGCAGAATAGGTGACGAGAAGTCTATATCTCGCGGTTTACCTTTCTATGTAAATTTTAAAAACAAGCGCAACAAGTTTACCCAAGCTTTTCAAAATAAGTAAAGCTAGAATTAAAAAACGTTTGACAAAACTTGTTTGTACGTGCTGACTATACTTTTATTTAAAACATGCGTTCTATAAATTTTGGGAAGAAGGGAATTGCGGTTGTCTACTTGTTGAGTTATCGCTAAACCAATTTTCGTTTACACTAAAAGCTTTACATCAATGTTGCTTTAATGTATTAACCTTAGCTCAAAAAGAGATCGAGTATAGAACCCGATGGCGGAGATAACAGGAAGTAACGGTACCCAAGATGTAGCTAGCCCGCCCGAACAATTATTACTTGGACTTCGGCAGGAAGTCCGTGGTGCCGTAGTTGGGCACGATGAATTCTAGTGATCAAGCGAATCTCTTTCAACACTTGGGTGACCCCACGGCTCAGGCCTTTCTTCCGGAGCAGAATACAGAAATGTATGTACTCATCCGCTGCCTCACATTCAAATCAAAGCTTAGCGCCGGCTCAATTTTTCCCTCGTTTCCCAAGTCGCGGCTAATGCGGCCAAAGCCGCATCCCAAGCGGCGATCGCCGCGCAAGCTGCAGCCAGTGCCGCCGAAGCAGCAGCTCAAGCTACCCTGGCTGCTCATGCCGCGGCTAAGGCTGTTGAGGCTGTCGCCAAGGCTGTTCACTCCATTCAATCTACCGTTGGCAATTTTGAAGGCCAAGTACACCCACACTTGCAAGGAGCTTTCAACCAAGGAACCCCTGAACAATTTCAGCAAAGTTTAAATGAGCACTTCGATGGGGGCACTAGGGTTTATGAAGGTAACAACAAGTTTTCATACCACGGGCCGTACGTCCAAAAATCTATTTCGTTGGAATTCACTCAACCGGACGACTTTACGCCCACATTTATTGCCCCTAAAGAAAAGGGCGACCAACCCATGTTTGAGCCACCTTGTAGGAAGCGTACCAAATACCGCCGGGCCGAAAAAACCAAAATAATCAACCAAGCCTACCAATGGCAGTCCTCCACCAAAGGGCACACCATGCTCTTTTATAACGGCCAGCACTTTGTTCTCAATAAGGGAAAACGGGAGGGCTCCGGAAAGGACGCCAAATTCGTTGAAGGGCAGCGGTACTACTTTAGCTGCGCTGAGGCAGGCTGCCGCGCCAGCGCCATGTCAATAGGTGATAAGCTTCAGTGGGTTCAAGAGGAGCACGATCATGGCCACCAAACCAACAAATCAGCTAGGCGCATATTCAATGTCCTTCTAAGGGACTTTGTTAAAGACTCGAGTTTAGATCCCCAAAATCTCGTCGCTCAATTAAAGGAGAAGTACCCAGTTGAGTTTACTGAGGCTGGATACTCTACGGAAGCTCTGATTAGGAAAATTAACGCGCTTTGGAAGAATGCACCAGTTAACGAACCTGAACAAAGATAGTTTGCTATTATTATATACCCTTACATGTGTTTACCCTTAACATTCACTTGTTGTGGATGCTTCCATTAAACCCATCTTTTTGAAAAACGATTTGACATAGGTATGACTTTTCAGTCTGAAGAAAGATGTGGTTAAAGGGTGAACCAAATCCAGCTAGTAATCTAAAAGATTATAATAAATTAAAATTATACAACCTTGAAGCTTTTAATAGATAGCTTAATCACAATGTTGATTATAATGGTTGATCACTATAATCGAAGTTTGGGTGAATTCTGGTTAAATAGTGAACCATAACTTAATATAAATTTTCTCATCATTATAATTTCTCGACTGCCCTTAACACTCGCTAATCTTTTTTGATATAATTTCTTCACAAGCCACATAAATTAGGGTAAGAGGCCTTCTTAAAGCAAAGTTTTTTAAAGCAACGGTGTGCAATGAAAGGCTAAACATCTATTATGGGCACTCTATTGCCCAGTAAGGCATCCGGAGTAGATAAAGTCTTAACAATTGATAATATTTTGGGATGCTTCATGTGAAATAGTGTAAATACTATATCTAATGTAATGCCTTGCCCACATTTAGGATAATATATATAACTGTTTCTTTCAGTAAGAAAATTGCACCTCAAATCGATATGAAACTGAAGTAAAGATGTTATGTTAGATAACTTATTTATGTTTTTACTAAACCTACCCTCTGACTAAACCTTGGGGTACTATGGCTACCTGCGTAAAGTAAAAAATTTCTTTAACCTATCATCAAATTTTTAGATGCCACATTTTGTGACAACTTAATGGGTAATTACAACCTTAGATTTATCCAAAAAACGATATTTTAAATATTCAATGTAACTATACTTTACTTGCTTCACCAATAAGTTCCACCTTAGTATTAACAACTGAGATAGTTTTCCTACAACTTTTTTCATGGTTAGTTGCAAAAAAACCTTTTTGGATCACTTGGGTTTCTAATATAACCTTTTTATGTATTTTCTTAAGTGCAACTATACTTTTTTTAGCACTAGGTGTGCAACTATACTTTTTAATCTTACAAAAACTTATCAAAGCTTATTAATACCTTGTCAATTATATATGCAACCTGATGTCTAATAATTTAATATATATTTTTTCTTGATGATTATATATTATCCTATGGGATAAACAGATAGTAGACCTAATTATTTTATAATTAATTGTTGCAAGTAATTTGACCAATCATCAGTCAATTAAATATTAATTTAATGTTTATTTTTAACTAATAATTAGATATAAAATATGATCAATTATGATGCATTTGACTACGCAGCCCTTGATTTTTTAGAGTGTTGCCTAAGATTTATTAATTTTTTGTTGATTTTTCCTTGACACCATAGCTATAAATATATGTCAGATCAAATTCTATAACCTCACCAGTGCAATTTCTTCTACCTTGATCTAATGATCACCTTGGCTCCTAACCTAGGCATTAATATCTACCCTGATTTATATATCTTCTTAACTTCTGTCTTGTCTCTTGCCAACATAAAATATTAAGTACATTGATTTATATTTTATGATGGCATCTGTCATGAAAACGGCAGAAGAAGTTTAGACCAGCCTGCCAGTTGGGATGCATAAGCACCTGAAAAGCAAGCCATAATGCCAGAGGCATTGCTGCATGTACAACATTGTATGGAGCCATGCATTGGGAAATGATAAACTGTTGGCGTAGGGCAATAGTGAACAGCAACCTGAGAATGAACCAAATGGAGACAACCCTAGACACTGGTGGTCTTGCTGCAGGGGATGGTACCACAGGTATATTTTCTACAAGGTCACCGGTGGGTGGATTCAATTCAACTGAGGAGACAAGGGGGAAGATCCTTGCTTGGAAATGGTGGATGTAAGGCCACAAGATACCAGTATATTGTTGGTGGATTTTTTTAATAATGGGGTTGAATTGCCAGAAGTATCTATTTTCTGAATCCAGTTGACAATGGTAGGGGCCATAGTGACCATCAGTACTGGTAAAGCCCATCCAGTATAGGGGCTCAGGCCACCAGAGAAAAGCCATCTGAAATGTGGCCAGAGGGGTATCAATAAAACCAAAAATTGATAGTTTTTAGAGGCAAATTTTATTTAAAGGAAAGTAAAGAAAATTGACTAAAAATTTTCTCAGTATGATGAAACTGATTAAATAGTGGTCAATTGATGTGGGAACAAGCGGGGATTGGGTCCCTCAATTTTGACCTAACCAGTAAATTATTTGGGGATGGGGGCAGATAAGCTCAATGGGAACTGACATCAAAGAATTCGGTGGCAGGCCAAGTTGCTGTTGGTTTAACCTTGAACTTCTGAACTGAGGCTTGACTGCATTTCTGACAGTTGGCGTGATGGCATCTGGCCTGATGAGCAGTGGGAATCCCCCAGGGCCACCCCATGTAGGGACAGTCACAATTGGTTGGGAATGGGTTTGGGATGCTTAACCCACCTGTGCCCAGTCACTAGGCCATTCATTTGGTCAAAAGCATTGTGTCAGCTGCAAATCCCAATTTGCTGGAAGAGAGCTTTGAACTATTATCGATGGTGTCTGATGCAACTACCTGCATGTTGGGGATCATCCCTGAGAAATTGAGAGGGGATAATTTTGATGATTGTGGTGTTGGCTAAAGCAAAACCATCAGCAATTATGGCCAATGAATCAATATTTGTCCCTTTTTGACTATGTGGATTCTGATCATTGGGCTTGTTTCCACTTGTTTTTGGACCTATTGACTTTAGTTCGACAATCTCAGTGCAGATTTTCCTGATCATATGTACAAATTTGGCTGAAGTGAGTGTGGGCACTGGGGGAGGGATCCAAAGAGGGAGGGCTGTTACCCAGCGCTCATCTACCATGTGGGTGAGGTCACCCTGGATAATGAGGGGTACAGCCACCCTCTTTGGAACCTTTTACTTGAAAATGGGAAGAGGGCCTGATCAACACACAGGGGACGTTCCCTGGGACTTAAATTACTCTTTCCTTTTTCCAAAGGAAGGGCACCACCGCTGGGAAACTGCATGAGGGCCACATTTTTGTGCTCCTTGGGTAACTTGATTGCCATTACAGTCATGATTTTTTGGGGAGGGTGGGGGAGCGTCAGGGTGGGATTCATGAAACGCTTTGACCAGTTCCATGCAGTTAGTGCAATTGCAAGCCTTAAACCAACTGTTCTCATAAGCCAGATACCCTTTCCAGGCCATGAGATATTGAATGTACCAACGGGACTTGCGGGATGCTAGGATATTCTCCACTTCAGCCTCCTCTGCATTTTCAATCATGATCAGCTCAGGATCTATGGGAACCATGCCCTTAAAGGGTGACAACTGGGAAATGTGGAAGATGGGGTGCTGTTTCCAGTGAGCTGGAAGTTTTAACTGGAACGCACCATTGCCCAAGACTTCCTCTACCAAATAGGACCCAAATTTTAACTTGCAAAATTATGGGAGGGTACTTGCATTCTCAAATGATGCTTATTGAGCATAACATAGGAGCCCACCATTATGTCATGACCTGGGAGTCTCTTAAAATCTGTGAATCGCTTGTAGTCTTCAATAGCTTTGGTGAGGTGTTCCCACACTAAGGATTGAGTAGACCTAATATGTTCAGCAGGATCCGCGGCAGCTTGGACCTCAGGCTGCAAGCAGGGTCTGACTAAAAAGAAAGGATTATAACCTAATGTCACTTCATAAGGAGAAAACCCCATGGAAGTGTGAGTCCCATTGTTGTAGGTGAATTGAGAGAGGGGAAGGTTGTTAGCCCTGGTGTTCTGTGTGGCTGCAGCATAGCAATGCAGGTACTGTTCTAGGACTTGGTTAACTTGCTCAGTCTGCCCATTGGACTAGGGATGATATGCTGTGGAGCGACAGGGGGAGATTTTTAAAATAGATAAGAGTTCACTCCAGAACTACGCTTTGAACTGTGAGCTACAGTCATTGATGATCTCCTGTAGGAGGCCAAACATTGAAAACACATGGCGCACAAAGAGACAAGTGGTTTCCTCTGAAATAATTGCATAAGTGCAGGGAATAAAAAGGGAAAACTTAGTGAAATGGTCTACTACCACCATCACTGCCGTAAACCCATTAGAGCAGGGGAGTTTGATGATAAAATCCATGGACCCTCCAACTGTTGTAAGGAATGTAGAAGCCCGTTTCTACCAGAGCTATCTGACTTAGCCCAAGCACAATTAATGCAATTAGTGTTCAAGGCCAGAACTTCCTTAGTTAAACCCACCCAATTGTAGTCCACTTGATCAAGTTGATGCATTTCTTATTGCCTGGATAGCCGACTGTGGGGGGATTGTGATGCACGCAAAATACCTCAGCTCTGAAGAGAGGGGAAACTTAAATTCATGACCAAAAATAAATGAGACCCTCCACAAAGGAATATAGAGAGTGTTTATGATTTTGGAGGGAAAATTGCTCAAATAACTCCACACCTTCAGGGCAGGTCATTTGGCTGGTTAAGACCTGAGCAACTAGCAGGGCGTCAGGAGCAAGGGCAACGGAAGAGATGACAGGGGGACAATTGACAAAAATTGAGCGGCAGGAATCACGGTAGTAAGGTCCACTACATCTGGGTCCAAGGGGCAGTGGGCGGGGCTGCAGCTGAGAAAATTGGGAAGTATGTTAAGCGCTACTTTTATGAATTCATATTTGAAATTGAAACTGCACAAGTCACAATAGGTACAAGCTTGCCAATGTGCTAATTTTTGGGGTTTATGGAAATACAAGAGAGCCTGGTGATCTATGCGAACAGTTAACTCATGTTAAGCACCCTGTAACAGATACCTCCAATGAGTAAATGCCCATGCTACAGCTGCCAACTCCTTGTCATAGATGGCCCAAGATTGCTCCGTAGAGGTAAATTTTTGGGAAAAATAGGCAACCAGATGTTCCAAGCCATCATGCTCTTGGAGCAACACTGCCCCATTGCTACTGAGGAGGCATCACACGCAATGATATATGGCTTGGCAGAATCTGCATGTTTCAGGATGGGAGGGGATAAAAACACCTCTTTATTGATTCAAACGCCTGCTGGCATTTGGGCATTCAATGAAATGGTACATTCTAGCCTATGAGGGGGTGAAGCAGGGCAGTTAACTGAGAAAGAGCTTGGAAATTTTTTTAAGAAAATAATGGTTTGCAAGAAACTCTATAATTGTTGCTGGGTTGTCAGGGTTGGCCATTCATGGATAGCATCCAACTTATTGGGAGGAATTGCGTAGCCATCTTTAAGGATGAGGTTCCCAAGAAAGGTAACTTCCTCCTTATAGAACTCACATTTGGAAGGCTTAATGAACAAGCCTGCCTTTTGCAAAGCAGCCACGACCGCTTCCAAATCAATAGAATGTTGTTCAGGTGTTGCTGAGTGAACCAGAATGTCATCAATATATACAACCGCGCAAGTAAACTGGAGGTCACCCAGTACACTGTCAATCATTCATTGAAACATAGCGGGCGCATTCTTCAGCCCAAAGGGCATAACGCTGAATTGGAAAATGCCTCACTTTGTCCAGATCGCTTTTAACCATTCTTGCCCTTACATCACCAAAATCTCTTTGAAGGCATTGATGAGATCCAGCCTAGAGAACACACGAGATTTGGCAATTGCTTGGCTGATCATCTGCTCCAGAGGCAGGGGGTAGGGATAATGAACTGTAACTTTGTTTAAATGACCATAATCCACACAGGGACAGAGGGAACCATCAGCTTTTTTAGAGAAGATGATGGGAGACATAACTGGCGATGTCTTTAAACAACCACCCTTTTATTAGCATATCATCCAACCAAGTGTCAAGTGCAACATCCTCCTCCGCTTTATGGGGATACAACGGACAGTTGATATTCACCAACTGCACCGTCATACAAAATCCCAGATCAAATTTAGTATGAGGAGGCGATGATCTGCCTTTTAGAATCGAATATACTTTGATAGATCATTAAAATTTTGGTAAAATCAGATGGAAGTCCCGCAGGAGAGATGAGGGAAGTAATAGAACTGCAACCTTGAATTTTCTTAAGAGTGTCAACTAAGGGAAATTCACCCTCCAGTTGATCATTAACGAAAAACAACATGTTAGACTCCAGGTGGATCTTGACATGTTGTCAGCGCCACCATCCAACCCCTAAGATCACCGGAAACACCAAGTTTAGCATAGCAGAAAACCAATTGCAGAAGATAAACTGGTGTTTTAAAAAAGTACTGGCTGATGGACAATATACGATGTCTGGGAGGCTGAAGAAGCCACCATCACCAATGGATCCATGTCCATGTCCAGTTCCAATTTTTGGGATAACTTGACGCTCATGAAATAACCCACGGCTCCAGTATCCACCAGAGCCTCAAAGGAGACATGGTGAGATCTGATATTAATCTTCATAGGTTGTAAGAAATAAGCGAAGTTTTGTTTATTGGTATATTCAGGCGTTTCTGTTGCAACTGAAGAAATGGCAGTCAAATTAGGGATAAGGTTGGGGGCTTTTTCTGGAGTAAAGTTGGGAAGAACGAGGGATTGAGAACTGGCTTCCTCCATCTGGGCTTTTACTAATTCATTTATAAAAGAACCAGGATCTCTTAACTCAGATGCAGGAGTGGTTATGGGATCAGAAGCCAAAACTATCACTGGTTTAATGGTAAAAACTGCTTCCGCGTTGTCATTGGGTAATTCTATCATAAAAAATACCCCTTGATAGTGAGAAGTATGGTGAGGAGAGGCTTTGATAGTAGTTGCGGCAGTATATATGATCTATCATTCCTTTCGAGGTGGACCAAACCTTATGGTGAGCAGAAACTGAGTCCAAACCTGATCTAAAGATTGACTGAAGCATATCATTAGGGAGGTCCAGTGTGGGAGCCTGTTTTCAGAAGGTAGATATCAAAGAATCCAAGCTAAGGGCTTCGGTCATAATAGAGAGCAATATGAATAAGTGGTCTGAGCGTGACACCAGGGATTTCAAGGCAGCTAATATGAAAGCAATCAGCGAAGTGGGATCCCCCGCTTGTGGGGAAGAACGCATAAGACCTTGAACCCACTGACAGGCGTCCCCTTCCACATCATCCAATAAAGCGACCCCCTGTTGGGCATGAGATAACGCAGCAGCGTTGTTAAGGGCAATCGCTGAATGCATTTTCACCTCAGCAAGGGAGTCGAGAACCTGCCTACAATCTCTCAGAAAGGAACACATGAACTTTATTCCAGGCTATTAGGAGGGGGAGAGGTAGTAATCCACGAGGCTCTGACGGCCTGAAGAAGTTTCTCCAAGGTATAGCTGATACTACCCACAAAATTGGCAAGTGAACAAATGAACAACAAAAAGCAGACTACTGATTGAATGTTCGTTTGGTAGAGGGTAACCACTGCGACGCATACATCAAAGAGCAGGGCGGAAGTGTCTGCAAACTTTGGGTGGTCAATCATATCATGAAAATGGCAGAAGAAGTTTAGACCAGCCTTCTAGTTGGGATGCGTAAGCACCCAAAAAGCAAGCCAGAATGCCAGAGGCATTGCCAAATGTACGACGTTGTATGGAGCCATGCATTGGGAAATGATAAACTGTTGGTGTAGGGCAATAGTGAACAGCAACCTGAGAATGAACCAAATGGAGACAACCCTAGACACTGGTGGCCTTGCTGCAGGGGATGGTACCACAGATATATTCTCTACAAGGTCACCGGTGGGTGGATTCAATTCAACTGAGGAGACAAGGGGGAAGATCCTTGCTTGGAAATGGTGGATGTAAGGCCACAAGATCCCAGTATATTGTTGGCGGAAGTTTGAAATAATGGGGTTGAATTTCCAGAAGTATCTAGCTCGCTGAATCCAGTTGACAATGGTAGGGGCCATAGTGACCATCAGTACTGGTAAAGTTATCCAGTATAGGGACTGGCAAGCCACCAGAGAAAAGCCATTGGGAATGTGGCCATAGGGATATCAATAAGATCAAAAAATTTGATATTTTTTAGAGGCAAATTTTATTTACAGGAAAGTGAAGAAAATTGACCAACAATCTTCTCAGTGCGATGCAACAGATTAAATAGTGGTCAATTGATGTGGGAACAAGAGGGGATCAGGTCTCTCAATTTTGACCTAACTGGCGAACTATTCAGGGATGGGGCAGATAATCTCAATGGGAACTGACATCAAAGAATTTAGTGGCAAACGAGTCACTTTCAGTTCAACCTCGATTGCCTGAACCAAGGCTCAACTGCATTTCTGATAGTTGGCATGACAGTATCTAGCCCGATGAGCAGTAGGAATCCCCCAGAGCCACCCCATGTAGGGACAGTCACAATTGGTTGGAAATGGGTTTGGGATGCTTAACCCACCTGTGCCCAGTCACTGGGCCATTCATTTGGTCAAAAGCATTGTGTCAGTTGCAAATCCCAATTTGCCAGAAGGGAGCTTTGAACTATTATTGATGGTGTCCAATACAACTACCTGCACATTGGGGATCATCCCTCAATGATTTTGATAAGGGGCTAATTTTGATGATCGTGGTGTTGGCAGAATCAAAAAATGTCAGCAATTCTTAGCAATGAATCAATCTTTGTCCCTTTTCATCTATGTGGATTCCAATCATCGGTCTTGTTTCCACTCATTTTCAGACTAATTGACTTCAGTTCGATGATCTCAGTGCAGATCTCCCTGATCAGAGGTACAAGTTTGGCCAAAGTGAGTGTGGGCACTGGGGAGGGATCCAAAGAGGGAGGGCTGTTACCCAGCGCTCATCTACCATGTGGGTGAGGTCACTCTGGGTAATGAGGGGACAGCCACCCACTTTGGAACCTTTTACTTGGAAACAGGAAGAGGGCCCGATCAAAAACTCAGGGGACATTCCTGGGACTTACAGCATCTGACAGAACCACAATTGCAATCAGTTGATCACAACTTAAATAGAATACCCTGAGCCCTAGCAATTTGCCCCCTTAGCCTAATTTAGATCATTATTTTGCTAGTCTACCACTTTTTAGTGCTGCTTAGTATATATAAAATGCACCAATAGGAATGCTAGTGGAAGGGGAATACCTTGACTGGATTCCAATAGTAAGAAGATCTTTTTCCTATGTTTCTGGAGAGAACTTAGCACAAAGATAAGATAGCACAGCAAGCCAATGAGCCTTTGAAAGTAAAAGATATGAAATTGTGCTAGTTATTATTTTCTAATGAAAATATTTTTCTTGCTGAAAAGTTGTCCTTTTTACAAAGTTTTCTAAATTTTTCTGTCATCTAACAGTGTCTTATAATTTTGAGCAAAGTAACCTGTTCTTTTTAAATCTGGCACCCAAGTGCCAATTTCAACACTATGATGCTCACTACAGGTGGCTAACACTTTAATCAATGTAGTTTATTTTAATTAAACATGGATTTCATATACTCCATTGAAGACTTCCTTCCAGCAGAAGTAGTGCAAATCTCTTAGGATGAAGGTGTTGCTCCAGCATACCAGCAGAACAAACTGATGATGTTTAATAAGTAAAGGTAGCTTTAAATGCCCACTTTGGGCAACTTTCTGATATTATACTTGGCCATAACTGTCAAGTGAAAGAATTATCCAAAAATTACTGAAACGCATCATTGCTACCTCAATGGGCTGTATATATATATATGACTGGAGCTACTCACTCTAATACAGACTTATACCATATGATAGAGCCCTTATACCTTGAAGTAAAAGACCCAGGGCCAGTATTTCATGTCCCTGGTGAATGAGAACATCAATATGAAAGCAGAATTTTTAGCCACTAACCAAAAATTAATAATATGAAAATTTTTTTGCAGGCAGAGCACTGCTGCGTTTCTACTATGAGGGACTATTTTAATGGTCAATTGGGCGCCCACCTGTTGAGGTTATCAATAAGATACATGAACCTTTAACATTGGAAGAGTATATTTAAGCAATGAGGCATGGAGTATGTAGGAATTGACTATGGTCTTTACCTTCGCTTTGGGCGTTGAGGCGTTGTCATCCAGATATGCTGGTGACTCCTCCCCTTGAGCATTCTGAATTGATTTTCTGTAAAGCTACAGTACAAGCTGCACATGACCCCGCTGGTAATCCCACGCAGGTCCCTGTAATCTCTTCAACATAAAATGCTCTGACAG
The DNA here is from genome assembly GCA_022478985.1 of Massospora cicadina. Lineage (NCBI taxonomy): Eukaryota > Fungi > Entomophthoromycota > Entomophthoromycetes > Entomophthorales > Entomophthoraceae > Massospora > Massospora cicadina. The sequence goes on from JAKSZP010014561.1 coordinate 86,438, forward strand.
TTCAAGGCTGGTTTACCCCTATATCTCATCTTCACCATTCAGGAACTCATATAGAAGCAATTTAGGGCCTTTGGCCCTGCCATCATGAACCTCAAGTTCATGTAGACCCTATCAACTTACCAAAGTTTGATAAAATGGCAAATGTGCAAATTTTATGTGTCTCTTTTAAACTAGTATAGCCAGGGCACCTGAGAATGCTAAGTTGGCAACAGTAATGAACTCTCTGGGCTCTGAAAGTCAAAAATTAGTTATGCCTAAATTACTGAATATCATAATTACCTACTGCAATGCCAAAGATCTTCTAATTAAAGAGTTTGATGGGGCTAAATGGATGACCACCTTTAAAACTGAGTTTCTTAACATTTTAAAAAAATGAAATTGTAAAAATTTTCATGGAGCACAGACACTATCAGGTGCTTACATTATCAATGATTTTAATGCGCAAATTGCTCTACGCCATGCCTGTGAGGCTTACAAAGATTTGTATAAGGCAATATTCCCTGTTTAAATGATGGTAATTTATTACCTATATATAGTGAATTATCTCCAGCATTGCGCTATCACTCTTGAGGCACCCAATAAAACTTACTGGGTGCCTCAAGAACTATGGTTTTGGGTCCTGTCCCCAATCAAGGACTTACTTCTGCCATATGGCCCTCATTTGGATAAGCCTGATGTTAATTGGATTATTTATAATTACTGTAAGAAATTGGGCTTTACGCCAACCATTGTCCTAAGCTAAATTCTAAACTCAAGTTTTATTCTGTAAACCATGTGGATGATGATAAATTAGAAAGACAGGCAAATTATAATTGGTATTTTCTACATCTGTCTCCTCTAACAAAATCCTAGGTAAGAATAAATTGCTGAAACCCACTTCTATGAGATGTAAGGGTAAATAAGCCAGCCCGCCTTTACCAGATCTGGTTTTAACAAATGATTTCATAGTGATGACCACTACTTGCAAAGAAAAATGTGATTACAAGTTAATAGAATAAGTAATATTGGATCTATATATTCAACAGTTGTAACCACTTGAGCTTCTCCCTCCTTCTAATGAGACCCCAAATTGGTCAAGGGCTATGTGTTTGTACTTATCAAGGCCTTAAAGATCAAGTTCTCTGATATATGAAGAACTTCAGCAAATGTTAAGCCAACCAGATAAATTGGATATCCTTGCAATAAATTCTACTGATATTTATTTTTTTGAGTGTACTTATATTGATATAAATGTGAGTAAGCTCAAAGTTCAAGCTATTGTATATAGTGGTGCACTAATTAATATTGTGTCTAGTTGACCAGTGAAAAAATTGGATCTTGCTTAGGACATAGATCATTGCAAAATTATGGTGCTGATGAATCCTAAACCATAACTTTAGAAGAGTGTATAGCGCGTTACTACTGCATTTTGGCTCCTTAGTGATTTCCACTCTGGCCATTGTGTTCCCTAGTATAAATTATAACTTTTTAATTGGAACCTCACTTATGAGGAAATATAGAGTTAAAGCTGATTAGGAAGAAATTATAGTGGAGTTATTGGGACAAAATTTACTGTCATTTTTTAACTGGAAGGATGCAGGCTTGATGGACCCAAAGCAGTGGTTAGTTAACATTGCGTACAATGATGGTATAGTGTCATTTGATTATCAGCAGCTATATGGCCTACCCAGAAGTTACTAATGCAGAATACAAAAAAGAAAGGGTATTCCCTTAAGTTCTAATGTACCCTAACCATTTTGGTGAGTCATAAAGTTATAATAATGAACAGAAATTACCCTAACCATTCATAAAGCTTATATGGCAAGATAGTCACCCCGTTTGATTGTTCCAAGTTAGAACTGGTCACTGAACCTGGATTTTTCTGCCAGATCATGGCAAAATTCAGGTTATTTAGCTAGTATTTATCCTTATTCTGTGAAAGTTAAGTAATACCTGATAGTCATTTTTGTTTATAATTTACCTGATGAAGAGGTTTTAAATATCCATGAGATTAGGTATCAGGAGGAACTTGGGATTGAGGACAACAAGTGTCAATCAGTATGTTTGCTAATACTTCACGAGCGCCTTTTAGGGTTGCTGGTAGAGGAAAAGGACCAAGCACTGTTTTTTTTGACACGAATAGTAGTATAATTACAGTAGACAATTATGATTTGGGATGTGCACATGATGTGTTACACCAGATCAATACTGGCAATCATCTGCCAATTTTCCTTTGTCTTATTCAGTATCCCAAAGTTGCAGATGACTTGTTAACCAAGAAATCAACCAACTTTTGCAGCAGGGGATGTTATTAACCCCCAAGAGTCCTTGGGCCGCCCCAGCCTTGGTTATTAAAATGAAGGATTGGTCAAATTAGTGTGGTAATAGACTGAAAAAAATTCAACAATATTAACAAGAAAGATCTCTACCCTTTACATCATTTTTAAAAATGCACTAGAACGCTTGGGTGATGCATAGTATTTTCTGCTTTGGATTTAATCTCTGGATATAGGCAGATTGAGCTGTAAAAAGAAAACAGTAGAAGTGCGCTATAATCACAGCTTAGGGTCTATACCAACCCACTAGGATGCTGAAAGGGTTTTGTGATGCCCCTGTAACATTCCAGCGCATTATAAATAGCATATTAGGGATTTAAAATCTCCTGTGTTAGCGTATTTAGATAATCAAAGTGCTTTTAATAATGTTTATGGGGCATTTGCAGCATTTAGAGGAAGTTTTCTTCTGGCTGGCCAGACTAATTTGAAATCTAAGCCTTGTAAGTGCGATTTCTTCTGTGAAAAACTTGAGTATCTGGAGTTTCTTATTGACAAACAAGGCCTATAGCCTTAATCCAATAAAGTTTAAGCTATCAAAGAATGTCACGATTAAGTATCAAACGTGATATTATAAATATTTTTAGGAAATTTTGCCTACTATTGTAAGTCAGGAGTAGCAATCCCTGAGCCTAAATCAGGAGCTATTCTAATTTCAGACCAAGAAAGGGAAGAAGCTGGCAGCGCTCCTCCTCATCACCCTAACGATTTAGCCCATGTGGTGGATGAAAGATGTAGGTGACAGCATATCCCTTGAAGGTCAAATTATTTTCCCCTATGCTAACTACCCATGTGTTGGTACAACAGATACAGGGTGTGTGGGTAATTAGCGGCAGTCATGTTTCTCTGCCAGAAGAGGGGTGACAGAGATTCCTCCTCAAAAAGTTTTGGGCAGTTTAGATTCCGATGGGGTAGATAAATTGGGTTTTGCCTCAAGGAAATTGATTTTGGGTTTGGGAATGCCCATCCACTGCAACTTGTCATCCACAGCAATTGTGAGCCTGTACCTAATAGGTATTGGCATACCCAACCCCTTTCTGACTCAGTGGGACCAGCCGTATATGGCCTGGCCATAGGCGCTCCTAGTCACCCACCAAATGAAATGATGCTGATCTGCCAAGAAAAATTGTGGCAGAAGGTGAAAGTTGGTGGCAAAATTTGAGCTTGAGTTGGTCATCTAGTCCATGATTGATCCAGTGTCATAAAATTTCAGAATGTGAATTTGACAAAATATTATTTCAAATTATTCCTGACAGTGAATGTTATAGCTCAGGTCCCCATTTTTGCTGGTGAGCTAATAAGGTGTCAGAAAATTCCAGGTTCCACAGGTACGCCATTTTTTCTCCCTTACCATCATTTAGTTTTATAAAAATTAAAAAAATATTTAGAAATTCATTTGAAGGTATAGAGTCCCATTTACATTTAGTGGCGATGATTTCTAAATATAGAATTCCTTTTTAGTCCTTACATATGTTTTTATCATTTTTCATCCTTCAATATTGAAAGTTGTACCTCTATATCATGTCTGGTGTTCTTAGTGTTTATTCATCCAAAGTTTCAGGATGGTCTTATTATAATTATCAGCACGCTTCATGACATAATGGAGTGACCTCAAATTTTAACTTCTCAATCCTTCCCTATGGGTGGGGTGCTGCGTTTGTTCAGTTATAATAATGAAAAAGTCTTTTATCAGCTAGGATGGGGTATGCTGAAAGGTAGTCCATTCAGCGGATCATGGTTTTTATACCAGAGTTATAATATGTTCTTTGGCCTAAACATCAGCAGGGTATACCCCCAGGTCAAGTGGAGGAGGACCTGGGGTTTCCTCTTTTACTCAGGTAGCAGGATTGCATGGGTCACAAACGTGAGGGTGTTGTTTGTTCCTAGGATTGTTGAGTTGCCTCCTCACTCCATTATTAGGGGTGTCAATTCTTGTATGCACACGTTTGATGCTGCCGCTTCATGGGAGCCATTAGATGTGATTACATGGGACTCAGTTGTCCCCAAAAAAGGGTAAATAGTTGGGTTTGTTCAGATGGTATTAGACATGATCTCAGTTACCATGAACTTTGAGAGAGGGTTCAGTGGATATCCCTTTGCTCCAGAGTGAGTCTCATACTATGGAAAAGAAACAAGATCAGGCTTACTTTGTGTTGCAAGTCAAGGTTCAGTTGGCCGTTCATGTGGCCTCCTTGAGGCTCAAGTTGACACAGGAGCCACCGTGAACTTTATGAGTTTGTAGGTTGTGAAGGGTTTGGATCTCAGTCTAGACATTGGCTCCTTAGGTTTTAAGTGCATCATCAGCCTCAATGGCTAGCTACCCGGTGCAGTGGCTGTTACCATTTTTGTTATATAGGTTTTGCTTCTGTGACCAGTTTACTTCAGTGCCAGATATATTTCCAATTATCCCAGGGGTTGGTTGGTGGTAGCGGCAACAGGTTTGTGTTGACCTTATGGCCAACCTGTTGTCATTTTGAAATCCCTATGCAAGGGGCGAGATTCCTCTGATTAAACCTTTCTCTCCTTCAGGAGCAATGGGATTAATAGCTGCACCGCCATCCCTCACAGTGCTGCTGACAGATTTTTTCCCTAGATTGTACCAGTTCCAGGACACCTTTGACATGGAAAAAACCAACCGCCTTTCCACCCACTCTGAGTTGATTTAGCATTCTTATTGACAGTGAATGTAGTCGACATTAACTGTCCCCTATACTCTTATATGGAGCGGGAGGAGAAGGCCCTGGAGGTGTGGTTGGATGATGTGATTGTGAAACGATGGTTGTCTAAAGAAACCTCGCCAATCGCCTTTCCCATAGTGTTTACCCAGAAGGCCGATGGCTCATTGTGGCCCTTCAAGGTCTTTGTGAATATTAACAATGTGACCATCCACGATTCCTACCCACTTCCCCTCAAGCAAACTTTTATCCAGGAAAAAGAAAAATCCCTGGTGTATTAAATCTTAATCTAGTGGATGCATTCAAACAAATTTGGGTGGTGGAGGGGCAGGAGTGGCTTACAGCAATTAATACCAGAAGAGGAGTTTTTCACTTCTGCGTAATGCCTTTTGGTTTATTATTCTTTGACCACATTACAGCGGATTGAAGATGTTATTGGATTTCTTTGGTTCTCATGTGTAGTGGCATATATTGATGATATCATCATGCATTCCATACCCCTGATCAACATGAGAAGGACATGGAGCAGTGTTGACGGCGTTACAAAAGGCTGACCCTTATGTGAAGCCCTGAAAGTGCGTATTTTTTAAGGAGTAGGTTACCTCCCTCAGTAATGTACCCCTAAAGGATGGGTATGCCATTCCCCCCAGTAAGCTTGATGCAATACTTGAGTGGCCCACTCCCATGACCCAGAAGCAGTTTCAGAGCTTCTTGTGTATGATCATTTTTTATAATTTATCTCCTGCCCTCTCACAGTTGACCACGCCACTGCATCCCATAACTGTAAAAAAGTTCTATTATACTGGACTTAGGAGTGCCATAAGGCTTTTACTTCCATCAAAAAGGTCTTTCTAGCGCCTTTTTTATCAAGCACACTGGTACCACCAATTATTTATTATAGCTTGTGATTCTTTATCCGCCACTATGGTGGCTGTATTACTATGAAAGCACGATGGTTTGGAGCACCCAGTGGCATATTTCCCATAAGTTCAATTCATCTGAACAGTCCTGGGCAATCTTTAATAAAGAGTTGGCCACTATGTCCTGGTCTCTTACCCACTGACGATACCTTCTCCAGAGCGCACAGCATGATGTGACTATGTGGACAGATCACCAGGCTTTATGTTTTTGTGGAAGCCACAGAAGCTGGCGCATCGTCAGGCCTGGACATATTGCAACCTCTGTAGTTTAAATTTTAAATAAGAGTTCTTTAAGGGTGCATTAAATATTCTCCCCAATTTTTTGAGTTACAACCCTGTGTTGAGTCTGACGGAAGGGTTTAAGCAAGAGTTAACTATGGTGATTCCACTGACCCATATCCTTGCCATTGCTCCTCACACAATTTTCAGTAGAAGATTGGGCCTCAGACGCATCTCTGGTCACTAGAGTATTGGAAGGTCAGATGGCCTGTATGAAGGTCCTGGAGCTGTTGGATTTGATTGTGCTGCAGATGCATAAGCAGTCACATTATTTGTTGTAAAGGGGGATTCATTTTCAGTCACAACCGTTGGCTCCACCTCAACACCATGACAACGTATCTGGGCTCATCATGACCATCTGGCAGTGAAACATCCAGGAAATAAGAAATGCCTTGACTTTTTGAAGCGGACGTATAACTGACCAGGAATCTCAAAGGACATTACAGCGTGAATTTCTAGTTGCATCATATGTACATGGGCGAAATATGACCACTCAGGTCAGAACAGCCTACTGCATCCCTTGCAACATGCTGCGACCCCTGGTCTTTAGTATTGATTGATTTCATTGTTGAACTTCCTATCTCCATTGGGTATAACATGATTATGGTTCTTGTCAACATTTTTACCAATTCTGAGCTGTTTATTCCCTGCTTGTCTGCTATTACCTCTAAGGAAACTGCTCGCCTCTTTGTGCAGCATGTCTTTGCAAGGTTTGGGTTGCCACAGAAAATTGTTAGCGACAGGGGGCTGCAGTTTATGGCGTTCTTCTGGACAGCCCTTCTGGCTATCTTAAAAATTCAGCTGTGCCACTCTACCGCATATCATCCCAGTCAGACAGTCAAATGGAGTGGGTCAACCAGATCCTTAAAAAGTATCTCTGGTGTTACGCCACTGCCATGAAGGAAATTTGGGCAGATGACCTCCCATTGGAGCAGGTTTCTTACAATAACGCCTCCCATGCTTTCATGGGGTTTTGCCTTACAAGGTCACATTGGGGTATAGCCCCTCATTTTCCCCTGGGCTGTGCCTTCACTCCGAGGTCCCTGCAGCAGCGGCCCATGAACATCAATCTGGAGCACTCAATCCCTGTTCTAGGAGCATCTGACCAGGGTTATTAGCAATTACAAGTGGTTTGTGGATTGAAAACGCCTTCCCGCCAATGAGATCACAGTGGTTTTGTTAGTCATGCTTGATACCCACCACCTGCTTATGAAGGTTCCCTTACAGAAGTTCGCAATCAATCAGTCAGGTCCACATGAAGTTGTGGTGGATTTAGGTAACAACGCTTTCCAGTTGGCACTTCCCACTTACGGGCGTCAGCACCCAGTTTTACAAGCTTCCCAGATATTGCCATTTAAAGGCATGCCGCCCATGGATCCTGAGTTGGTGGTGATTGAAGACCCAGCGGAAGCAGAGGTAGATGCTATTTTAGCATCTTGTGATCACAGTACTCAGTCCTTTATCTTATGGAATGAAAGGGTGTCCCCACATTTTAAAATAGCTAGGTTATTGCTCACAATTGTGCAAACAGCCATGAGTTATTGAGAGCCTTCCAATGGCCACCCAGAGGCTCCCCGTCCTCCCTTGAAGGTTGCCTCCATCTTGGCAATCAAGCTCCAAAAGTGCAAAAGAATATTGCGTTGTTTCAAATTCTAATTGGGGGGTCCCCCATCCCAACAAGGGAAGTATAATGCAAGTCTGAGGGAGCAACACCTGTGGCTGAATTGGGAACTATTCTCATTTTAGACCAAGAAAGAAGAGGCTAGTGACTATCCCCCTCATCACTTTGGGCGATTTAGCCCATTTAATGATTAGAGGCAAGTGATGGCGTATCCCTAGAAGTTTGCATCGTTTTCATCATACAAATAAACATTAGTTGGTATGATGAATACAGGGTGTTTGGGAAGTAGCAGCAGCCAGGGCTCTCCAACAGCAAAAAGGTGACAGAATTCCCCCTCAAAAGGTTTTGGGCAGTTTTAACTCTGCAGGGGTAGTTAAATTGTATTATGCTAAGAGCAAATTTGGTAAATCGGTTTTAGGCATGAAATTGCCATTCACTGCAACTTGTCATTCCCAGCAATTGTGAGCCTGTCCATGATAGGTATGGGCACACCCAACTCCATCCCAACTCAGTGGGACAAGCCGTATGTGGCCTGGATGTGGGCGCCCTAGTCACCTGCCAAATGAAGCAACTCCAATCCACCAAGAAAATTATGGCAGAAATGGGAAAGTTGGTGGCAAAGCTAAAGTGTGAGTCAGCCAACCAGTCAATGATGGATCCAATGTCATAGAGTTTCATAATGAGAATTTGGTATACTCAAAATTGCAAATATTCCTGATGGTGGATGTAATTGCTTAGGTCCCCATTTTTTGCTGATGAGCTTATTAGACGGTGGAACTAACAAGGTTCTGCTGTTGCTCTATTTTTTTAACCTTTAAATCTAAATTTTATTTTGGGAAGGCCAACCATGGGATGGACAATTCCAATACAATGTTAACTACAAAACACCAAGAAAACTAGAGGCGCCAAGAGGAGCCATTGCTACCTCCTGTTACCAGCATGACTACCAGTGGAAGGAAGAGGGGGAGTTACAGGGGAGGCTTGGGACAAAACTGAACACGAATGAAGGAAAGAGTCTGATGAGAGGAACCAGAAGAGGAACCAGGATGACACCAAACCGTGTTGGGGATGGAAGGTGGCCAAACAAACAAGCTTGAAAGTGATTGATGAGGTGGGAATGGAGGCAATGAATAGTTTTATGGAGGGTTGGGGTAGTTCCAGACAGTGCGTCAAGGAAATAGTTTAGATCGTCCATAGCACTATTGCAAAAATTAGGGTGCAGAGCAAAGGGTAGATTGGGAAGGTCCTGAAAAAGGTGAAGATGTTTTTGGACAAGCTGAAAGCCTGCTCACTCTCCTGGCAAAAGAGGCGCATAACATTACGCCAGATCTCCTGTGATGGTGGTCAATCTTCCAAGTGATGGACTAATGACCCATATTGACTGCATACAATGCATGAAGATTGAGAGGCTTTGGACCGCTCAGCAGTCCAGTACACCTTTATCAAGAATCTCCACACATGGGAGAAAATCTAGACCTGTAACGGAGGATGATGTGTGTACCGTTATATGTCCTTCTGGGTCTCCAAAGAGTATGGGATGTCCAGCTTGTCAAGGTAGTCCACACGGGCAATGAGGGGGGACAATGGGGTACCAGATTGTTCAAAACGGCCTGTACATGGACTTCTTGTTTAAAATGGGGAGTAGGAAGACCCCTCTGGGCGGTGTGTCCACTGATCATGATTCTCCTTTCAGCACTATGCATGGAGAGGATAATATGTTTAAAGTGGGGCAGCGTCCCATGCGGGCCCATGGCAGAGGGATAAGAGGCTAGATAGTTAAGTAGAGAATATGGGTGGGTAGGATTGCAGAGGCAAAGGGCTGTGAAAGTTTGAAGTGGGCCGCGCGTGACCAGTGTTGGTCGGGGAGTGTGGGGTTGGGAATGAAAAAAACCAGAAGACAAGTACTTTGGCGTTATGGGACTTGAAGTTGAGCAGGGCCATACCACCACTATGGCGAGGGCCAAACATGACATCCAGGCGCACAAGGGGAGGGCGGCCTAACTAAAGCCACCCTTGTAGGAGGGCGTATAAAGAAGTGAAGAAAGTAGTGGAAAGGCGATGGCATGGGCCACAAACCAGACTTTTGACAGGAGCATAGAGTTGGCAAACGCAAACTAGCCTGGGAGCGTAGCCTGGTGGTCTCTTAGGGAGGCGATGCGCTTCGTGACATTGTCTAGGATGAGTTGCTCCATTACCAATGAGTCAAACCCACCCGCCTCCAGCCACACTTCCAAATGGCGCACTGGACCAGCAGTGGGTCTTGGCACAAAAGGGAGCACAAGTGGAGTGGTATGGGGTAGCCGGGGCAAGCAAACCAGAGAGCTAGCTGCTGGAGCAGGTTGACTATGGGGCGCTGGCGACCAGCAGGCTTGGTACTGGCTAATGAGAATAATTTCAGTTTTGAGGCATTAAGGTGGCGTTACTGACCCTGGAGTAATCCTGGATATTTGCTTCCAGCGCTATTGCATCATGGTTGTCAGACACCCCAACCACACAGTCATCAGCAAATGCCAGCATCCTAAAAGGTGCTTGGCCTTGAACATGGACACCAACAAGGCGGGAATTCACATTGTGTAAAAGTGGGTCAAGGCTGAAGTTGTATATGAGTGGAATTAAAGGGTACCCTTGGCAGAGACCCCTTTGAGGGCGTAACTTCAGTGAGGAAACCAGTGCCACGCACAGCCATTATGGCAGACTCCATGAGCAGCATCATCCAATTTATGAACGGCGTGGGAGGTGGAATTTGTGGAGGAAGGCTTTGAGGTACTTCTAGTTGACCCTATTATAAGCCTTTTTTGGTTTAAGAACACAAGCGCCCCAGTAGCCGTGGATTAGCAGACATTGGCTACGGTGTGTATGTTGTCCCATAGTGACCGCTTGGGGATGAAACCAAACTTTCAGAGGAGATTACTTCAGAAGCAACTTCCCTTAGGCGGTTGGCCATGATTTTAGTGAATAACTTAGTATCTGTATAGTAAGTGATATGAGACGCCAGTTCAAAAAGTTCAGCTTAGCTCCTTTATTATAAAGCTTTATCATGTATTCCTTCTGGCCCCCAGGAAGGTTGCGCGTTTTGAAAAACATCTTTTCATTGAGGAAAGCATTAGGGAGGAGAAATAATTACTATACTTTTTGTAGAACTCATAAGGAATCCCAACTGGACCTGGGCACTTCCTGTGCTGTACACCACTAATGGCATACCAGAGTTCATTGAAAGTAATTAAAATATTACTCTGGGTATCAGGAAACAGTGCGTTTATGTGCATCATCGAGAAACTCATCAATTGTGGAAGGTTTGACAGGTTCAGACTTATACAACTTAGAGTAAAAGTTTTGAACTTGACTGCCATTTCAGCTGGAGTGTCTGCGATGGAGTTTTCTAGTTGCCTCACCTGCGTGCAGGCAAAGCTCTATCATGGTGCAAAAAATTTCAGAAAAAGTAGGCGGATCAAATATCACCTGCCATTATATATTCTTTACTTTAACTGAACACAAATGCGATGTTTGTGTTGTCTTACCATTGCATTGAGACGAGCACACACTTCTGCCCACTCTTGACCCCAAGTTGGATTGTGCCCTGCTTAAGGGACATTGTAATCCAGGTAGTCCACTTCTATTAGCATGCGCTTAATGACTTTTGAGGCAGCCTGAGAGCTTTGCAATGAGATGTGGCATGCCTGAAGGATGGTGTTTGCTTTGAAGGCTGACCAAGTAGAAAGTGGATCAGCACAGAATGGTGTGCAAAATCTGGTGCCAAATTCTCAGTGTCAAATTATGCTGAAAATATGGGTGACGCGATCTCAATCAGATGAAGTTTGCACCACTTTGGCGCCTATGTCGCTGGGTTTGACAAATTGAAGGAAATTGACACCATCCTGTTGTCAGAGAAATCAATTTTTGTCATTGTAAAGTGTGCAATCTGGGGGTGAAAGTTCAACGGGGAAAGAATGAAGTCAATGCGGGTACATAGACCTCAGCTGACCTTTGTGCGCATGGGGACGGGACATGTTGGGTAGCAGCGGTGCATGCTTGGGGAGGGTATCAAAAATCCCCAAGGTGGCTTTCAGAACATGGAGTTCGACATGCCCCTGCATGGGGGTAGATGTTGAAGGCCAGCGGTTGGTAGCTGGGTTGCACCAGAAGTTCAGGTCGCCCACCACAAATGGATCAGGTGGAAGTGGGAGGGAAGTTATAGCTGAAAGGAATTCCTGGTGAGCCCTTGCATAGTTCAGTGCATAATATTAATAATAGTGTGCACTTTATTCATCCCATGAAAAGGACATGGCCACATATGTCCATCAAGATACAAGTTTTAGAATTAAACAAAAAACTATGGGTCGCATGTATTAGAACCCCACAGTGTGGTGACCAAAAAGAAAGGGAGGGGAGAAGCATGGTTGCCCATGTTTACTTAGCATCGTGTTGATAGTGGACACCTAAACAGCCAGGATGTCCACAAATATTATTTTTAAAAAACTCAGGTTTCTAGCTTGGGATGGCGAGTCCTTGAGTCCAGCAATGTTCAACATCCCTAATGTAAAGGGTCTTCCGTTGCACCTTAGGTGCAATGGAAAAGGCCCCTTACCCTTCCTGCATAGCTTTTTCAGTACGCTCCTTGATGGCATGGTGTGTGCATTGTGCCACTGGGTAACTGTCCTTAAGGATTGCATTTTCTGTGGGTTTATTGCCAGATTGAGATTTTGTCAATTTGGGTTGACCTTTCGATTTGATGGGCTCCTGAGGTGCACCATTGGAGTTTAACAATAACTTGATGGAGAATGGGTTGATGGAATCCTTTTTGATTGGTGCTTGATAATTTTTCTTGGGTAGATCTGACACATCCATCTGGTCCACAGGTTGGTGGGCCCAATCTGATTGTTGAGTAGATTATCAAGCTGCTTCATCTGCAAATGACTCAATTTCGTCCTGGATCTGGGCAGGCAGGATCATGGATGTGGCCATAACCGCTGCCTTGGCTTCTTCTCTATGGGCCCGCTGGTCCTTTTTGCACTCTTGCGGGGACACCGGTTTTACCTGAATATAACACCCCTTTGTACCCCATGGGAAGGTGGTATTGGTGTCAATGGCAGGTTCATAATGAGAATCAGCGCTTCCCATTTCATTGGGGAGTACATCATTCTGAGTGATGCCTTCTCTGGAAGGGCAGGTGTGTGCCTTATGACCAAAAGCATGACAAAAAGTGCAGATAGGGGGTGCACTATACATCATAAAGTGGAATGGGTGGGAGTCCTGCCCATCAATATTAACAACTGTGGTGTGGAAAATTGGGTTAAGCCTTCCACAATGATCGTGATTGGGTCAAATCACTGCAAATTTTTTGCCTGTTCTAAGCTCCAGCATAAGCGTGAAGCGCTGCATTTTAAAAGAGTGAAGTTCCCCAATTGAATCCAAGCCCAACTGAGAGGTGGTACTCTAGTACTTCACATTTCATCATAGTGGAGAGAAAGTCAAGGTGACAAATATTTGTTTAGATTTTGTCCAACGTGTGCGCTTTGTTTCAACCACCCGTTGACCATCTGTGATATTGACCACAACACCCACTTGTGCAGCATCATCTGCTGCTTGCTTGGTTTCAAACCCAAGGTCCAACCATCCGCAGGTCATAGAATGTAGTGCAACATATAAAGCAGATGAAAAAGTTTGTGCATATCACTACAGAACTTTTCCCAAATGCTGTTAAATTAATATCCAGAAAAACTTGAACCTCATGCTTCACTGATGACAGAGGGCTGAGAATTCAGAGCTTTGATGTACTGGTTGTATTTTTCTTTCCAGGCTAAAATCTACAGCAAAATACTCACTGCCATTTTTTTATTTTTATCTAGGCCACTGATGTCGCCAGGGCATTTACAAACTTTGGATGGTGTTTTTCCAACCCTGAGCACTTTACTACGCTCACCCAACCTTTACCCAACATTGGGCATACACTCATCTCCTTGTTTTGATTATCAAACTTACCAGTATTGAATCAAATAAATTGAAATTAGTAATTGCAATGAGAAAAATTTCCCATTTTTTCACCTTTTTTATTTTATTTATTTGAGGCACTCTGACTAGGGGACAGGCATTACCAAAAGAGAGAAAGAATGAAAGTAATTGACATGAAACCTGTTCAGGGGCTACTCCATTAAAGAAAGTTTTCCACCTCCAGATTGGGACTCAGATTTTTCTGGTTACGTCATGGGTAAGGGCTTCGTGTTATTAGACCTAATAACCGCCAATATTTTCATTCAGCTGGCACCCCAATTGATGTGCAAAGGGCGGGAAGTGAACTTGCAACCTTTAGGTTGGTAGCTGTACACCCTACCAACTCGCCTTCCATTCCCTTCATTTTTTCACCTTCCCATCATTTAATTTTAATAAAAATTCAAACGTATCTAAATTTAATTGTTAAGTTTTAGAATCCCATTGAACTTTTAGTGGCTATGATCTCTAATTATGGAAATCTCTGGGTATTCCTCGCAGCTGCTTTTCTCATTTTTCATCTTTCAATATGAATGGCTGTACCTCAGGTATTCTGGCTAGGCTTCTGAGTGTTTGTTCATTCAGAGTTCCATGCTAATCTTATTATAATTATCAGCACGCTCCATGACAACTATCACCAGTTCATGAAGTACTTAAGTAAGATAGTTGAGCTGTTATTTCACCTTCTTAATACTAGGGCTCCACTTGTATCTATGGAAACTGTTATATAGACTTTGATCAGCTAAGGCTTTGCTTAACCTAACTGCCAATACTGATGTACCTATATTTTGATAAACTATTTATTATTCAGGAAGATGCATCCCTCACTGCTGTAGGGGTGGTGTTATCTCAGCTCAATAATGAGGGGGTAGAATACCCCATTGCTTAAAGTAGAACGCTTGATATACAAGTTGCTTAAACTATTACTGAGAAGGAGTTTCTAGCTGTCATTTATTTTTGTAAAAAATTTCAAGTTTATATCCATGTAGTAAATTTTAATGTGATAAATGACCATGCTTCTTTACATTGATTGCTGAACCTAAAAGGAGCCTGAAGCTAAGCTGGCCCTCTGGGCCTTAGTATTACAAGCGTATAACTTTGAAATTCACCATCAACCCAGAGTCAAGCATCAAAGTGGGGATGTACTATCCTGGTTGCCTACTATAGACTTACTGGCTGATAAGGCTGATTGATTATTTAACTAAATGGTTACTCAGCAATATTGCAATGATCCAATTGAGATTCAACGCATGTTGGACAAAATAAACCAAAGTACTTTTGGGAAGATGGAAAACTGTACAAGTTTATTGATGAACAACCTTTTTTGTTCCCTAAGCCTACTGAGTAGATGGATTTTTTATTGTAATTCATAAGGCGATGGGGAACAGTTGTTATATGAAAATGTTTGAACAACTATTAATATTATTGGGATTCCATGTCATACAATATCCATGAGACTCTCAGATGTTGTCATGAATGCCAAGCTGAAGCTCTCTATCATAAAGCCACTTATTATCAATTGATTAAAACAAATTTTCCTTGTAACACGGTCTCTATGGAAGTTGTAGGGCCTTTGGACAATACTTCTGGTCAGTTCAATTATTTGGCCATCAATAAGCTCACCAAGAGGTAGAAGACTAAAGCAATCAGGGACTTAGGGGATATGACTACAGCTAAGCTTATATTGAAAGATGTTATATATTGGCATGGATGCCCAATTTCTGTTAATAAACAATGGAACTAATTCTACATCTCAAGTGAGGATTAAACTTAATGAAAAAATGGTATGCAAGGATTACTACTCACGCCCTACCACCCTGAGACCAATGTTTCTGTTATATGGGTGAATGGTACATTATTGGGAACTTTATGTAAGTTAGTTACAGGCAAAGCATCCAATTAGAACCTTTTTCTGACTTCCGCCATAATCTGCTTACATTAAATATCATATACCCATGTGACATTCCCAATATGCCTTAATTCATGGGAAGCAGCCCGCGCTGCTCCCATTTTTGTAATCATGTGTTGCAGAAGAGAGTGAGTCCTATTAGATACTTTGATAAGATCGCATGAACCTTATCCAGCTACAAAGTTCTATTTTTTTATAACCTAGGCTCAGAAAGTCATGGCTAGAGCACGTAATGAAAACTGCCAGACCTTACTCACTTTTGGCGTAGGTGATTGGTCTAATATCATGACAATCATGGCTTTGGATGGACAAGTAAACTAGCGCACCTTTGGAAAGGTCCATTTTAAATAAAACAGAGAAGACATCTACAGATGCCTACGCTCTGAAGGATCCTATGAAGGGCCATCTCATCAATTGGGTGCATGCTAAGTTCCTCAAAAAGTACTTCCTGAACTCCAGCCCTACAGTTTATATATTATAATAACTCATCTGACCCCCATTAATCTTTGTTACCTGATGTTTGGTCAAGTGGGGAAAATGTTGCAAGTGGTTTGGCCAACCATCAGTCAATGTAATATTAATCTATTGTTTATATTTAACTGAAATTTAAGATAGGGCTTAACTAATTATAGAGAGCTTAAGCGCATGGCCCTAATTTCTTAGGGGGTTGCAAAAATTGTAGTAAATTACTTTTGGTGTTTTTTCCTCGGCACTGTAGCTATAGATATACAGTAAAGTGAATCCAATTTCCCACCAGTGTAATTTCTTCTACCACGATCTAATGATTGCCTTGGCTCCTGGCCTAGGCGTTTATATCCGCTTTGATTTATACTTTTCCCTAACTTCTGGTTTGTCCCTGCGCCAGCATAAAATATTCAGTTTGAGGATCTATGTTTTATGATGGTCATCTTCCAGAACTTCAATAGCAATCAGTTTATTGCAACTATAATGGAAATACCAAAGCCCTAGAGATTCACTCCCTTAGCCTAATATAGCCTATTAACTTTTTATTTTACAACTTTTGAGTGATGTTTAGTATATATAAAATACACCAATAAGAAAGCTAGCAGAAAAGCATATTATGGCTGGATTCCAATGGTAAAAGGGTCTTTTTTGCTACAATGTTGAAGAGAACTTATTACAAAAAAAGATAGTTAATGAGCCATTGAGCCTTTAGCAATACAGGATACTAATTTGTGCGCTTTATATTTTTTTAATAAAAATATTCCTCTTGGTGAAAATTGTACTTTTTTCCAAGTTTTTTAAATTTACTGTTTGTTGATAATTTTTATTCTCAGTAATATGTGACACTATTAGTGTGCCAGGCCAAACAGCATGAAGACTGCTGGCCCTTGCTCTTTCACCATCATTGACCTTTCCCTACAGAGCCGCGGGCAACTCCTCAAGCCATATGGACACCAAATTCACCTTAGCAGATAATTCCTCTTGGTGGGCACTGGCGGTTATCTCCCTTCCTGGGCAGCCTGACCCCTTGATCCTCCACCTCATGGTTAGTACCCAATTGTCCATCTCTGGCTCCACTGACTGAGCCAGTTCCCATTGTTGTTCAGCATTTCCAGGTTGAGAGTTGGTTGTGCTGACCACTACAGGTGTGTTCACCCAGTACCTAACATCTGGGGATCTTCCGTTCCTCCTCCACCATCCAAGATGAACTACATCAACTTTAAGCTATCAGACTTAGGTATATAAATCTTTGATTAAATAAGAAGAAGATTAGATCTGAAGATATTTTTAAAAAGAGAAGTATAAACAATTTGTAGGCGTTGCCCTACCTTTCAATATTATCAGCAATAATTGCCATCTCTCAACTGTCAGCACTCTCAATGGCGGTTCTAATCATCAACCCTCTGGATGGCAATCTCTTTTGCCTATCTAACCTTCTCCACATCCAATATACTGAATTTAGTGTCATCTATTTTCCACATCAGTTGCTGGGGACATCAATTGTAATTTCTTATTATAACATCCAGGCAGCGGAACATCCCTTGCACTCAACTTCTCTCTGGATTGCTTTTAGATCCTCTGGTCACTCCAGGCCAGTCAACTAATCAGCCTCAACCCAATTCGCTGGTTGATCTCCAAATGGATAAACAATTGGGTCATTCTTGGCCTCACTCACCAGTGATACTTAAACCTGACGTCAAACCCTTGCTTCAGCGTAAATCTGATTTAACTAAACAATATATATGCCTCTTAATCCTTGGCATCAGTTTTTTGTGTCGATTTTGACCAATTTTTCATTGGAAATCTTCTATGACACTCTTACAAAGTCAAATTGCAATTTGACTTTTTTAAAAAATATTTAAATGGTTTGACATCCTCAGCATCAGTCACTGGTGTCAAAATTGGCTGAAACTCTATTAGATTCTTTCCCATTATTCTTGACGTCAATTTTAGCACCTCGCTGTCTTAGTTAATAATACTATTAGCTTTAACATCCTTGGCCTTAGTCACTTGTGTCAAGATCTTCCAATTCCCTATTGGGGATCTTCCCCAGGTACTTTCTTGATCCACTGTAATGAGATAGCTTAATCCAACTATATGTATCTTAAGCTGGTTTGTTAATTATTTATTAATTAATCAGTACTGGTAAATACGTTAGCAACCATCCTCAACTTATATAAACTTTAAATTAATTCTTATAGAGAAATTTATCTGGTTAAAATACTGACAATGTCATCTAGCGGTACCTTATAGCTTTGAGTATAGTAACTTTTGCTTTCAAAATCTGACACTTAAAACGTCACTTTCAACTATAATCCTCCCTTTATAGGATATAAGACTTTATCTTATAGAGCTTATAATTATATCATCCATACAAATTTAATGAGGATCATAACTCCTTGCACTCAATGTTATATTAGTTGTGTTTGAAATATAATGTTGTGCTTTTAACCAGTTGTCATTTTAGCTTTTTTATAGATTAAACATTTGATATTGTATGAGCTTTCTAAGACCTTATTTTTTTAAATAAATTCCAAGATAATTTATTCATACTATCTATAAGTAATCTAATTTATATCCAATCCATAGTTTTTTACTATCTCATAAGTATTTAACTTTTTTAAAAAACAAATGAATCTGTATAAAAATATGTATTATTTTATGCCATGGCTACCAAGCTGGAAAAGACCTTGTACCCCTTTAGGGTAAAAAGGGGTACAAACTCTAGGGATCCGCCTCTTGACAATATCAACAACTTATGTCATACCTTGGAAAAAAGATGAGTGGGTATTTCCCTCAATTTAACCCACTCCCACCACACAACCAATCCATAAGCCCAATTCATTACTATTAATGAATCAGCATCATTATGTGATATATATGAAGCAGCTCTGTTCTGATATTATGTTATGTATAAAAATGTAGAATAAAGTCAAATTTCATTACCAAAACAACAGCTCAACCAGGAGAAATATTAGTTATAAATAAAGACCTAGAACTACACATGTAAAAAATAAAAATGGAAGTTTGCACTACCAAACATCTTAGCAAAAGTAGCTTACAACGAGCTTCTATCACGTCAACACATTCCAAGGTTGCTGTCATGGAGGAGACCACAACTAGTGCACCTGGTCATTCCTTGGCCAGTGGAATGGATGCAAAAGCCCCCAAACTGGTGGAGATAAAGGCGACTAACTCACTGCAGATTGGGGAAAAAGAGAACCTTTCATAAGTGATTGCGAGCTAAGAAATTTTCAGTTAAGTTGACATGATGTCAAAGGCAATAATTTATAACAAGCACAGAGTGACGTCACACAAAATCATTTTCGCCCTGCAAAATATAGAGGATTTATTATATGAGGATGACAACGCTGCCAAAATTACATATGAAAATTGACCCCTTTTTAATCCTTTGGGGGCCCAAAACAATTTACATTTTGTCAATGGCAAAACGATGAGTGAACTAAATTACATATAAAAAGTTTTCAAGGTTTGATTACATCTATTACCAAATCTGGTAATCAGCCGATTTCAGAATGACTCAAACATATGATGTGAGGTGCATCATAAAGCGCCATTGCTTGTCTAAAAGTCAAAAGGGATATTACTAAATTTAGTAATCAATCAATATTGAATAAAAGAACAATGGTTCAACACCCAGAAGAAGAACCTATTACAAAGGCTCCTAAATATCCAGGTTCAGGGGTAACCACCATGAGATGGATCTTGCAGTTATAGCAATTAGCTCAGGTGGATGAAATACAAAAGCAGAAGTCAGAAGATGTCTGACTAGATGATATTAAAATCTTTAATATTGAATCCCTAATTCCCAAACTTTTTTAATATTCTATTCATTGTATATCTTGATTATCTCCTTGAATAACTTTTCTCTCTAGTTGCAATCACTTTTGCAACTTATTCAATTTAAGTCTGAATCTAGTTTGATAATCTCACAGAGGAGATTAATCTGCGCCCATGTCAGGGAGCAGTTGGGCAAGTAAGGTAAGAGGCACAGGTGGTAGGCCCGCGACCTCCAACATTCAAAAACGCCCCAGAGAAACTGGCAGAATAGAAAAAATAAAAAACCAGCGGTCACTATTTCCCCAGAAATCCTCACTTGGCAGGCGTGATGTAACCAGTACATCAACACGCTGCACTCTCAACCACTCTCGTTGGTGTAATATGGAGTCTGGGTGTTTCTGGATATCCAACAAACAGCTTTATGGGAAAAATTTTGTGGGGATGTGCACACTTTTTACCCAACCGCGGTGTACATCACACCTCACTCCATGTCTCGTGGTTGGCTGAACCTTGGTTTTGAAAACTAGGAGGCAGCAGACAAAGCTGCTGTGGTGCGCATAGTGATTGACCTCCCCAAAGGGCAACATGTCATCAAAACCAAATGCACCAGATGGACAAAATCAACCAAATTTTCCTCACGTTTGACTTTTTGCCCATTACAGTCAAGCATGCCATTCTGGAGCAGCACCTGAAAGATGGTCTCGCCATATATGGCGAAATATAATTCTTCAAGATGCAATGCTTTACACTGATGCCACACCTGTGCACCGTGAAGCCATTGCAGTTCTGACTTCAACCAAAGAGATTGCAAAGGACCTAACCCAGATCCCACACTCCACTTATATTAATATTGAAGGGCATACCACCCACCCTTTTTTGGGTAACCGTAGACAGAGCACCCCCATCTGCACCCACTGTAATGCATTCAGCCGCAAGGCACATGCATGCCCCACCAAGGAGGGCATCACATTCCAAGAGCACCCCTCGGCGGCCATGGCCAGTGGAGAGGTGTACTACAAACAAACCACCAGCACCAAAGAGGCTTTCCCATGGGGAGCATAAGGCTGCTACTCACTATTAAAGCCTATCTCCCCTCAAGAGCGAAAGAAGGCCAAACAGGCCTGCAGGGCTGCGGCCAAGGAAGCGGCCAAAGTCGCCTCCGCTATCCCAAATTCCCAACGCCAGGAGGACATCAAAACCTTCACAGTGGAAGCAACTTGGGAATCCCTCAACCAATCAGATTGGGAAGCCCATGCCGAATGGGCCACACAATCTGAGGATCTGATGGGTGACTTGATCTCACCTGACCTTTGCAACCAAGCCCCAATTGAAACTGACTTGGTTTCCAACCTACCTGAAATAAAATTTTTTTGACCCAAACATTGGTGCACTGAACTCATCTGCACTGCATAAAATTTGTTTAACGTCGGGGAAACAAAAAGCAAAGGCAAAAGCCAACGCGAACCTCTCTGCTAAAATTAACAAAACTACCAATAGCATTGCTGCAAACACCCACACTGCCGTGAAGGCCCGCGGGGATCTAGAGGAGGCTGGTGGGCCTGGGTGCCCACCCCCTCACACCTAAGATGTGATGGGGGAAGCCTTCACTTTAGGGACATTGAATATCGCCAGACTCAAGGCCTCACTGTCCTGGGCTAGGAAACTGAGTTTTTTACAAAAAAAATTTACCTGTGGACATCCTGGCCATCCAGGAGTCCCACTGTCTTATTTAACCAAGGCAAGCCAACCAGGGGACAGGCATAACCAAAAAAAATGACATGAAACTTGAAAAGGGTCAACTCCATCAAAGAAAGCTTTTCCACCTCCGGATGGGACTCAAATTTTTCTGGTTACATCATGGGTAAGGTTTTCGTGTTATTAGACCTACTAACCACCAATAGCTTCCTTCAGCTGGCACCCCAATTGATGTGCAAAGGGTGGGAATTGAACCCACAACCTTCAGGTTGGTAGCTGTACGCCCTTACCACCTCGCCTTCCACCCCCTCAGGAGTCCCACTGTCCATGAGGTTCCAAGGATGCTTGGAAAACCATGCTCCTCCCTTCCCTATCCTTCTGGTCAGAGCACTGTGGGGTGCTAGTTCAGAAAAACAATTTTTTTAAATTTTATCATCAGAATCCTTCTTCAATGGCTGAGTCCTCATTTTTACATTCTTGTGGGCTGAAGTGGCGCACGCTATCATCAACATTTATGACCCAACCTGTGCACAAGAGCATCAGGAATTTTTCTCATCGGTCAAATCCCTTCCGTTACCCCCTGACCCTTTCATAGTTGGAGACATGAACTGTTGGCTAGACTCACCCACAGACTGTTGGCCTTCCTCATCCCACGACCCTCAGGGTCATGTAGAACTTCGCGTTCTAAAGGCCACCCTTGGGTTATTAGACATGCTGCCATGACAAGCCCCACTGCTCAAAAACATGACGCGCCCCAACATCCACAACAGCCAATTAAGGTCCACGACCTGCAATGACCTTATCCTCACGCCAGCGAAATTTTGATCTCACATTTCCCACTTCCAAACAACAAAAATCAAATTCTCTAACCACCGGCTGGTCTCAATAACCTACCACTTACCTGTCACAGTAGCTAAGGCCCCGCGTTGGTGCAAACTCCACCCACCCAAACTTGCATCGCCAGGATTTTCCACTTGGGTGGAATCAGCAACTTCAGCAATAGAGTTTATTACACCGTTTTGTGCGGAACCAATTTTCACATGGTCAGCCTTCAAAGAGGATAACATCCGCCACAATCGCCACCTCTCCTCCCGACGCTCACAAGCTACATCAGCTGTTAACTCGCGCGCTCTGGAAGAGTTGGCACACCTGGAATCCAACATCCCAACCACAGGCTACAGCCCTGCTTGGGGCCAGAAGTGGGCAGAAGCAGCTGCCCACCTCAATGCACTCAAAAGGCAACACAAACATCAGGTTTGTGTTCAGTACAGGGCCAAACACATTACAGAGGGTGACATGTGCACTGCATATTTTTTTATAAAATTTTTCGCACCACACCAGAGCATGGCCTGCACACAGGTGCGGAGATTGGATGATTCCGTCGCGGATAGGCCGGCTGAAGTGGCAATCAAAATACAAAATTATTACTCCAAGTTATACCAATATGATCCAATTCAGCTGGCTGAAGTGGCAAAAATTCTTGAAAGCGCTCACATCCGCATCATTTCCTGATGCCCAGAATTAATGAGTTTAATTACTCTGAATGAACTCTGGTCAGCCATCCGCGGTGCACCAAATCAGAAATGGCCAGGTCCTGATGGCATTCCATATGAATTCTATAAAAAAGTACTTCATATATTTATCCCTACTGCTGCTTGCTTCCCTTAACCAGAGCCTTCTAGATATGCGCCTTCTACCAGGAGGTCAAGAGGCCTTCACCGTCACACTCTTCAAGAAAGGGGATAAGCTAGACCTAGCCAACTGGCGCCCCATTTCTTTAACTAACATGGATACAAAAATTTTAACTAAAATCATGGCTAACCGTTTAGGATTGTAGCATCTGCCACCATCTCCTCAGAAAAATTCGGTTTCATACCCAGAAGGTCAATTTGGGACAACGTGCACGCTGTGGCTAATGCATGCCGGTCCACAGCCTCTGGGGCACTTGTATTTTTGGACCAACAGAAGGTCTATGATAGTGTAAACTGGGAATACCTCAGGGCCTGCCTCCATCAATTCCGCTTGCCCCCTCGCTTCATCAACTTGGTAATGCTGCTCAAGGAATATGCAACAATGGCAGTGCATGGCCCTGGCTTCCTAACGGAAGTAGTCCGCCCTCAAAGGGGCTTACGCCAAGGGGACTTCCTTAGCCCACTCTTATACAACTTCAGCCTTGACCCACTACTTCGAAACATGAACACCTACCTCACTGGGGTCCATGTACCAGGCCAAGCCCCAGTCAAGATGATGGCGTTTGCAGATGACTGTGTGGTTGGGGTGTCCAGTAATAAAGACGCACGTGCGCTTGAATTTCTCATCCAGGAATATTTCTGGGTAAGTAATGATTCACTGAACGCTTCCAAAACCAAAAATATCCTCCTTGGTCAGTATCAAACCTGCTGGGCCTCAGCGACCAGTGCCCAGCCCAGCCCATCTGCTCGCACATGTACTCGCCTTCCCTTCTCACCCCACACCACCCCACTTATGCTCCCCTTTGTGCCACGCCCTACCATAGGGCCTGTCCGCCATCTGGGCGTGTGGGTGGAGGCAGGCGGGTATGCCTCAGCAGTAATGGAAAGTCATATTCTAGACAACGTGACGAAGCGCATCACCTCCCTCAGAGTCCACCCTACTTCCCTTACTGGCATGGTTGTTTTAGCCAACTCTATGCTCCTCTCCAAAGTCTGGTTTGGAGCCCACGCCATCGCCTTCTCCCCAGGTTTTTTCAAATCTATGTACGCCCTTCTGCAAGGGTGGCTTTGGTCAGGTCGCCCACCTCCAGTGCAGCTTGAGGTCATTATTGGCCCTCGTCGTCATGGTGGCATGGGCCTGCTTGACTTTAAAGCCCATGCTGCCAAGATCCTGGGCACCTGGATTGCGGCTGTCACCGCCCCTACGCTCACCTCCCAACACTGGTCCCGCATGGCCTGCTCCAACTTCTCTCGCACCCTGGGCCCTGACAATCCATCGAACCCTCACTCCTTGATAAAATATCTAGCTTCCCACCCATCGGCCACAGGTCCTCACGGTACTAAAACCCACTACAAACGTTTCCTCCTCTCCATGCGGAGCGCTGAGTAGAGAATTCATATTAGTGGACACACAGCACAGAGAGGCCGCCCCTCTCCTCAGTTCACACAGGAGGTACAGGGGCTACCCATTCAAGATGGCTTGATCCCCACACGGCCCCATGTCCTATCCAGGGTGGACTACCTGGACATGATGGACATCCCTTATTCCATTGAGACTCAGAAGACTATTTGGAAATATGCACACCACCCTCTGTTGCAGCCTCAAATCCGTTCTCATGTGTGGCGCTGCCTGAGGTGGGTGTACCATATGGCTGAGCGCTCTAACAATTTACACTCATTCTGCGTTGTGTGTGGCCAGTATGGAAAGCTGTTCTACCGCCTGGAGAAGTGCCCTACCTCTAAAGTGATATGGAGCGAAGTATAACGTCTGCTTGACCAGGATCAAACACATCCCTTCAGTCTGTTAAGAGATGTGTTTGCTATATCCATGGTATCCTCCCTTCCACCCTCCCTCCATGCTCTGGTGGTTGCAATCGCCATGTGGACTATCCACACGATTGTCTTGGACGCCATTGCAGGCTCCACCCCCACCCTCCCAGAAGCCGTCCACAGATTCCGGTCCCATTTGGTGGACCACTTTTAGGCGTGGATGTTTGGGTACCTCCCACCGCGTTGCTGACAGCTGGTCTCCTCCTGGTTCCCAGTTTGGTTCATCAAATCGGACCCTTTCCTCCACACGTGTTCAATTGTGGCTACGGCCCCTTCACACGTTCCCTCCCCCTCCCCATAGTGGCGTTCCCACTGGTAACAAGAGATAGCATCGCTTCTCTGGGGTGCCTTCCCTGTTACTAAGTTTCGTTTCTTTTAGATCAACATTTGGAAGTGTCTGTCCCCTGGTTGGCCTTCCTCACAATAATTTTAAATTGATTATCCCCTTGATATAAAGTCCTTTGAACTATATTTTAATAAAGACCCTTTCTAAATATTCTTAAGTCAATCCTTTTTGTTTTCACCTTTATTATATAAAGTAGTGTAATCTCCAGTAACCAGCCTGGAAAAGACTACTTTGGTAGAAGACACTATCTGTTGAGGATATCTTGGTGCTGATAACGCCAAGGAAGGGTTTGGAAAGTTCTCATTGAGTCCTGAGGGCCAACGTTTGTCAATAATATATAAGAATGTCAAAATTTTTGCCATGGGCGTGGACAGTTTAACTAAGCGATCAATGCTATAAGGGGTAGCATCAGATAATGATCTGCTTAATGAGAGCAATTGAGATGTTAGCAAAGGTTGTCTGGTGCCTACTCTGCGCGGAGTAGACCCCCTGCACAGTGAGCCAGCTTTTAAAGTTAAACGATCCACCGTTGGCGCGCTGCATTTTGTGTTCACTACAGGGGTGGCACCATCAGACCCTAGCAATGATCTTTGTAGTCCTTCTGAGAAAGTTGACAATGATGCAGATTTAAAGGTGTATCATGGAGAGGGTAGAGAGGATTCCTCTGAACTCCTGCTGAGGGAGGGGATACCATCATACTTGACTCTGTACCCTATAATTTGAAGTGCACAAACTTGCATAAAAATCTTGAGCTGCTAAGGAGACCGCTAGAAGAGCTAGATTTTCCTCACTACCCACAGCGAGAGGACCCTCACCAATTATCAAACTGGAACTTACACACAAGAACTTTGAGGATAGATTTGTATTCCTTAAAAAGATAATGCCAAAACCTTCACCGCTCTGAATGAATATGGAGACTGACTTGGAACAGCACAACAACATGCTGTTTGCAATAGAAAAGAATTCAGAAGACCTGAAGGCACTGATGCATACTGTATCAGAGCATACCTCTAACTGACCTATAACTCAAATGGAGGCACCCATGTGGACCGCTCAAAAGAATGAAGCATAACTTGTCAGAAATTGTACTTAGCTGACTATGATGCACGCCAATTCTGTTAAATAGAATTACAACTTTAGCTATATTTCAAGGACGTTTATACACCTGGTGATGAGGCAATTGTGGGTTTCCTACAAATTTATGAAAATATCATGGATGAAGCTAGCAATTGCCAAAAGGCTTGCCACATACAAGGGAGCATAAGATGCGAGGCTCAGGAGATCCTCAGCGCGAACTTAATACTTGGATTATCTTTGACCATAGTCAAGAACACCTTACTCTCTGATTCCAGTAGTGAACAGTATGTTCAGTATATGAAATAAAAAATCCTGTTAATAAAGATGGGCAAAAATGAGCCAGTTATGAATTATGCTTTTCATTACTATCATAAGTCTCATCAGTTGTGGACCACAGGAACAATAGATCTTCCTAGCACCAAAACCGTTTATTAAGCTCCCTGGAGATGACTACTAATCTGAAGATGCACATGACTTTGGTGGTCAAAAGCGCGATGTCCCTCAAAAACACTTAATGAGGTGCTGCTTGACATCTAAGGAATGTAAAAATCTGACTATATGGGCATGGCACCTACACCACTCCCTCGACAAGTCAAAAAGGCATTCTTGACGCCAACAATAAGGGTGAAAAGCCCAAGGAGAAGAACAACAAACCGCTGGAATGTTTGACACGTTGAGAATCTAAGCGCCACAAATGTCATCAATCTGGGCACTTCATTTGATCCTGTTCATTAGTTACCACAAAAACAAAGGAGCCAACCCTAAAGAGGACACACCCAAAACCATAAATTGGGTGGACCTTTACACTGAGGATGAGGACGACCATGAAGATGAAGAATTTGATAGTGCGGGTTTCTATGTGTTAGGGGCACCTAGCACAGTGGCAATAATGGATAGATTGAGAGTTCATGGTGGTGATGGATCTGAATCGAGCAGCCCTATTTTGGCTAAGCAAACAAGCCTAACTTAGTGATCAATTCAATTTAAGAAGGAGATTATTTGGTCGCGTCTACCTTTAAGAATGTGGCACCAGATGACGAAGACACTACTAAGGCCAATACAAATGCTGTTGCTTTTAAACAATTTCAGGAATCTGTCACTGGCGTCCTGACCACTGGAAACCCATTTGGCAAGAGCATAACAAAGGTGGAAATTATCATCCAGAAGGTGAGCGTACTATCAGTGCTAGACACCGGGCTCCAGTAAACATAATCTCCTTCAAGCTTTATGAAGTAGCTCAAATTTATGACCGACATTAACTATAATGTGATATACTATACCACAGGACCTGACATTACCCGAGCTATAGAAGCTTGTTCTGCTTTTTCTTACTGATTTGGGCGCATGGTCTTAATGACAACAGCAGTGGTACTGGACAATGACCACTACAATTTCCTGGTCAGGACTCAGAAGAACTGGAGTTTGGGGCGAAGATTGACTATATACTAGAACGTTTGGCATCTTTAGCCAGCAACTCCCCCTAGTGTTCAAGGATGAGGATTTTGAACCTCATAAAAGCGTACATGCTTGGTCAAAACAGACCGCTTGATCTAATTAATTTTATCTTAACAGAGTAGTTTTAAAATGACTACCTCCTATCATGTGCACTGAAGAAGGGATTCCCTTGAGCGCTAGTGAAACCATGGAAACTTTGCCAAAGGACCAAAGAAGGCTTACCTTGTCAAACAGTGTATAGATTCCTACTGACACAATATGGGAAGTGCACAGTTGAGACTGAATCTGATAACAAGAGCCCAGAGTATTACCTGGATTTTACAATACCACTTACTCTGGAGAGCTGAAAGTTGTCTTGGAGAACACTACTACCCAACCAACCTGAGTAGAAAATGGATAAGTTGTAGCACTGGCATGCCGGACCTGATGCAAGATATTGAGCCAAAAGTGAAGAAGGAGTTTTTGAAGAGCTCAGGTTTGGGGATGTGACCCTTAAGAAGAAAATACAGTTGGACAAACTTTTGGACGAGTTTAATGACATCTTTGGCACTGGCTCCAGTAACTATGTCCTGTGCAAAGGGAGATCCATAAAGTCTGACACTGGTACAGCTATCCTCTTCAAGTCTAAGCCTTACCATATAAAAATCAGATGTTGCAGTCATTGCACAAGAGCTCAATCAGCTAGCTAAAGATGGGATAATCCATCTATCAATGAGCTCATGGGCATCTACTATTTTTCTGGTACTCAAGAACGATGGAACCCATAGGATTGTCTTTAACTACCCCCGCTTAAATGAGATTATTAAAAAAGGATTTGTACTTGATGCCATTAATTGACGATGCTTTGAAGCGCCTGGGTGGCTCAAGATACTTTTTGGCCATGGACCTAGCCAGTGGCTACTGGCAAATGGAGCTCTCTCCTTAAGACTAGGATAGATACGCTGTAATCAGCAGCCAAGGTTCTTTTGAACCCTTGAGGATGCAGTAGGAGCTCTCTAACGCCCCTGCAACTTTCAAGTGCTAAATCACATCTTTAGCGATCTTAAATATTGATTGTGTTGATATACCTTGATAATATTACTGTGTTCAGTAGCACCTTTCAAGAACAATTCAGCACCTCCAAGAGGTCTTCATGCAGATGCACAAATCTAACTTGAAACTGAGGAGTAGATAATGTACTTTCCTTAAAAGATATCTGGATTTTTGGGGCACAAGATTAGCCCAGCCAGTATTAAGCCTCAGGATGAGAAATTGAACGAGATTGTGGCAATGGAGCTATCAAAGAGTATGAGGGACGTTGAAGTGTTTCTAGGATTAGTGGGGTACTATAGGAAGTTCATCCCCCATGTTGCAAACTTGGCGGCGTCCCTTAACTACCTGCTGACTAAAGATGATGGAGTTAAATGGAGCCTGGAGCAGGAGCAGGTATTCACGAGTGAAAGGAACGATTGGTAGAAGCACCAACCTTGGTGTATCTGGACCTCAATAAGACCTTCTATCTTTACACTGACGCTAGTGATGTGTGACTGGTGCAAACTTTGCACAACTGGATGAAGACGGGGTAGATGACCTGATCAAGTATTATTACAAAGTATTCAGCAAGGCCAAAAAGAACTACAGTTATTGAACGCAAATGCCTTGTAGTAATCAGAGCAGTCAAGCACTTTATACCTTACATATATGAAGTACATTTTAAAGTAGTCACAGATCATGCGTCGCTCTGCTGGATAAGAAACAGAAATGATCCAGATGAGCGCCTTGCACGTTGGGCTGTCCTCCTCCAAGGGTATGATTTCAAAATTATACTTTGAGCAGGAGACAAACACCTCAATGTGGATGAGTTGTCAAGATTACTGGTATTTCACCTGAAAGCACCTGAAATTGACAACCTGTATGATCTAATTGGGCTACCTGAAGAGGCCTGGAAGGACGATACAGAAGAATTTAAGAGCACACTATGCAAATGTTCTAAAGATACCCAGCATATCGATGGAAATCTGTAAAAGAAGTTTTAAGATAACTTACCATACATCTGGCCCAGTGATTGCATGGAGTTATTGATGTATGCTCACAAACGTGTGGGCCAGGGAAGATTCCAAAATACTTTGGCTTACCTCAAGGAGAGGTTTTAATGGGAATGTGTGTCAATGAATTACACCAATCCTTAGAGTTGTTTGTATCTTGCACTAGTTTTTCCCGCTGAAAAATGACTCATACTTACGCCCATTATTCCCATCCACCTTTCAGCAATATCTCTATTGATGTGGTGGCGCCGTTGCCAACAGCATTCAGTGGCGCCAAGTTCATTTTAGTGACAATTGACCACTTCATTAAGTGGATCAAGGCATCCACAGTCAAGATATATATTAAAAATTCTACTGCCTGTTTTGTGTACAATCAGGCGACTAAAAGGCACAGATGCCCTCAAATCCTACTATCAGACAATTGGAAAAACTTTATCTTGAACGCGGTGATGAGACTGATGGATTTGGTAGGGGTGAAGCAGCAGTTCACTACCCCTTACAATCCATCCTCCAACTGAAGTGTTGTGAGAGTGAATGGGACCCTAGGAGGAACTCTAAAGGAAATGGCTCTTAATTACAAGTTGAAGTGGGACCAGTTGCTCCCTTTAGCACTGTTGGGTTACCAGTTAATCCATCACCACATGATTAAAATGTCCCATTCAAAGCTTTGTATGGGGTGAGCGGCCGCGCTGCCTACCCTCCTGTCACCAATCATAGCAGCATATAGAAGAAACATACCACCTGGGAGTTACCATCAGGAGATGGCTGAAGAGCTTATAAGAATACAGTCAGAGGCATCAAGCAACGTTGGTGTGAGGATCTCTTCAAGCCAAAAAGAGCCAGAGAAAAACCAAGTTCTTAGATTCAACATAGGAGACAAGTTTTTGTTTTACCATCTGAGAGGAACACAACCAGAGAAACTACAGGCCATTTGGACCGGGCCTGCCAATGTGTTAACCAATAGAGGAGCAGATTACTCCATACAAGATGACAATATGAATGTTATTTCTAATAGAGTGCACGCCTGGCACCTTTATCATTCTCCAGGTCTTGTCTTGGAAGGGGCATGTCACGGATGAGACTGCAAATAGACACCTAATTATTCCTCAACAAGTGGAATGGGTGTAAATAACCTAAAACTGGTGGAGGTACAAGCGATCAACTCACATTGATGGAGGCAAAAGAGGCCCTTTTATAGGCGAAGGCGAGCTACGAAATTTTCAGCCAAGTTGGCATGATGTCATGAGCAATAATTTTCAACAAGCACAGAACGATATCATGCGGAATTTTCTTCCTAACAATTTAGAAGATTTATTATATGAGGATGATGACGCCACTGGTAATCCATATGAAATTGTCTCCCTTTTATACCTTTAGAGGACCAAAATAATTTACATATCACTGGTGAAGAAACAATGAGTAAACCAAATTTTGAAAGCGAAAGCTTTTTATGATTCAAAAGAAAATATTACCCAATTTTTTTAATGACCCAATTTCCAGAGTGACTCAAAGCCATGATTCAAGGCATATCATAGGAACGCCACTGCTCAAAATCAGAAGTCAAAAACGTTTTTACCAAATTTAGTAATTGATTAATATGGGAAAGAGCATAATGGTTCAACATCCTGAAGCGGGACCTAGTACAAAGGCACCTGAACATCCAGGGTTGGGGGTAACCACTGTAAGACGGAGCTCACGGTTACAGCCATTAGCTCAAATGGATGAAGATAAAAAAAGCAATCATAATACATCTGATTAAAGGATCTGAAAAATCCTCAATATTGAACCCCTAATTCCCAATTTTTTCAATATTCTATTCATTTTATATCTTGATTATTCTCTTTAATTATTTTATACTTTAAATAATATCTTAATAAAAAACCTTTCTAAAGTGTCTTAAGTTTATCCTTTTCTTTTCACTTTTGTTAAATAAAGTGTAGTTATTACCAATAAACAGTTTGGGATTAACCAATTTTTGACGAAGAAACTCTCTGTTGAGTATACCTTGGTGCTGATAACTCCAAGGAAGATATTGAAAAGGTTCAAGTTGAGTCCCAAGGGTCAAAGCATGTCAAAAATTCAAAGAGTGCCAAGAAGTTCGCCATGGGAGCGGACAATTAATTAAGTGATGAATGCTACAAGGGGTAGCATCAGAGAAGGATTTGCTTAGTGAAAGCGATTGTGATATTAGAAAAAATCGTCTGGTGCCTAATCTGTGCAAAGTAGACCCTCTGAGAAGCAATTAAGACTTTAAAGTTAAGCAAGCCAAGGTCAGCGGCTGACTTGTGCCAAGGCAGTATCAGATGATTGAGACCTAGAATTGACTTATCAAAACACAAGTTAAAATCAATTCACACCATGAATCATTAAAGAATTGCGCTGTCCCATTTCCAGGCTTTCAAACTTTACTAATACAATGCCCCACTCTTAGAGATGATATTTATTATTCTGCACATTGTTGGTTGTAGTTTATTTATTTTCTAAGAATTATAACAAAAACTAGTTAACCAAATCCTGCTTTTACATACACCAAGTCCAACTACTAAAAAATCAAGTTTAATAAAGAGGCCACATCTTTTGTGATTGTTGATAGTTGTGGCTCTTTCTCATATATTTTCTGATTTATTATTAGCAAAAGTATATATGGGAAACCTAAAGATTAGCTATCATGTACCAAACTTTTTACCTCTTCCACCATCCTCTCCAATCTATCAATAACGCTTACATCTGTCTTCCTTTTATCATAACAATGGTACCTTGTGTTGAAACAGGTTTGTCCAATCATCTGGATAAATTATTTTATATTTATTTTAGACTGTAACTAATCATTATATAGTAGATTCAACTAATATAGTTGTTACTATCCCATGCGGCCTCAGCATCTATAATTAGTGATCTAAAGTATTAATCTCGTATTCAGCACATCCATGAAATCCTTTCATCATAATCCTCGTTTTCTAAATCTATTGGGTACCAATGCTGTGGTCTCAATATCTTTATTGATTCTTATTTAAATTCAGCATATTTATATATGCCGCCCCCATGCTTGATTAAAACATCAGAAATAGGGTTTTTTTTATTTATCAGAGCCATTTGTGTATAATTTGACTAAGTTCAGTGGATTATAGATTTTCAAAAAAATACTTCAAGCCCTGTTTTTTACTTATTTGGCTCAGTGTGGAGATATCTACTTTAGTCTACCAATTTTGAGTGATGCTTGGTAACTAGGGAAGAACCCAATGAGAATGGTGGTAGAACAAGCATATCTGAAGATGATACACAATTCAAGGGGATCTTTTTTTCTGGTCAAAGCTGTGATATACTATCCATTAGAATTACTTTAGCAAGCCCATGAGCCTCAGGCAGTATCTGACACTACAGAGTGCTCACACGTATTATGAGATAAAAACCCTATTTCAGTATATAAGGTTTTGCTAGTTTTGGTTAAGGTTACTGACCTCAAACTTTTTCTTGTTATTATTAGCTGTATACCCATGTGCTGGAAATATGACTCCACTGCGCCAATTTTCATACTGTGCTTCCTGAGGCTGATTCCATCTTGGGCACTTGTGCACTCACAATGGAAGCAAGATTTTTCCTTGACACGCCAGTTCCAAGACATTATAATTTAACTATTTGCAATCACTGTGAAGACTATAGTCCATATCCTTTTGTATTTAGACCAGGTATTTAGAAAAACACTTATTTGGTTTTTAGAGAACGCTTCTTACGTTTTAGTCATGGAACATACTTATTATGGCGTAAAGTGTGTGTTTTTCTAATTGTGAACCTTTAATCACCCCGCAAAGCTCATATGCTTTAATCTACAAATTGCATTATTTCATTTTGTTCAATAGTAGAATTTAACTGCCTTAACTTGGTAATACTAAAACTACATAAATGATGTTTATTTCATCAAACCCATTTATGGAAGAAGAATGTGATATCCATTACATGATTATGGGACAAGTAGCCCCACAGATGAGCACTTTTTATCACTCACTACCTTCTCTGAACGTTTCCAATCTACAGAGGAGATTTAATACCTTAAACTGAAAACCCCAATTCTGAGTTTTAAAACTAATTTTATGATATTTTAAATTTAAGCCCTTATAAGAATTGGCTTTTTTATAATCTCTGATAACCCAGAAGTATTTCCTTACCAATTAACGCTGGTGGAGCAAATTAAAGAACAACATAATATAAAAAAAATCTATAAGAATCTTTCTGACGTACGCTCCCTATCTGGCCTCTAAAATCTACATTATGTATATTTGTAATATGATTAAGGTAGCAGATATGCCCTATCAGTTCAAGGAAAGAAACAGAAAGTGTTGGAACATTACTGCATTCATGAAGTCAGTACCAAGTGGTTGTTACCTTAATGACTTTAATTTGACCAAGCTTGCTTCTTATTTATTGTTAGTGTTATAGTAGGGCAAAGTAAGTTTTTATATACCTTAGTGGAGACTGGAGCCACGGGAAATTATATTGATCTTAAGGACATACCGGATTTGAAATTTGAGGCCACTGTAAGGTTCAGGGACCCAGTTTTTTTACTGTATAGACCCTTGCATCTTTTTATAACTAAAAAAGAGGTCAATCCTAAGTCTCTTCCTCTTAACCATTTTAATGATCTAGGGCATACACTAGATGAGAGATGGGTAGCCTTTGTCCCATCACATTTGCCCACCCCAACCACATTATAGCTTCCAGGGACAAACCAACTATCATCTCTAAAGCTACAGAACAATACTTTCATAAGATTAGCCAGTTTTATTAAATTTAGAAAGACTTTTAGTATGATTGTTGCTAGAGATAATACTTCCTTAAACTTCAGGCTCCCAGAGAAACTCCATCAACTGAAATAAGTTAGATACCTAAGGTTATTCCCAGGTGCAATGTATACCTAAAAAATTATGCATATTTTTAATCCCAAGTGGAAAATGCCACCATTAGATTCTTTGATCAAGTCTAGTTCATGTAATGACAAAGCAAACTCATGTTTGGATTGAAGATAAACCTTATAAGGACATTAGAGTTGAATAAACACAATTTTTCCTTTATCAAAATGGGCTTTGTTCCACATGCAAACTAGCCAAGATTCATGATTCACCAATTATGGAATTTGTTGATCATAAACACTCCCATCCCCCTTTCTAACCCTAAAACCCAATACCCTGCTTATGGTATTGTGTTGGATTATTGTTTTATTTATAATTTAAATAAAATTACAAAGTTCTTAATCTTCTATTTTTTTATTTATAAAATTTTCATCTTCATCATGGTATTTTATCTCACTAAGTTAAATCTAAAAAAGGCTCACTTATTGACCTCAAAGTAAAGGACTGTTTTATATGATAACCTAACCCAAAATTTGGAAAATTTAGAAAGACCAAAATGACAAAGAATCTTCCACCTCACTCGTTTAACCCTGATAAGCCGCAGCTCAGAAGTCTATGCCTTTTATTGTGGCTGCTTAAGTACCCGCATTAATAAGCTGAAGCTTTCTTGGATTGTAATTACCCTAGCAAAATAACACAACCCCATAATTACCTGGTTACATCGTGTTTTCAAGCCTTTATGGTTTGGTTCAGACTATTGGCCACTCAAGTTTGATTAGCTTACTTCAAAATTACCTGTTTTATGATACACGAATTTAGTTGACAAAATTTGCATACCAACTCAATTTTCCAGGGTTACACCCATCCTAGTGATTATTGTTTAAGCCAGCCTAGTGCATGCTGTTCATAGGGGCTTCTTTCACTTTTATTTTTTAATAATCCAAGCTCATTGAACCCTTCAAGTGTCCACCCAGGATATTTCTTAATCTCAGTTTTCATCCTACTGGGTTTTCAGACCAGTTGTATAAGAAGAGGAAGAGGCGTAAAAGAAGAAGTCTAAAAGGAAGGGAGAAAGGAAGATGTAGATAGTACTAAAGAACTATTGGTAATGGTAACAATCTGGGTAGATCAAAAGAGAACGCTATGTCTTCCTATCATATCTCTCTTCTATCCCATATTTTAGCTGAGCGCCAGAGAACCTAATTTTATGAGGATCTTCAGAGGTGCATCCCTCATATGATTTATCAGATCCAGATAAAGTTTCTTTATCATATAATCAAAGAATGACTATTCCATGTCAGTTCATAACTAATTGAAACATAGACTAAAGCCTCCTGTGGTTAAACAACCAGAAGCCCATGTTTGTTCTGTCCTAAGTATATTGACATGACCGCTCTTGCTTTATATTCCATATGCAAGTTTCAGTTGACCAGAGGAAAGGCACATTGAATTCCTGGGTGGAATCCAGCGCAACTGGGAATCACATTGACTTGAAGGTATCTTAGGCTCTGGATCTCTAAGTTACTAAAAGCCTCTATTATGGATGCTTCCTGCATACATATGGTCATACTTACTCTTTGTAAACTCTCAAGCTTAGGGCACATGAACACGAGTTTGTAGCCTACTTCTCAGCGAACTCAGAGCGATGCCTCTGATGTTCCTT
Source organism: Massospora cicadina (assembly GCA_022478985.1). NCBI lineage: Eukaryota > Fungi > Entomophthoromycota > Entomophthoromycetes > Entomophthorales > Entomophthoraceae > Massospora > Massospora cicadina. The sequence goes on from JAKSZP010014561.1 coordinate 123,030, forward strand.
GAGGTTGTGTGGTGGCTCACGCCTATCTGTAAGCATTGATCTATGTTATCTTTTGGCGTATTTGATTGATTCCGCTGAGCTGGTTGCACAAGCTAACACCCACTGAGCAACGGACGAGCAATATGATGATCGCTGATCCTTGATAAATAATAATAAAGTAATTTATATAAGGAGCTGTATCCCCAACAATACCCTAATATTTATATATTATTAACGGCTACTTCCATTAATCTTCCCTACTTTCTTAATTCTCAAAACCTCCTCCTTCTCATTCCCAAATCAACATTTAGTCCTCAGTATTCCTCATTAGGTTTCAAACCTTACTCCTAATAAATCTCTATTTTATGCAACAAAAGGAGTTTTGTTCTATCGTCAAGGCTTTGGTGGAATTCCCTCAACTTGCCAAACTATTATTACTTTGACTATTCACTTGACTTATATATATGGTCCATCGGATTAGTGACTTATTGTTCAGTCATATCAATTTCTCAACATCACCCCTTGACTGGACAATAAGCTCCTATTGTTTGTATGCCTGAAGGAACTTTTCATGTATTAGTTGATAATCAGACCTCCTGCAGGTTCCTTTATAGTGTAGGCGTCGAAACCAATCTTCTAGAATTAAAATGGTAAAATCCATATGCTGGCAAGCATTTTCCTTCTGGCAAAACAATGTTGGTCATGGAACAGGACAAGATCATCTATCACAAACTGTGGGAGAATGCTGCATCTACCTTGGTTAGATGCCTGATCATGAATCTATCAGCTAAACTATTGTAATAGTCTTCAGTTTGGAGTTTAATCAGCGTGTACATTAACTTAAACAAAGGCGCTAAGGCTCTACTCTGCTGGTATCCTCCACATAGGAATAAAGCAAAGCTGGCAGAGCTGGGTGTTTTCATAAAGTAATTGGAAAGGACTTTTCCCTGTCAACAAATGATAGCTAACGTTGTACGCAAAGATGGCGGTGGATAAAAAGGTACTTTAGTCAGTGGGCTGATCATTTACAAGTTTATTGAGAATGTTCACCAAGTTGCCATTGACCCGTTCAACCATCCCATTGGATTCAGGGTGGTATGGGGTAGTTAAGACCCCGCAGATGGACAACGACTCATTCAACTTAGGAAGGACATGCGACGTGAGATTTTCTCAAGTGTACATGAGAATAATCTGCAGATTGACATGCCGTTGTATAATGCACTTCATAAAAAACTTAGTGACGGTTACAGCTCCTAAGTCCTTGATTGCTCTTGCTTCCACCCACCTAATCAAGTGATCTATTGCTATAAGTATATACTTGGAGAAATTCACACTCATGGGCAGAGGGCCCACCACATCAAGGGAAACAGTGTGCCACACAAAATAATGCTTAACCAGCTGATAGGTAGTTTTCTTCTGGAAAGGTTTCTCCACTTGACACTGGTGACAACAAACAACCATCTCAATCACATCATAATGCATGCTTTCCCAATAGTAACGTGGTTGAAAAAACTCCAACATCTTCCGCAACCCTAAATGACCTACCGCTTTATGTGCATCCAAGATAATTTCTGGCCTAGTGAAAAGTTTTGGGAAACTCAGCATCAATTCTCCAATTTGCTATATAGTTTCCCATAGTGAAAAAAGGTATCCTGTAACAGCCTATCCAGCCCTTTGATCACCTGTGGCAGCTCATCGTGATATTCTCCCACAATCATCTTCTCATACATTGTGTCTTTTGAATCCTCTGTAATGACAACTGTTGGTAATCATGAGAGACAGTCCGCATTCTGGTGTTTTTCCCCTGGTTGTAGTACAATCATAAAGTCATACACTTGTAGCTTCAGGGCCCATCACGCAAGCTGCCCTTAAAGTTCTCACAGATTCTGCAGCGACCACAAGTATGCATGGCTTGTGAACACTTTATTTTTACCCCGTGGAGGTAAATCCAGAACTGTTTTATGCTTATATTACCGCTAAGCACTCCCGCTTGGTCATGGTGTAATTACGTTCAGGCTTTGACAAGCTTTGGCTACAATATGCGACATGATGATCCATATCATACTCATCCTTTTAGGATAGAACAGCACCTACTTTGGAATAAAAAGCAACCATTTGTATAATTAATTTCTTCTTGAAATTTGGGTATTGAAAAAACAGGCGCGCTCAAATGAAGTGCATAAGACATCAAAAGCACTTTGCAATGGTCAGTTAACTCAAAGGTAGAGTTTTTCTTTAAACGCTTGAAGAGGGAGCCCCAATACAGCTGAAGTTAGGAATGAACCGCCCAGAGTATCTGACCATCTCCAAAAACACCTGGATATCCCGCTTACTACCCAGTTGAGTCATATTGCATATAGCCTCCACTTTCCCAGCTGAGAACTAAGCCCTTTGGAGTCTACCACAAACCCGAGGTATTCCAACTGCTCCTTAAAAGTGGCACTTATGGGTCTTAAATTTTGGTGTTAGCTTCAGTGAGTCAGCGGAACACTTGTTCCAGGTGGCTGAGATGTTCTAAGAGCGTCTGTGAGAACACATTGATATTGTCAAGGTAGACTAGGATGAAAGACAGCTTTAGGTCACTCAAAATAGTGTCCATAGATTGCTGGAACGTAGCTGGGTCGTTGTTAAAATCTTGTGTCATACGTGTAGGCTGGAACAACCCTTTTGAGGTGATTATAGTGCACTTTTCTTGTTCTGCTACTGGCAGCTTGATATGCCAGTACCCCATTATTAAGCCCATAGCGGAGAAATGTCTGGCACCACCAAGCTAATCTAAAGCATCATCAATTTGCAGAAGCGGGTATGAGTCTTTTTTGAAATGCTGTTAAGATTCCAGTACTCAATTACTATTATTATTGGTGCCACCTTTCTTGTTAACAATTAGCACCGGGGATGCCAGGAAATCTCTGACGGCTCTAAAATTCCCTAACCAATTTATATATCTCCTTGGATACAACTTCTTCTGCCACCTTTGAGTGACTGATAGGCCATGACCAAATAGTAGGGTGATCTTCTTGTGTCCAACCAATGCACAATCTCACGTGCACATTCTAAGCCATGGTCATCAGATGCGAAATGCTTTGGTATTTCTCAAAAAGATTCACCACCCTGTCCTTCTGGTCCTCCAACAAACCAATTAAAGCCTCACGCGGAACAACATTCATTACAATGGATGAGGTTTTTAAGGTAGCTCGAAGTCTTCCCAAGAATCAAAATCATGTATGTGGTGGACCTCATCAATAGATATTAGATGCAGATAGGCCACCACTTGGTGCATTTGAACCCTCATAGGCTCCTTCTGCATTTTCGCTATCAACACCTTCACTTCCACCTGTCCTGGTAACAGGAGACTGGGAGCCACTTGTGGTTCTAGCCATGATTGCTGGTAGGGCCCTGTAATTTCCCCATAGAGTCCTTCAGGGATGTCTATTTTGAGCTCCATTCCCATTATAACCTGATTCCCAGAAGGGATAATTAAAGCACTCGCATCCTGTAGCAGAATACCATTATACTTGTAAATCTGGGTAGGAAGAGCTCAGGTCCTCCGCTTCATTTACTGATATCATACAGGAATCACACAATCACTAAATGTAAGATAAATTTGGCTAGAGCGGATTGGGTCTTCTGGGACTCCATTAAAAGTAAAATAGATGGGGATCCGTTGTCCCAGAATATTATTGGTTCCCTCCGCCATATTAATCACTGCATGAATGCATCCTCAATCAACATGTCATAGTGATTATTAGGAAGAACTACCACCGGATCAGATGCCCCTACCAAACCAGACCTCAGAGGCAACGTGCTATAAGCGCCCTCTGGCACAGTGTTCGTTGCCCCTGCGGTCCCATACATTTTCTGTGTTTCACGTCAGGCTTCAGTTGAAGCTTAGCCACGAGCTTTGTAAATATAATATTGACAGGAGCGCCAGTGTCAATAATTGCTCAGAATTTTTGTGTTTTGAAAAAAATAACACAGTATGTACACTCCAAATAGAATGAACCATTTGTGTTTATTACATGAACATCCAAGGGCTTTCAGTTATCCAGAAAAGTGATAATACTGGCAGCGACATGAGGATACTCCTGGGAAATTCTATCTACTGGGATCGCCATGTTCACCCCTTCAAAGGTTGAAACATTGGTTGAGGGTCCAACTTTAACTGTGACGTTCCAATCAAGGATTTGCCAGGCGTACATTTTTGCACATCATGGCAGAACTCCAAGTCTGCATTATTAGGGGTCTCTTCCTTGATTAGAGGCCAAGACATCGTAGGGGATTTGTTAATATAATAAATCGTCGGGGTGAGTACCGGGGCTGACACAAAGTGACTTACTGGATTATCAGGGATAATTAAGTTTGAATTGGCGGAAGTAGAGCATCCCATCTTTACCTAGCTTGGCCTTTTCCCTGTGAGATTGAGGAAGCTGGTAATGCATGGACACTCAGTTTTCTAGACAGCTAGCCGCATGTTGTTCTCTTTGCCCACACGAGAAATAAACATTTGTAAACAGCCCTTGTCTCTGTATCCCATCAAAGGTCAGGGTCAGAAATTAAATGATGGATGGTAATTTAGCCGAGGATGAGCTTGTTGAGAATAATGGGGACCAAAAGGACCTGCCAGAGAGTTATGTGAATGAGGATTAACCAATGGATTACAGCCATGTCGTTGGGGTCAATTGTCTGACAGTGATTTGGTAGCTGTTGCAGATGAATTTCGCTCCACATTGGGACCACTAAAAGTGATAATTATACAGCCTAAACAATTGACAATTTTTATAGCTCTGCGTCATCCTGAAGAATGTGGTTCATAGCATTATACAGTCCATAATATGGCTTAACAGCCGCCATCATTGTTATGCCCACCTCTTTGTTAGTTAAGATATTCGCTCCCACCAACACATGAGCCTCAGACATGAACTGCTCCACGAACTTTACCAAGGACTCATTCTTTTAAAACTATTTCATCAAAAACTCTGCCTTTCGCTGCACCATTTTTGCCACACCCCCAAGCAGATAGATCACGTTCTCCTTCACCTCATGATAAGCTACAGCACTATTCTTAAGATAACATATGATCTGGTCGGCGCTCTCAATATCTAGAGCAGATAACAACAATTTTAGCTTATTGCCAATCAGGAGCCCCTTATACTGCATATTCAAACCACTTAAAAAAGTAAAGGTATGATTCTTTTGCAGTTAAAAAGGGATAGCTTGTCAATACAGACCACTTCCACTCTAGTATCTCTATCCAGTTTATTCTCTGCACAGTTTAGCCGCTCTGTAGTGCCACACAAGCAGACAGCAAGTTAGTGGTCTTGGTAACCAGGTTCAGCTGGTGAAAAACCTTGTTGAGCTGATAAGTTATACCCTTATTTTCTCAGAAAAGCATTTTTTGAGCCTAAATTAGGGTATCCAAGGCCAGTTTCAGTTATGCATATTAAGATAACTCAATAAACTGAGGCAGTACTTCATTAAGAGGAAACTGGTTGCTCCAGTGCTTGGTAAATATGAAACTTTTAAGACATTGCTTAATGGGCCCCATGTAGTTAGAATCACTGTTAACTTTTGGTGGATTTGGTTGATTCCGCTGAGCTGGTTGCACAGGCTAACGCTCACTGAGCAATGGACAAGCAATCTGATGATTGCTTATCCAAGATAAATAATAATAGAGTAAACTATATTAGGAGATGTTTATCAGCCAAACAGCAAGTTAGTATTAACCAGCCTGCCAGTCTGAGTGCCAAAGCACCGAACGGCAAACAAGAATGCTAGAGGCACAGCTGCTGGTACAACAGTTATAACACGAGGAAGGAGTTACGCCAATAATTGTGTAAGAGCCATAACGCATATAGACACCTAGTTAAATACCAGATGAGCACGGCCATAAGCACTGAGGGGTGTTGGAATACCGGTGGGAAAGGCGGTTTGCTTTTCAACTTTAAACTAAAATTGAGGAAATAATTTTTTGTTAAAAAGATAAGGAAAAAAATTGATCAACAATTTTTTCAGTGCAAGGAAACTGATTAAAAAGTGTTTGATTGTAGTGAGTCTATGCAGGGATTGGTTCCCTCAAATTCACCTAACCCGGCAGACTTTTAGGGAATGGGGCAGATAATCTCAATTGGAACTTAAATCAAAGGATTTGGCAGCAGGCCATGTTGCTGTTGGTTTGACCTCAAACACCTGAACCAAGGCTCGACTGCATTTACATTGGTTGGCATGATGGCGTCTGGACTGATGAGCAACGGGAAATCCCCAGGGCCACCCCACATAGGGGCAGTCTCAATTGGTTGAAAACGGGTTCAGGATGCCTAACCCGCTCATGCCCAGTCGCTGGGCTATTTGTTTGGTAAAATGAGTTACATCAGCTGCAACTCCTGATTTTCTGGATAGAGGTTTCAAACTGTCAGTGATGGTTTCTGAGGATATCATCTGCACATTGTGGTTCATCCCTGACAATTTTGAGGGGGATTGGCATTAGCGATTGTATTAGCGACTGAGTCAAAACTGTCCACAATTACATCCAATAATTTGACATTTGTCCCTTTTTTAGTATGCATTTTCTGATTGTCCAGCTTTGATCCCATCAGTCTTGGTCCCTTCAATTTCAATTTGGTGATCTCAGAGCAGATTTCCTTAAACCAGATGACAAGTTTGATTTAGGTGATTGAGAGTACTAGGGGAGTAATCCTAAGAGGGAGAGCCGTTACCCAGAGCTCATCTACCATGTGGGCGAGGTCGCCTTGGGTGATGAGGGGTACAGCCACTCTATTAGGTCCCTTTTTGTTTGGAAATTAAAGAGCACCCAATCAACACACAGGGGACGTTCCCCTGGACTTAAATTACCATTTCCTTTTTCCAAAAGAAGGGTGCCACCATTGGAAAACTGCACGAGGGCCACATTTTTATGAGCCTTGGGAAGTTTGATTGGCATTACAGTCGCAACTTTTTTTGTGGGGGATGGGGAGCGTTGGGGTGGGACTCATGGAATGCCTCGACCAGTTCCATGCAATTAGCACAATCATAAGCCATGACCTAACTGTTCTCATAGGCCAGATACCCCTTCCACATGACAAGATACTATAATGTCCACCAGAATTTGCGGAATGCTAAGATTTTTTTCCACCTTGGCTTCTTATGCATCCTCTATCACTATTGGCTTGGGTTCAGCATGAATGATCCCCTTGAATGGGGACAACTGAGACACGTGGGAGATGGGGTGCTGTTTTCAATGAGCTGACAGTTTTAACCGGAAAGCACCATTGCCCAAGTCTTCCTCCACTAAGTAGGGACCTGAACGCTTGCTTGCAAACTTCTAGGAAGGTACCTGCTTCTTCAGATGGCGAGTATATAACATAACATGAGAGTCCACTGCGATATCGTGGCCAGGAAGCCGTTTCCAATCTGAAAAACATTTATAAACATCAATAGCCTTTGTGAGATGCTCCTGCACTAAGGACTGGGTAGACCAAATGTGCTCAACGTGATCTGCACCAGCAGGAACCTCTGGACGTAGACAGGGACTGACCAAAAAAGAGGGATTATAACCCAACGTAACTTCATAGGGAGAAAGTCCCATAGAAGCGTGAGTACCGTTATTATAGGCAAATTGGGTGAGAGAGAGGTCATCAGCCCAGGTATCATGTGCGGCTGACGCGTAGCAATGCAAATAATGTTTCAAATTTTGGTTACCCCACTTGGTTTGTCCATCGGACTGGAAATGGTATGTGGTGGAATGACAGGGGGTGATTTTTAAGATGGTTAAAGATCATTCCAGAACTGCGCTGTAAATTGGGGCCCACGGTCACTGATGATCTCCTGCAGGAGACCAAACATAGAGAACACATGGCTTACAAAGAGATAAGATGTTTCTTCTGACTTGATTGTGGAAGCACAGGGAATAAATAGGGAAAATTGGGTGAAATGATTGACCACCACCATCACCACCGTAAACCCATTAGAACAAGGGAGTTTGACAATAAAATCCACGGACACTGATGTCCATGGACCCTCCGCCTGTTGTAAGGGATGTAGGAGGCCATTTCTTCCTGAGCGGTCCAACTTGGCTCATGCATAGGTAATGTGATTGGCGATCCAGGCCAGAACTTCCTTAGTTAAACTCACCCAGTTAAAAGTCCGCTTGATCAATTTAATGTATTTCTTGTTGCCCAAATGGCCGATCATAGGAGGATCGTGATGCACTCAAAACACCTCATCTTTAAGGAGAGGAGGAACCCAAACCCGCGACCTAAAATAGATGAGACCCTTCACTAAGGAATACAGGGAATGTTTGTGGGTTTGAAGGGATAACTGATTGAGTAACTCCAATCCTTTGGGGGAAGGACATCTGAGCTGCCAAAACCTGTGAGATGAGCGGAGCATCAGGAGCTAACTCTACTGAGGTGACCACAGGTGGGACAATAGATAGAATTTGGGTGGTGGGGATCACCGTAACCAGGTCAACTCTCTCCAAGTCCATGGGGCAATGGGCCAGGTTGAGGCTAAGGAAGTCAGGAATTACTTTAAAGCACCTAACACAAATTTATACCTAAAATTGAAACTGCATAAATCCCAATAGTTATGAGCCTGCCTATGTGCCAATTTTTGTGTTTGTGAAAATATAAAAGAGCTTGGTGGTCCATAAGCACAGTTAACTCATGCGGGCACCCTGTAACAGGTATTTCCAATGAGTCAGTGCCCACACTATGACTGCCAATTCCTTACCGTAAATGGCTTATGATTGCTCAGTTGAAGAAAATTAACAGGAAAAGTAGGCAACCGGATGTTCTAAACCATCATGCTCCTGGAGCAGAACTTCCCCAACTGCTACTGCTGAAGCATCACAGATGACAATATATGTTTTGGGGGGTCCACATGTTTAAGAATAGGGGGTAACAAGAATGCTTCTTTAATTAACTTGAATGCCTGCTAGCACTTGGGGCTCCAACAGAAAGGCACATTTTTACCCATGAGGGGGTGGAACTGAGCAGCTAACTGGGAAATGGCTGGGAAATTTTCTTTAGGAAAATAATGGTATCCAAGAAACTCCATAATTTTTTCTGGGTTGTTGGAGTCAACCACTCGCAGATGGCATCCAACTTATTGGGTGGGATTTCATAACCATCTTTTAGGACCAGGTTCCCAAGAAAGGTAACTTCCTCCTTATAAAACTCGCGTTTTGAAGGCTTGGTGAACAGGCTCGTCTGTGCAAAGCAGCCATGACCACTTCTAAGTCTATGGCATGTTGTTTTGGAGTTGAAGAATGAACCAAGATGTCGTCAATATATGCAATCATGCATGTAAATGGGAGGTCACCTAGCACACTATTGATCATTCTTTGAAAGGTGGCTGGCACATTCTTCATCCAGAAGGGCATTATGGAAACTGTAAGATACCTCGTTTGGTACAAATTGCAGTAAGCCATTCTTGACCTTCCATTACCCATATTTGGTTAAAGGCATTGATGAGATCAAACTTGGAGAGCACATGAGACTTTGCGATTGCTTGACTGATAGTCTGCTCTGGGGTAAAGGGTAGGGATAGCTCACTGTAATTTTATTTAGGTGACCATAATACATGTAGGGACGGAGAGAACCATCAGCCTTCTTGGCAAAAACGATGGGGAGGCAATTGGTGACATCTCTTTAAACAACCATCCTTTCTTAAGCATATTGTCTAACCAGGTATTAAGAGCGGCCTCCTCTTTAGTTGTGAGTGAATACATTGGGCAGTTGATGTTGACCAAATGTACCGTAGTTTGAAATCCTAAGTCAAATTTAGTGTGAGGGGAAGACAGTCCGCCTTCTCAGAATCAAAGATACTTTGATAGCGCATCAATTCTTTTGGGAGATCCAACAGAAGGCCCAAAGAGGAAACGAGGGAAGTAATGGAGCTGCGGCCCTGCGTTTTCTTAAGGGTATTAACTAAGGGAAACTCTCCCTCCGTCTGTTTAATGGTGAATGACAACATATTTGACTCCAGATGAAAATTAACATGTTGCCGGCGCCACCTTCCAACCCCCAAAATAACCAGATACACCAAGCTTGGCATTGCTAAAAACCAATCGCAAAAGCTGAACTGGTTTAATAAGAATAAAACTGGCTGACGGACTAAATATGAAGTTTGGGAGGCAGAAGAAGCAACCATCACCAAAGGACCTTAATCCAGGTCAAGCTCCAATTGTTGGGCTAGTTCAACGCTCATAAAGTTGCCCACGGCTCCAGCATCCACCAAAACCTCAAAGGAAATGTGATGGGACCTGACACTAATCTTTATAGCAGTAAGAAGTAAGCGAAGTTCTCTTTATTGGCAGCTGTAGTTATATCCGGAGATACAGAAGAGATGGTAGTAGAGTCAGGGGAAACCACTAGGTTTATAGTGGGAGTAAGCCCTTTATGAGTCAGATTGTTAGAGCATACTGACATGGGCATGATAACTGCGGCAACTATGGGATATGGATTGGACTTTCTTGAGTGGTACTAGGCTAACATGGCCAAAGTAAAATTTCTTCACAACCTAGTTCAGCTGAAAAGAAGGGACCATTGCTACGCCAATATTTATGAGTAAAGCGGAAATGGTTAGTAATAATGGTTGGTCAATTATGTCAGGCAAACAGCAAGTTAGAATTAGACCAGCCAGCCAGCCTGAGTGCCAAAGCACCTAAATGGCAAACCAGAATCCAAAGGCACTGCTGCTGGTATGACGGTTATGGAACTAGGAAGGAGTTACGCCAATAATTGTGTATGAGCCATAATCGCATATAGACGCCTAGTAAAATACCAGGTGAGCACGGCCATAAACCCTGAGGGGTGTTGGAATACTGGAAGGAATGGCGGTTTGCTTTTCAACACAAAAAATAAATTTGGGGAAAGGATTTTTTATTGGAAAGATAAGAAAGAGAATCAACCAACATTTTTTTCAGTGCAAGGCAACTGATTAAGTAGTGTATGATTGTACTGAGTTTAAGCAGCGATTGGGTCCCTCAAATTCACCTAACCCTGCGATTTTTGGGGAATGGGGCAGATAATCTCAATTGGATCCAACATTGAAGGATTTGGTGGCAGGCTGAGTCACTTTCAGTTCAACCTCAAATGCCTGAACTGAGACTCAACTGCATTTTCATTGGTTGGCATGATGGCGTCTGGCCTGACAAGCAACGGTAAATCCCCAGGGCCAACCACGGTGGGGCGGTCCCAATTGGTTGTGAATGGGTTCAGGATGCCTACCCGCCCGTGCCCAGTTGCTGAACCATTTGTTTGGTCAAATGAGTTATGTTGGCTGCAACTCCCACATTTGCTGGATATGGGTTTCAAACTTTCAGTGATGGTTTCCAAAGATACCATCTGCACATTAGGGATAATTCCTGACGATTTTGAGAGGGGGTTGGAGTTGGCAATTGTATTAATGACTGAGTAAAAACCATCTTCAATTCTGGAAAATAATTTGACATTTGTCCCTTTTTGAGTATGTATTTTCCAATAATTTGGCTTTAATCCCATCAGTCTCAGTCCCTTCAACTTCGATTTGGTGTTCTCAGCACAGATTTCCTTAATCCAGCTGACAATTTTGATTGAGGTAAGTGAGAGTACTGTGGGAGGAATCCAAAGAGTGAGAGCTGTTACCCAGCGCTCATCAACCACATGGGCGAGGTCGCTCTGTGTGACGAGGGGTACAGCCATTCTCTTTGGCTCCTTTTTGTTCAGAAATGGGAAGAGCGCCCAATCAATGCACAGGGGACGTTACCCTGGACTTACACTGTTGCACCAACAATACCCTTTTATTTAATATATTACTAACAGCTACTCTCGTTAACTTTCCCTACTTTCTTACTTCCTAAAACCTTCCCTTCTCATTCCCACACTCAACATCTAATCCTCGGTATAAATATCAGATTTAAACCCTTAAACTTAATAAATCTCTATTTACTGCTTTTGCAGGGGTTTTGTTATATTGTCAAGGTTTTGTAAAGATTCCCTCAATTTTCTGAACTATTGTTACTTTGATCATTTCGCTTGAGTTATAAATATGATCTTCTAAATAGATGACTTATTTTCCAGTCATATCAATTTCTTGACAACGTAGAATGAAACATGATGGCTATCACCACAAAATAACCACTCTAGGAAATTTCTCTTAATATATACTTAGATCACAGGTAACGTGGTAGAAGAAATGATGGAGTACTCCACTTCAGATGCTGTTCCTGGTCTTCCTACTATGTCAAAGAAGAATAAAACTCAAAGATGATTATAACTATGTCAAAGAACCTACTCCCTTAAAATTTGTGTTCAGTGTTGAAAATGCCAATTGTATTCTTATACAATCAAAGTTTGCACAAACTTTCACTTAATGGTTCATCTCATTAAACACAACTGCATGTTGTGTCCATACACAGCACAGGAGAATCATACCCTCAAGGTATAGATTAATGACATGCTGACTAAAGGACTGATTATTAAGATTTTTCCTCCATATCATCCCAACGGCTTCTCATCAGAAATAAGATGGCACACTGTAGCCCTGTGTGGACCACCTGCACCTGAATAATGTCACTGTCATAAATCTGTATCCCCTCCCTTTAAAAATTGCTTATATTTTCCAAGCCATTTTTAAGTCTAAGGTCACTTTTAAACTTGATTTGGGTAACGCATTTTACCAAATGTGGATGAAGCCTTACAGAAATGGCTGGTTTACATCTGGAAATAGTATGTATTTTTTAGTACATTGTTATGCCTTTTATATTAAAAACGTTCCAGCAGTTTTCAGGGCTGCATTGATAATGCTTTGGGAATCTCAGGTTTACCTACTGTCAGAAAAGCAACTTTTCCGGCAACAGTGTGCTCTGCTAGTTGACATGCCAACCAGTATATCGGCTGGCTGGCCCTTGCTGTTTCGCCTTATGCAACAGGGCCAGCAGCGCCGCTGACCCCTAGGCGTGTCAGCTGCGCCATTTAAGGATCATCCAGCCTAAAGTCTAACCAACAGAAGTAGATATAAACTTATATCACAAAAGAGAATAGGCAAAGGGAGATAAATTGAAAGGAATGCACCAGGTATTTATACTTAAATTGGGCTACTGCATCCTTTGCAGACATATTGGCTCTTGCTGGAACATACAACCAACCACTTTCTCTATACTTCTCTTAATTATGCTATGCTTCTCTCTCTTCCTTGTGTCAACCCTCTTTCTTGTCCTTCCCAATGTCCAAATATTAGTTTCAGCTCATCCTCAAACTTCAGTCGCTGGTAAGCCATATAGATTTTTTAAGTTATTATTGGTTTTGTATTTACCCTTTGAGTCAACATGAATATTATTCATTAAAAAACTTGGTCACTTTGGTTTAACTTGGATTATTTCAGCTTCTTGCCATCAATAATTATTGACTCTTTCAGTTGATCTTTTACTGGGTTTCACCTTCTTCAGGAAATATTTTGCGTTCTGCCTTCTTCAGGTGACATCTTGTTTTGACTTTTACAATCAGTATTTATATTAGGCGCTAGAAACAACTTTGTCTGCCTTAAAATCATTCCCTCAGCTTTCACTGGTATTACTTAAATTAAACCAAATTGATTGGCATCAACAACCATATTATGTTTGCCATATCCAATCACTTAATATACATGGATCATCCCTGGCTACTGGTCACTGGTGATCCATAAACCAATTTGGGTCCAGGGATTATCCAAGTTTAAACCTATCATCCAAATCGGCGGAATGCTGATCTGACTTGACCCAGATTAGGGAGCAACTACCTAGAAATCATATAAATAACCAAAAAATTCATTTAATATTTCTTCCGCTGGGGTTGACCATCCTCTCCCAAATCTTGATAAATCATAAGAGGAATCCATCTGGTTAAGATTCTGAAATTTCCCCCACTTTACAAGATGGTATTTCTCCTACTTCCTGCCTCAGCATGTGGGGTGGGCGCCCAGGGCAGCCTCTCCTCGCCTCCAACAATCGCCAGAACCCTAACTACCAGTTTGGTGTTACATTAGGTACTCCCCTCCCTGGATGATCCAGCAGCTCCTCACCACCTCCTAAAACAACCTTCAGTTACTTGGGCAACAACCAGAAGAACCCCATGTAGTGAGCACTACTGTCAGAAAATTTGTCTACTATGGCAACAGTGGGCTCTGCTAATGAGCAGGTCAACCATTATGAAGACTGGCTGACCCTTGCCATTTCGCCTTAGGCAACAGGGCCAGCAGGCTCAGCTGACCCCTAGGCGTGTCATCCTCACCATTTGGGGATCCCCCAGCCTAAACTCCAACCAACAGAAGTAAGTATAAACCTATATCACAAAAGAGAAGAGAAAAAGGGAGATATTTATTGAAAGTGAAGCAGCAAGTACCTATACTCAATTTGGGCTATGGCTGTAAGTCCTAGGGAATGTCCTCTGGGCGTCTATCAGGCCATTTTCCCATTCCTGAGCAAGAAGGTACTGAAGAGGATGGCCATACCCCTCGTTACTCAGGGTGATCTCAATCACATGGTAGACGAGCGCTGAATAACAGCCCTTCTGCTTTGGATCCCACTTCCAGTACCCACACTCTCCTTGGCAGAACTGCTATGAGGAATCAGTGAAATCTGCGCTGAGATCGCTGAATTGAAATCAATCACAACTAATTTGAGCGGCAATCAGCCTGATGCTCAGATTTAAAATGGTCAAAAAGGTATGAAGACTGATCTATCAGTTGGAATGCCTGACAGTTGCAATTTGGTTAACATGAGGATTGGAAAGATCTCCTCCCTCCCAAATCTGTCAGGCATCACCCCTGATGGGCAGGTAATAGCATTGGACACCATCAATGAGGTTTCAAAGCCTGCTGGAAAATCGGGTGTTGCGCCTGATGCAATGCCACTGACCAAATGAATGGTCCAGTGACTGAGCACAAGCAGGTTGAATGTCCTGAACCTGTTCCTAACCAAATGGGCCCACCCCTATGTGGGGTGGCCTTGGGGGATTCCTGCCACTTTTCAGGCCAAACGCCATCATGACAACTGTCGGAAACATAGATGAGCCTTGGTTTGGATGTTTGAGGTCAAACTGACAGCAATTCGGCCTACCACCAAATTTTTTGATGTCAGTTCTCAGGGAACTAACTCGCCCATTCCCAAATAATTCGCCAGTTGAGTTGAACTTTCAGGACCTGATCCCAACTTGGTTTCCCTCCAAATTGATGACTATTTAATCAGTTGCATCGCACTGAGAAAATTGTTGGTCAATTTTTCTTCTCTAAATTTTCCATTAAAAAAAACCTTCCCCAAAATTTAGTTTTTATATGTTGATGATTAAGTCACATTTTCCGCTGACACTCTCATACCCCTCAGGGTTAATGGCCGTGGTTGTCTGGTATTTTATTTTATGCCTGTAAAAAATTCTGGCAAACCAGCAGATAATGGTGGAACTCCTTTCTAGTTCCATATTCGTCATATCAACAGCAGTGCCTTGGGCATTCTGGCTTACCTTTTAGGTGCTTTGGCATCTGGGCTGGCAGGCCAGTCTAATTCTTATTTGCTGTTTGCCTGACATAATCAACCAACCATTATTCTTAGCCATTTACGCCTTTCTCACGTATATTGGCACAGCAATGGTCCCTTCTTTCCAACTGAACCAGGTTATAAAGAAGATTTGTCCTGTAAACATCAGTCCAGTCCCACTCAAAACTCTAAACCCATACCCCATAGTTGCCGCGGCAATTTTGCCCATGTCAGTAGGGTCTGACATCTCAAATGGCAACGAGTTTGCTCCTCACCAAAGCCTAGTGGTTTCCCCTGACCCCACCACCATCTCTTCGGTATCACTGGATCCATCCACAGCTACCAATAATGAGAAATTCTCTTACTTCCTAGTACCCATGAAGATTAGTGTTGGGTCCCATCACGTCTCCTTTGAGGCCCTGGTGGACACTGGAGCCGCGGGAAATTTTATGAGTATAGAACTGGGGTTAGCAATTGGAACTTACCATGGATGCAGGTCCTTCAGTGATGGTTGCATCGTCAGCCTATCAAAACTCATACCTGGTACGTCGCCCAATCACATTAATTACACCAATTCAGCTTCTGCGATCACTTTTTGGCCATGCCAAACTTGGTGTTTCCAGTGATCTTAGGAGTGGGGTGGTGGCGCTGACAACATGTTAAGATTTACTTGGAGTCTAACATGTTGTCATTTACCAATGATCATCTGGAGGGAGAATTCCCTTTGATTGACACCCTCAAGAAGACACAAGGAACCAGTTCTATAACTTCCCTAGTCACGTTGCGGGCATCCCAGTCTATTTTACCAAGAGCTTAATGCGTTATCAAAGAATCTTTGATTCAAAAAAGGCTGATCACCTGCTTAAGCACACTAAGTTCAATTGTGGGTTTTGAATGACCGTGGAGTTGGTGAACATCAACTGTCCGTTGTATCCCCATACAGCGGAGGAAGAAGTTGCACTCAATACCTAGTTGGATGATAAGCTGAAAAAAGGTTGGTTGTTCAAGGAGACCTCACCCGTCGCCTCCCCCATAGTCTTCGCCAAAAAAGTGGATGGTTCCCTCTGTCCCTGCATGGATTATGGTCACTTTAATAAAATAACGGTTTCTGATCCCTAACCCTTGCCTCTGGAGCAGATGATCATCCAGGCAATCTCCAAATCTCGTGTGTTCTCTAAGCTAGATCTGTTGAACGCCTTCAACCAAATTTGGGTAATGGAAGGGCAGGAATGGTTAACAGCGATCCAGACAAAGCGCGGCAATTTCCAATTCCATGTAATGCCCTTTAGGCTGAAGAATGCTCCCGCTATGTTTTAATGTATGATCAACAATGTACTGGGTGACCTCCAGTCTACCTGCGCAATTTCATACATTGATGAAATCCTGGTTCACTCCCCAACTCCTGAACAACATGCTACAGACTTGGAAGCAGTGGTGGTTGCCTTGAATAAGGCAGGTTTTTCCTCAAACCCTCCAAGTGTGAGTTCTATAAGGAGGAGGTTATGTTCCATGGGAATCTCATTTTTAAAGATGGTTTCGCAATCCCTCCCAATAAGTTGGATGCTATCCAGGAGTGGCCAACCCCAACTACCCAGAAACAACTACAGAGTTTCTTGGGAACCATCATTTTCTTAAAAAAGTTCTCCCCTGCACTTTCACAGCTCGCCGCCCCACTCCACCCCCTTACAGGGAAAAATGTACCATTTCACTGGATAGATGAATGCCAACAGGCAATCGAATCAATTAAGGAGGTATTCATATTCTCTCCCATTTTGAAACACGCCAATCCCACCAAGCCATATATCATTGCATGCGATGCGTCATCAGTAGCTGTTAGAGCAGTGTTACTTCAGGAGCATGATGGTTTAGAACACCTGGTTGCTTACTTTTCGAAAAATTTTACCTCTATGGAGAAGTCTTAGGCTATTTACAAAAAGGAGTTGGCAGCCGTTGCATGGGCCCTAACTCATTGGAGGTACCTGTTACAGGGTGCCCAACATGAACTAACGGTTCACATAGATCACCAGGCCCTGTTGTACTTTCGTAAACCCCAAAATTGGCACATTGGTAAGACCAAACCTATTGGGATCTGTGCTGTTTCAACTTCAATTATTAATTCATAAAAGGTGCACTAAATGTACTTCCCGATTTTCTCAGCCACAGCCCCGCCCACAGTTCCATGGATCTGGAGGAAGTGGATCTCGTTACGGTGATTCCTACCACCCAAATCTTGTCAATTGTTCCCCCTGTCATTTCTTCCGTTGCTCTGGCCCCCAATGCTCCGTTAGTTGCTCAGGTCTTAGCCAGTCAAATGGCCTGCCCTGAGGGCGTGGAGTTGGTCAAGCAGTTATCTCACTAGATGCATAAACACCAACTATACTCACTGAAGGAGGGTTTTATTTATTTTAGATCTCGCATTTGGGTTCCCCCTCCTTCCAAACTGAGGTATTTCGCGCACATCACGATCCCCCCACGGTTGGTCACCCTGGTTCTAAGAAATGCATTGATTTAATTAAATAGACCTACAATTAGCCAGGTATGACAAAAGAAGTTCTGGCCTGGATTGCCAATTGTGTTACTTGCACCAGGGCCAAGTCAGATCGTTCTAGCAAAAATGGCCTCCTGCACCCCTTATAGCAGGTGGAGGGTCCATGGACATCAGTGTCCGTGGACTTTATCATCAAGCTCCCCTGTTCTAATGGGTTCACAGTGGTGATGGCAGTGGTGGATCGCTTCACAAAATTTTCCCTTTTTATACCTTGTACTTCCATGGTTACATCAGGAGAAACTGCACGCCTTTTTGTACGCCATGTGTTTTTGATGTTTGGTCTCCCCCAGGAGATCATCAGTGACTGTGGCTCCCAGTTCACCGCGAAGTTTTGGAGTGAACTCTTATCAATCCTGAAAATATCCCCCTACCGCTCCACAGCATATCATCCTCAGTCTGATGGCCAGACCACGCGGGTCAATCAAGTTCTTGAACAGTACCTGCGTTGCTATGCTGCAGCCATACAGGATACTTGGGCTGATGACCTCCCTCTCGCTCAATTTGCATACAATAATGGGACCCACGCATCCATGGGGGTTTCCCCTTACAAAGAAACGTTGGGTTATAATCTTTTGTTTTTGGTCAGACCGTGCTTGCAGCCTGAGGTTCAAGCTGCCGCGGACCACACTTCTTATATTAGATTGACTCAAGCCTTGGTGAGGGAACACCTCACCAAAGCTATAGACAACTACAAGCAGTTCGCGGATCAAAAGCGTCTTCCAGGTCACGAGTTTATGGTGGGCTCCTACATTATGCTTGACACCCATCACATAAAAATCCAGGCCCCTTCCCATAAATTTGCCAGTAAATTCTCAGGTCCCCATTTGGTGGAGGAGGTATTAGGTAATGGGGCGTTCCAACTGAAGCTCCCCATGCATTGGAAGCTGCATCCCGTTTTCCATGTTCCCAGTTGTCACCCTTCAAGGGTGCAATTTCCCATGGAACTGGAACCAATCATCTTCAAAAATGAGGAAGAGGCTGAGGTAGAGGCTATCCTGGCATCCTAGAAATTGTGACGTTCTGTCCAATATCTTGTGGCCTGGAAAAGATATCTGGCCTATGAGAACACTTGGGTCAAGGCGCGAGATTGTGCGAATTGCATGGACCTGGTTGAAGCATTCCACATATTTCACCCCAAGGCTCCCCGTCCCCCCAAAAAACCTGTGACAGTAATGGCGATCAAGTTACCCAAGGCGCACAAGAATGTGGCTCTTGTACAGTTTCCCGGTGGTGAGGCCCTTCCCTTGGAAAAAGGAAAGGGTAATGTAAGTCCCAGGGAATGTCCTCTGGGTGTTGATTGGGCCATTTTCCCATTCCTGAGCAAGAAGGTACTGAAGAGGATGGCCATACCCCTCGTTACTCAGGGCGATCTCACTCACGTGGTAGACAAATGCTGGGTAACAGCCCTTCTGCTTCGGATCCCACTTCCAGTACCCACACTCTCCTTGGCAGAACTGCTATGAGGAATCAGTGAAATCTGCGCTGAGATCGCTGAATTGAAATCAATCACAACTAATTTGAGCGGCAATCAGCCTGATGCTCAGATTTCAAATAGTCAAAAAGGTATGAAGACTAATCTATCAGCTGGAATGCCCAACGGTTGCAATTCAGTTAACATGACAATTTGAAAACTCTCCTCCCTCCCAAATCTGTCAGGCATCACCCCTGATGGGCAGGTAATAGTATTGGACACCATCAATGAGGTTTCAAAGCTTCCTGCTGGCAAATCAGGTGTTGCACCTGACGCAATGCCACTGACTGAACAAATGGCCCAGCGACCAAGCAAGGGCGGGTTGGGTGTCCTGAACCCATTCCCAACCAAATGGTCCCACCCCTATGTAGGGTGGCCTTGGGGGATTCCCGCTGCTTGTTGGGCTAAACGCCGTCGCATCAACCATTGGAAACATAGATGAGCCTTGGTTTGGACATTTGAGGTCGAACCAACAGTGACTCAGCCCGCCACCAAATTTTTTGATGTCAGTTCTCAGGGAACTAACCCGCCCATTCCTGAATAATTTGCCAGTTAGGTCAAACTTGTGGGACCTGATCCCAGCTTGGTTTCCCTCCAAATCAATGACTATTTAATTAGTCGCATCACACTGAGAAAATTGTTGGTTGATTTTTCTTTTTTTAAATTTTCCATAAAAAAACCTTCCCCAAAATTTAGTTTTTATATGTTGAGAATTAAGCCGCATTTTCCGTTGACACTCTCATACCCCTCAGGGTTAATGGCCGTGGTTGTCTGGTATTTTATTTTATGCCTGTACGAAACTCTGGCTCACCAGCAGATACTGGTGGATCTCCTTTCTAGTTCCATATTCGTCAAATCAACACCAGTGCCTTGGGAATTCTGGTTTACTGTTCAGGTGCTTTGGCATCTGGGCTGGCAGGCCAGTCTAATTCTTACTTGCTGTTTGCCTGACAATGGCGCCCATCACAGACCTATTAGCTCTTACCAGAACATCCAACTAACCACTTTCCCTATTCTTCTATTTTTTCCACTGAACTTCTTTCTATTCCCTGGTGTTGCCCCTCTCATTACATCCTTCCCAATGTCCTAGTATTAGTTTCACCTCATCCTTGGCCTTCAGTTGCCGGTGAGCTGTATAAAATTTAATTTAAATTATTATTATTTTTAGGTTTGATCTTTGGTTGAATTAATTATTATTAGCTGGAAACAACTCTGGTCATTTTGGTTTAACTCATAATCTTTTGCTTCTTGCTGACAACACATTTTGACTCTTCCAGGCGATCTTTTCTGTGTTTTACCTTCTCTAGGCGATATTTTTGGTTCTCCCTTCTTCAGTTGACATTCCAGTTTCACCTTTTATTAACTGATATTATATTAGGTGATGGAACGAATTCGGCCACATTAAACTCAGAATCCTTGGCTTTTGCCGCCATTAATTAAATAAATCTAATTGATTGTCATCAAAGACCAATTTAGGTTTCGCCATATCCAATCAATTAATATATTAGATCATCCTCAGCTACTAGTCACCAGTGATCCATAAATCAATTAGGGGTCAGGCATTGGCCCCAACTGAACCTATCATCCAATCTTGGCGGAATGCTGATTTGGCTCAACCCAGTTTGGGGAGCAACTAACTAGTAAATACATAAATACCCGCGAAATTGAAGTTGATATGCCATTCTACCAGGATTGGACATTTTCTCCCAAATCTTAATAAATCATTGGAAGAATTCATCTGGTTAAAATTTTGATACCTATGCAATTGATTATGTATATGATATATTTAATCCTCTCCTTTTAGCTATTAAACAAAATGACAAGAATTTGGTAGTAGTAGTTGCATCCTTACATAAGGCTGAGTTAGTTTCAAAGCTATCTAAATGTGAGTTTTTTAAAACAAATTTCATTAACTGGGTAAACTAGTACTGAAAGATGGCAATGCTATTGTACCCTCAAAACTGTATGCCCATAACTCTTTGCCTACTTTTGTGACGCAGAAGCAACTTCATAGTTTTCTTGTATCTGTCACCTTTTATAGAGTTTTCACCGCCCATCTATGAGTTCACATCTCCCTTACACCCCTCACTGGCAAAAATAACCATTCATCTGGACCCAAGATTGCCAAAAGGATTTTAATGAAAATAAGTTTCCACTACTACTCCTTATTGCATCATGCTGATGAATAAAAGACCTTTATTGCATCTTGTGAAGCCTCAGGCACTTAAGTTATTGCCGTCTTGTTGCAAGAACATGAGGGGCAAGAACATATCATGGCTTTCCTATTAGGGAAAGTTTAGCATAACTGAGCCTTATTAGGCCATATATGATAAATAGTTGGCTGCCGTTCATTGGTCTCTGATGCATTAGTGAT
Organism: Massospora cicadina; assembly: GCA_022478985.1. Lineage (NCBI taxonomy): Eukaryota > Fungi > Entomophthoromycota > Entomophthoromycetes > Entomophthorales > Entomophthoraceae > Massospora > Massospora cicadina. Next base: position 144,889 of record JAKSZP010014561.1, read on the forward strand.
ATCTCTTACAGGACTCCAAACATCCAATGATGGTTTACACTGACCACAGATCTCCAACTCTTTATTGAATATCACAGAAGATGACCCACAGACAACTTGAACTCACCAGGATCTCTTGAGTTTTATCTTTAGAAATGAGTTTGTCATGAGATCAACACATATCTTTCCAGACATCCTTAGTTTCAATCAATCAATGGGCCTAACTTTATTGGCAACTTTGAAAAAATGTAGCAATATCATTAGAAAATCATGGCATCTCCTTTCACAGACATTACCATAATAGGCCCTTTACTACACGTCCTAAACCTAAAACCAAGTTTCCAAACCACCCATAAGCACCGCCCTCACCTCTGAGCCTGTTAGTAAAGTTTTGTCAAGTGCATCTTCTCAAATTCATTTTTCTGAAGTGGGTTCTTTCTTTAATATTGTTCTGGATTTGCAAGCAGCTGATATCAAGGGTCTTAATCTATGCCTAAAATTGTTGTTGGAAAGATTTGTTGAGATGGTATTCCCAAAAAGATATGGTGATCTATTTCTGTTACAAGTATGGGTTCCCTCCGCCCTGCGTTCCCTCATCATAAGGAAACATTACAATTAGGACCATCTAGTACTAAAAAAGGAAACATTACAATTACCCTAACATGGGACACCCAGGCGTGAATAAGTGTATCAATTTGATAATGCGTGGGCATATTTAGAATGGCTTTACAAAGGATGTCCCTGCTCAGCTGAAAGCTGTTCAACATGTGTCTGCTCCGAATCATAAACAGGGCGGAATGGTCTCATAAACCCCCTCCATCTAGAAGAAGGGCCATGGACCTCAATCTTGATGAACTTCAGATATAGATTTTTCAATATCCCAGGATTATGTTATTATCATGGTGGTGGATCACTTTACATAATGTGCCATCTTCATCCCTGCTTGACAACTATTTCAGCTAAAGATATGGCACGTCTGTGTGTTTCCCGTGTTTATTCTTTGTTCAGTTGACCTCATTGAGTAATTAGTGATAGATGGCCTCATTATACCTCGATTATTTTGGAGTCTTTGTGGCATGCTGAAGATAAACCCTGCAGATAGTCAGCATACCACCCTCAATATGATAGGTAAACATAATAAACTAATGAATTATTGTATCAGTATCTTCAATGCTATTCTTCCACCTCCCAGGACATATGGGCAGCAGATCTTTCTTTGGCCCAGTTTTTGTACAATAACTCCTATCAAGAATCAACAGGGATATCACCAATGTACGCTAATTTAAATCAAAATCCCGCCTTTACTATTAGTCTTCAAATTTGCATTAGTATCCCAGCAGTAGAAAACTTTGTTAAGCACAATTAGAAGGTGCACCACCAGGTCAAACTACAGTTGACCAAATAAACCAATGTGCCAATTGTTTTTATAATTAAAATGACTTGCAGCCTCATACTACCAAGTAGGTGATTTAATTATGGTTTACCAAAAAATTTACCTAAAGTGCCTATTAGTAAGTTGGCTTGCAAGAGAAAAGGTCCCTTTTCTATCTCCCAGGTGTTTGATAATGAAACTTTTCATGTGGAACTGTACCACACTGGCTAATAATAACTTCTCCTCTCATACATCATTCCTGTCCTCATTTTTAGTCAAGAAGTCAACGGAGGCCAAGTGTAAGTCTGGGAATCGACCTCTTTGTCTAGATCGGGCAGTATTTCCATTTCCTACTCAGAAGGGTCCTAGGATGGCAGCTGTCCCTCTTGCCACGCAGGCTGGTCTCGCCTTGTGATAGACAAGAGTTGGGTAACAGCCATCCCTCTGAAGATTCCCTTGTTGGTTACCGCAATTTCTTCTGAAAAGTTAGTATGACAAATTGAAGAAATTTGTGCTGAAATATCCATAAATTTTACACCCATGGCTTTGAGGCCCAACGGGAGTGCACATTCAGGTAATAGAGTATTGGGGGTCGAATCCTCAGAAACACTTGCCAGTGGCATTGAGCCATTGAGAAATGATACTGTTGGTTTAAACAAAGCTCCAAAACCTCTAGAAACAACGCCTGACTGTATTGTACCTATTAGAACTATAGTTTCTAATTTCAGATATGCTGAAAAATTTGACAAGGGCGTTGGGTCATTGTTAAAAGTCATTTCCATCTTTGAACCCTCCCCTCTCATATTAGGATCATTGCTTGAAGAATTTCTCTTGGCCAAATGGATGCCAAAGCAACCAGGAGAGGGTTTTATGGGTATCCCAAACCTGTTTCCAACCTCTTGGGACCAACCATATGTGGGGTGGCCCTGGGAGGTTCCCATTGCCTGTCAGGCGAGATGCCGTTGTATTAACTGTCAGAAAAATGGAAAAGTCAGAATTTGGGCATCTGAGGCCAAATCAGCAGTGACTCAGCCCACTGCCAACTCTTTTGATGCCAATCACCATTAGGTTCAATCCTATTTCCCCCTCACTTAAAGTTTGCCAGTTTAAGTCAATAAAGAGGGCCCCAATCCCATGCTTTAATAGATTATATCCCAAATTGACCACTATTTGATCAGTCATAACACACTGAAGAAATTGACAATTAACTTTTCTCTTTTATTTTTCTAAAAATCAAACTTCAAAACCAACCTTATTATGAAATTTAAACCACACACTCTGACCAATCTATTTCCACAACCCACGGACCCCAGGGCCATGTTTGCCTGGTTCATTGATAGGTTTATATACACATTTATGGCCTTGTGCACCCGTTGGCGAAATTTGTTTCTGTTTTAAAATTAGTCACTCAAGCAGCAGTGCCTCTGGCATTTGGTTTGTCATTTGTGTGCTTCAGCACTCACACTGGCAGGCCGGTCTAAACTTAACTTGTCACTTCCATGTTACTGAGCCTAACCTGGTAGAAGAAGCCCCTCAAATTTGAAGTGCGAAATTTTTGGACTCTCAATGGGTAAAGCGCAAGATTAATTACTTAGTGTTCTGGAAAGGGTGCCCCGCTTATGAGAAAAGCTTGGTCTCCTCTAAAGGATTGTATTAACTTCTGGGATTTGATAGATAAGTTCATGATAAAAATCCTAAAGCTCACGCTCCTTCCCCACTCAAGCCATCAGCTATTACAGCTTTTAAGTTACCAGTCTATATATTAAAAAGCGTTTGATACAGGCCCATAGAGGTCTCTCTTTTGCTTCAATAACTAAATTGAATAAAATTCAAATTTTTTTAAAAAAAAACAAAATACAACCGCTTGATTGAGCCAAAACTTACCAATGTTGATGCAAATGACGCCTGCTGCCCCAGCTTGGGGTGGTGATGCGCCGCCATCTGGTGTCTTTTGACCGCCTCTGAAGTGCGTCCAGGCTGGCTCTGCTAGCCCTCCTAATGCTACCGGGTGTTATGTCCCCCCTTGGGACTTGGTCCACCACCTCTAAAGCTCCCAGGTGGTGCTCTGGAGCCTTTTGATGCTCCCACAGATCCCATTTGCGTTTCAGCCTCTGGGTCAAATATGAGAATCTTTACCATATGCGAGTGCAGCCATCATCAAGATGGCCATGGCAATTTTCAAACCCCCAGTTTCATTTATTTCCACTCCTTTAAGGGGTACTTTGACCTCAGCTTCCGCTCTGAAGCTGATGCAGCAGCAGCATCTAAGCTGCAAATTGTTTTAAAACATACTATTCCTGCCACATGCACATAATTTCCTGGAAGAGGCCACTTTGGTGGTCCAGTTCGCCAGGTTGCCCTCCCATCTCTCCCCAAACGCCTCCACCACAAGCTCACGGAGGGTTGGCTGTTTATGGTGCAGACCCATGTTTCAGTTTGTGGTTCCCAATGGGGCAGATCGGTTGGCAGGGCCTCACGCCTTTGCAATGATCCACCCATTTCATCACAACTTTCTCCTCACAATTCCCCCCACACTGTGATTGGATCTGACCCTGATCACCCATTCTGGGTGCACATCAAAAACAGCTGCACCATTTGCCCTTTGTGCTTTGAAATCAATCATTCAAAGTGCAAGTGCCTCACGGCTTCTGCCTCTACCACTTCCGCTGTTCCTCCTTACAGCATTGGATCAGCAGCTGCTTCGCCACAATTCTTTAGAGGGGCTCGATTCTCCCACCCTCAGCCTTGAGGAAATTAGTTATGGTGCTTAATCAAGGTTCAAATTTTAAAAATTCTAAAAATAATTTTGCCAGATTACTAAATCCTAAGTTGATGGCTAAAATAGTTTCTGCTGAGCTGCCATGTTCAACTGTCACCAACCAATAAGCTTCAGCCACCACTCCAATTCCAGTAGCTGGCCCAGCGTTGGCCAAACTAATTCATTTGAGGCTTACAAATGGATTGATGAGGATGAACGGCTGTACTATGTGAAGCCAGATTTTGCTTTGGAGGAGTTCTTTGTTGGCCCTCCCAATTTGCATCCCCACCATTTTCACCCTCAAAACGGTTTTTAGTTTACAAAAATATTCATAAAATGGCAGTTGAGGCTGCAGCTGCCCCTGCTAACATTTACTTCGCCAGCATCTTCATGGGGCGATGGAGCCCCTTGTTGAGGGCATTCCTATCTCCAATTTCCCCATGCTTTTGAGGAAGATGTGAAGTATGAAATTGAGGAGCTTGCTTTTGGTGTGAGCCACGCTTGCATTGATGCATAAAATCTTCTCTTTTTGACCCCAATTTACCTGAAACCTGCCGGTGCATCCAGTCATTCACTTGTGTGCCTGCTCTCATCACTTTCGCTGAGCATCAACTTGCTTAATATGTTGAGGCTATGGACACCGCTGACCTTATTATCAAAGAAGCCCCATAATTATACCTCCTTATGCAATATGTTGCTGATGCTCCTACTTTGATGTTGCCCGCCCTGGTCTACCAGCCAAAGCAGGCGCCAGACAAAAGTTTCCCCAAAGCTTTCTCACCTTCTGATATGGCTTCCTAGGCTGTTAGCTGAGGTGCCATATTAGGAATTTTTATTCTAATAATCCCTTTTTTGGCCCATTTGCAAAGAAAGATGCGTGGTGGCTCCCTCTTTTGGGTTGGGCACCACTAGTGCTAAAAAAGATAAAGGCCCATAGGTGGGCGTGGATCCCGTTCTTATAGGAAATGGTAATATAAGTTTTCATGACCCAACTATTTAGCTTGCTAGACCCTTAAATCCCTTTAGAACTAAAAAGTGGGTCAACCCTCAGGCTCTCCTTTTTACCCGTCTTACTAATATAAGGCGTGACCTAGATGAGAGATGGGTAGCCGCTGTCCCAAGTTACCTGCCCTGCCTAACCCCAGTGCAATTTCCATGGCCAAACCAACTATCATCTATGAATGTAAAAACAACATTTGAATAAGATTAGCCGGTTCTGTATTGATTCTAGGAAAATTTTAATATGATTGTTGCCAGAGATAAATTTCTCCCCAACAGAGGGTCACAGGGGCACCCTCAAATGTAAAAACCTAATACTTGGTTATCTCCAGTTGCAAAAATTCTACCTAACAAATCCTGCATTTGTTCAATCTTAAAAGGAAAAAGACAGCAGTAAGATTTGATTGAGTCAAGTTTGTTATGGTAAAGTGAAATCTGATGTTTTGATTGAAGATCAAACACTTCCAGAACATTAGAGTCAATCAAATATAATTTTATTCCATTATCAAAATGGGCCATTTAAATCCCTGCATGAAAACTTGCCAATAATGGAATTCTCAATTAGGAATATCGTCGTATGTCCAAGACTTCTTTCCCCTATGACAACCCTAGAATCCAGCACCCTGCTTGTGGTAGAGTGTTGGGTTATAGTTATATTATTTTTCAACATTTTTTTTAAAATCTAAGCTTTAATTTATTTTTACCAAAATTTTATTATAATTTTGCGTTCCCTTTATCATAAAAAATGAAGATAATAAGAGGCTCATTTATTGCTCTCAAGTAAAGGGAAGCTTTGAATTGATAACGCAACCCAAATTTGGAAAACCAGCAACATTAAATTGATAAAGAATCTTTCTTTCTCACTCATTTAACCCTGATAAGCCGAAGCTCAGAATTCTATACATGTTATTGTGGCTGCTTAAGTACCACATCTCATGATGTATATCTCTTGGAACTTACTAATCCTATTAAAATAACACAAACCCATAATTACCAGGCTACATTGTTTTTCCAATCCTTAATGGTTTGTGGAAAGACGGTTGACCACTAAAGTTTTGTTGGCTCACTACTAACTTCTCTGTCGCGTGGGACAAGGGAAACCATGATAAAATCTTCATATCAGCTTCTCTTTACTTGGCTTACACCCATTTTAATGCTTTTTTATCAGAGCCCACCTACGGCGCACCATTCATAGGGTCTCCTTTTATTATTCTCTTACCTTGGATGCTCTAGACCAGTTGAACCTCATAATGTACCCTAGGGTATTCCTCCCTCTATTCCTTATTCTCTACAACGATTATACCAACAAATAAATGAAAAGGAGGAAAGGGAAGTGGAAGTAAATGAGGCAGACGAAGGGGAGGCGGAATATGAAGATGAGCCGCGTTAAAAGAAAGATGTCATAGAATTTAATGGGAAAGGCGTAATCCAAATATATCCTAAGGCCCGAGATATATCTCCCCATCATAGATCCTAATGGCCCAGATTACAGATGAACGCTAGAAAACCCTACACTAGGATCTGTCAGAGGTGTAGTCTTCATCCGATCTATCTGATCCTGAGGCGGATTCTTTATCACATTCACAGTCAGCAGCTATTCCAACTCATTCTTGTTCTCAATATGAGCAAAGCTACCCGCCTCTTGTGGTTAAATAATCAGATACTTATGTGTGTTCTATAACTAAATTGAATAATTACAATCATGCTTATTCATATTCCCATGCATATTACTGTTGGCCAGCGGAAAGTTACACTAAATGTCTTGGTGAACACCAGTGAGACTGGGAATTACATTAATTTAAGGTAGTACAGGCTTTGGATCTTCAAGTTACTAATGGGGCCCCAATTATGAGTGCTTCCCACATCCTTATGGTCATAACAACGCTATAGGCCACTCAAGTTCAGGGCACATTAATACGAGTTTATAGGCCACTTCTCTGCTATCCCAGAGTTTCTGTATACAGTAATCCTGGGGGTTGGTTGGTGTAGCCTAACTGTAAGTATTGATCTATAATTAAAAGCTGGAGATAACAACACATTCTTACTTTGGTGAATTCCCTTTCTACCAACTTTGTACACAGTTAACATGGTATCAGCAACAGTGGTACTTCGCCTCTGGGGCTGTACCTGATATCCCCACTTGCGCAAATCCTGGACCCTTAGAAATATGTGTTTTACGTGTAAATGCCAACCGCCCTCCTGAACATTCAGAGTTTGATCTGAACTTCCAGTTGACTATTGATCTAATTAAATTCAGCTGCCCATTGTATCCATAAATAGCACAGTGAGATCATGCTCTTAAAGTTTGAATATATGACATGGTGGCAAAGGATGAATGATCAAGAAAATTTCCCCATCTCAACTCCAGTGGTTTTTGCTCAGAAACCAATGGCACACTGCGACCCTGTGTGGATTATGGACACCTGAAAAACGTCACTGTCCCAGATTCATAAACCCCTCATTTGGAAGCTGCCATTTCTCAGGTCATTTTCAAATCTAAAATTTTTAAATCTTGATCTGGTTAGCGCATTCCATCAAATGTGGGTGAAGTCAGGCTAAGAATGGCGGGCTGCTATATAAAACCACTATGGATTTGTTAGTTCAAGGTTATGCCATTTGGCAGGGGGTGGAAGGCGAGTCAGTAGGGCATACGGCTACCAACCTGAAGGTTGCAGGTTCGATTCTCGCCCTTTACACATCAATCAGGGTGCCAGCCAAAGGAATCTATTGGCGGTTAGTAGGTCTAATAACACGAAAACCTTACCCATGACGTAACCAGAAAAATTTGAGTCCTGATCCAGAGGTGGAAAAACTTTCTTTGATGGAATTGATCCTGTTCAGGTTTTATGTCATTTCTTTCTTTTGGTAATGCCTGTCCTCTGGTCGGCTTGCCTCAGTTAAATAAAAGGTTATGCCATTTGGCTTACAAAATGAGCCAGCTTTGTTCCAGAGTCGCTCGTTGATTCTTTGGGGAATCTCAGGTTCTCCTGTGAAATAGCATACGTTGGTGATATTTTAATTAACTTACCTAAAACTGAACAGCATGGCAAGGATTTGGTGGCTGTGGTTGCAGCCTTACATAAAGCTGAATTAGTTAATAAACCATCCAAATATTAGCTTTAAAAGGGAAAAGTGAAGTTCCTGAGGAATCTGGTATTAACAGATGGTCGCTTCATTGCACCTTCAAAACTGGATGCATTTTCTCTTTGCCTACTCTTGTTATTTAGAAACATCCGCGTAGCTTTTTAGTATTTGCCACCTTTTTGAAGAAGTTTTTACCAGTCATCTCTGAGCTCACATCTCCCCTACACCTCCTCACTGGTAATAATACTCCTTTTTTGGAAAACAGGGTTCTAGAAGGCTTTTAATGGAATAAAAGACATCTTCACCTCTACCCCATTTTGCATCATGATGATGGGGACAAGCCTTTTATTGTAGAATGCAACGCCTTAGGTACTTCAGTAGGTGCTATTTTGTTACAAGAACATGAGTAGAAAGGACATTCCAGGCCTACTTCTCAAGGAATCTTAGCATAACAGAGCGTTCTTGATCCATATATGATAAAGAGTTAGCTGCCTTTTCTTGGTCTCTGATGCATTGGCAGTATCTCTTACAAGTGCCCAGAACACAGTAGAGGTGTGCACTGACCACTAATTACTTTTACTATTGCAAGCCGAAGAATCTGGCCCACAGCCAATTAACCTCATTGAGATCTCTTGAGTATCAATTTCAGATATGGGTTTGTTAAGGGTTCTAAAAATATCTTGCCATACATCCTTAGTTGCAACCCTTCAATAGGGCATGTTTCTATTGGTCCTTCTAAGTTGGTTACAGAATCCCACCTAAGCAGATGATGACATCTTTTCCCCAAGCCATTGCCACCGTAGCTCCCTTCACTCCGTGCACCAAATCAAAGTTAAATATAAAGCCAAAATACCCAAAAGTGCAGCTCTACTATTGATTCTGTAACTGTAATAAACATAGTACTTTTGCTCAAAATCTCTCTATTGAAGAAGGCTCTCTCTTGGATGATTTGTTAGATATGCAAGAAGTTGATGCCAAAGGTCTTGACCTTGTGTCTATTTTTGTTAATGGTAAGGCCCCATCCATATGGTAGTCCCATGTAGTATAGGGCAATCTATTTACATGACAAAATATGGGTTCCTTTTTTACTATGCGTTTCAAGTCATAAACAAAATCGTGATCCCTCAATATGAGGCACCCTGACGTGAAAAATTGTATCATATTTAAAGCGTGGATATGACTGGAATGTCCTTACACAAGATGTCCCTGCATTGATAAAAGTTTTTTAATATGTGCCCACTCTAAATATGACCAAACAGGGCGAAATGGGTTCCTCCGCCAACTTTAATAAGTTGAATTACCATGTACCTCAATTTTGGTGGACTTTATTGTGAGTTTACCAGTTATCAGGGGTATGATGCAGTTATGGTGGTGATGAATTATTTAAAAAGAATGCTATTATTATCCTCTGTTTGAGAACCATTACATCTGAAGAGATGGCGTGGTTGTTTTGTTTCAAGTTTTTTCTTTGTTTTGTTCAGCTTAGTAAGTTTTCAGCGATAGAGGGCCTCAGTTAACCTCTAGGTTATGGGAGGCTTTGTGTAATATGCTAATAATCAAACCCTGCAGGTCATCGGTGTACCATCATTAATAAGATGGCCAAAAAGAATGAACCAAACAGTTCTTGGAGCAGTATGTTTGATGTTTTTCTGCTGCCTCCTAGGACATATGGAAGGTAGACCTCCTTTTGTCCCAGTTTTTGTACGGTAATTCCACATATATGTCCAAAAGGGGTATCACCAATGTATGCTAACTTGGGTTAAAATCCCGCCTCCACCCTTGGTCCCAAATTGGAATTAATATTTTGGCTATAGACAACTTTGTGAAGAACAACCAAAGGTGAACCTTCAGTCTAACAACAGTTGACCAAATCAACTTATGATGCCAAACGGTTTGCAGACAAAAGTGCTCCATGCAGCTCCAGACTATCAGGTAGGAGATTTGGTCGTGGTGATACCAAAATTTGCACTTCAAAGTTCTTTGTCATAGGTTGGCAGATAAATGAGCAGGCTCCTTTCCTATCTTAGGTTTTTAAGAAAGTATCTTTTCTTGCGGAACTATCCCTGCACTGGAGAGTTCACACCTCCTTTCACGCATCATCTTTATTACCCTTCAAAGACAAGAAGCCAGTGGAGGTTGAGCCTAGCATGGTAGAAAAGGATCCCAAGTTTGAAGTGGGAAGAATTTTGGACTTCCAAAGGGTAAAGCTCAGAATTTATTTAGCGTCCTGGAAAGAGTACCCCACTAATGAGAACAGCTGGGTGTCATCCAAAAATTGTCAACAGCCACAAGTTGATAGCAAAATTCCACGCTTAAAAACTTATAGATACCTCTCTTTTCTCACCCACGCCACCTGCTATTGCAGCACTTAAATCACCAATTCTCCATAAGAAATAAGCTTTGGTTCAGGTTTCAAGGGGTTGTGGATCCCGTTCTTACAGAAAAGGATGTAAGGTTCTAAGATCCAGCTATTAAGCTGAATAAAACCTTACCTCCCTTTGAACTAAAAAGGAATAAAATTCTCAGGCTCTTCCCCTTTCTCATCTTTATGCACTAGGCATAACCTGGATGAGAGATGGGTTTCAGCACCACCTTGTTTGTGTAATTCCTGGAGACCAGGCCCTACACCTGGACAGGGAACAATACCCCTTTAGGTCGAAAAGGAGCCCTAAGGCCCAAGTGGACCCCCTGTCACAGCTTAGTGACTTAATGCACGTGGTAAATGAGCGCTGTGTGACTGCTCTTCCCCCCAAGGATGCCTTGTTTTCACCTCTTCCCCCTCCTCAACCCTATTGGGGTTAATAGAGAGGGTTTGAAGAGAGTTCATGCAAACCAGGGGCCATGGCTAGGCCCCTGGGACCCCCACTCCCCTGGAAATCATGTGAAAACTTTGAAAAAATTGCCTACAATAAACCTCAGGGTTTAAACTGCAAATTCTGGCCTGGGGGATCCAGTCTGGACTGGCTGGTGCAGAAAATAAAATCATGGCACAATATAGATCTCAGACCAGGCATTGAACGTTTTCCCCAGTTGCCTTGACTTTCTGGGATAGTTCTGGGCAGCTCAGAACATGCGAATAGCCTGATCCAGATGTTGGACTGTGCCTTTGACTCAGCCCAGATGCCACAGCCCTCTGGGACAAATCCAGGAAATCTAAATCATGTAAGCAGGCCAACTCGGGTGGTCAGGGCTTGGAGTGGCACTGTCAACCTGACTTGGGCCCAAAAATTTGGAAATTTTTATAAAAAGTTTTTTTTCACTTTTTTTCCAGGCTCTCGAGCATCCCCACACTCCTCACCACCAGCCAACCTGACCCCATCATTAACCCCAAAAAACCAATCCCGTAACACTTCCCCAAGCAAATTTTCCCAATCTTTAAGACAACTGACCTGCCCAGGGGCCATTATCAGTTCATTATCTTACTTTTCTTGTGCTTTGCACCCAATAAACCATATAACTATTGCTCATTTTGTCACGGCCTCCATCAGCCTTATTATATACACTAAAAATTCTGCCAATTGATCCATTGAAGTGCGCTCCTCCAGATCCTACTTATGATGCTCATCAACTGGATTATCTGGTCGAGAAACACCACCACCTTGCGGTGCATCCTGAATTAAGTATATCAGCTCACTCCCAACAACAAACCTGCTTCTTCATCCATTATTGCGCGTCCGTTTAATGTAAATTTGGCTATACACTCCGCTGTTGGATTCCCACAAGCCGCTCCCCCTTGGGGCAGCGTCAGAGCAACTCTATTCCGCCATTTGCAGAGTTACCCCTACCTGACCCATCTGCCAATGGTCTCACTCGCCCATGGGGCCTGGAGCACCCTGTTCGGGGAGATTTCAGCCCTCAACGCTCTGTGCGGGTCCCATCCTCCCCATGCTATCACTACTGATCGCACAGTGGACCTTATGCCACCCCTTGTTGGATTGCAACCTTATTTGTTCAAGCCTGAAGGCCAGCAACTGTGAACCCTAGAGGAGTTGTCATTCACCCTGCCTCCCTCGCCCTTGGGGGTAGCCCTTGCAAGACTTGCGGTTGCCCCCATTGCAACCATCTGTTTTGTCCTGAGGGCCTTTGGTACATTGTTGAACTTTTGCTTACCTCACGTTCCTACTAGAACCATGCTTGTACAAGTCACTCAGATCGCTGTGCTCATGGGGTTCTGGGCTCTCCACTTGGTTCTCACGCACCCTAATTGGGAGCCCAGTATAATCTATATCAGCTGGATCCATGACATAATGAACTGACTAGCTATCTCGGCCTTCTCCGCCCTCATATCTGGTATTGGCAAATAGTTATCCTATGTACTCACCCTGAATGTGCACTCCTTATGCAACCTTGTCTTTTCTTGTTGGTCTTCTGCCTTGCTTGTATGATCCTGCTGACAGGCCTTGATGAACTGGCCCCCACCCTGCCAAGCCCTGGATACTAGTGTCACCCCCTCAGTTAACATGATAGGGATGGGGGTCCCACCTATCCCTTCTGATGAAGTGGCTGACCAAGTCCTGGGTGTCCTGGCGGAGCTCTAGGTGTTCTTCACTGGCAATAGCATGAAATTCCCGCCCCCTCTGACGCCCAACAGAGTGTGGCTCTCCTCAACTCCCTGGATGGGGATTCCCGCCGCTGGGTTAGAAGGTGCTCCACTCTGCAGCCAAAACTGGCAAACCTATCCCTCTGCTTGAGCTGGTCACCTCAGCGGTTCAGGCCTCTGAGTCAAAACTGGTGCGCCTCCTCCATCTCTTTACATTGGGACGGTCAGCTACAGAACTACTCTCCCTGATTAAAACCTTCACAGATCTGGCTCCCACTATGATGATTCCCTCCAAAGTCTCTATATCTTCTTTACATGCTGCCTTGGACTCCACCACATCTGCTCACTCATCCTGTAACTCTCTCCAAGGGTCCCAAGAGACGTTTTCTCTGTGGCCTGATCAATTGGGTCCAGACCATTGTTGGCGCTACATATTCTTCAGACTGGCGCTGGGGTTCACGGTGACTTGAAACTGGAAAACTGGAAAGAGCGCTGAGGAGGAGATGGGAAAAATGGGTTATAATACCAAATATTTATTAATCTAAAAAGCTTTGATATTTAAAGGGTGCATTAGGACTCGGTGCCTTCAGGATCAACGGGCCTCATTCAATCAAGATATTTACTGATCTTCTGGAATAGCCTTCTTGTGGCGTCCTTAATGGATAGCGTCGCTCACCTGACTAAATGGGTGGAGATGCCGCCCCACGTGACTCAGGAATAGGTGAGGATGATCCTGAAATAGATTTAGCTTAGGTAGGTTTGACAACTGATTTGGCATGTCCTGATTCAGGAGAAGGGAATTTGATACAATTTTTATCTTGAATCCCGACAAGGCCCCCCTCAAGATCCTGTTGGAGGGGGGTATACAGCCAGAGGAACTGACCATGCACCCGATTTACAACAGTCCCTTGATTGATGTCAGCAATGGAGTACTCAGACTTCACCTTATGTATGACTTTGTAGGGTCCAGACCACCGTATGTTGAGCTTATTCTGTCAGCCTCCAGGTCAATGATGATAAAAGAGAATGAGGTCTCCTAGTTGAAAATCTGGTAAGGAGGGTCATCTGAGATTTGATTGGGATGTCTCTCTTCCAGTAATGGTGATAATGCCTTGAGTGGCTTGGGCTTGGAACTGGACAATTTCATTGTATAGAGCCCTCATAGTTAAATTGGAGTTCTCAGGGGTGGAGGCTTCGAGCAGGGGCTGGATGCTACTGGGTAGCTGAGATGCCCGCCCATACAGAGCTTCAAATGGGGACATCTTGATGACACGGTGATAGCTTACCCGGTAGACAAGCAAGGCGCTGGGCAGATAATGGTTCCAACGGGCAGGATCAGAGGTGGCCAACTTACATAGAATGGAAACAAGAGTTCCATTAGTGCGTTCTACCGCCCCATTAGTAGAAGGGTGGTAGGGGGCAGCGAAACTCTGGGTGGTGCCAAATAGCGAAGTTTGTTCCTGTACTACCTGGGAGGTGAAGTTTAACCCATTGTCCAAAAGTAAGGTCTGAGGGCACCTGTGCTGGGTGAAAATGGAGCAAACAAGTAATAGGGCGGTATCCTTAGCGGTGGTTGCAGGGACTGAGATCCCTTGACCCACTTAGTTAAGTGGTCTATGGTTAAGATAATATACTTGTGACCATGCAGCCCAGTGGGAAGGGGACCCACCACGTCGATACTAATGACATTGAAAGGTCTGGTTGGGGCAACAACTGAGAGCTGATATCGAGGGTTGGCTCAGTCTTGGGACTGGCAGGTCATATAAGCTTCCAGAACCTCTTGGATGGTTTCTACCATTTAGTCCCTGTAGCAGCGTGACTTCAGCCATTCATGGGTCTTCTTAACCGCACCATGTCCAACAGTAGAATGGCCTTCCAGGATGACGTCAATTTGAAGGGAAGGTCAGATGTATGAAAAACACTTCTTGTTGACCCTCTTGTAGAGTAGCCCATCCTTGATTTGAGTGTCTTGAGTCATTTGGTGGAGTTTGTCCTGAACCTTGGGGGTTTCCAGTTCCCATCGTTTGGGCTGTCCTATCAGGTTGTAGAGCCAATCTTCCTCTGGGGTCAGGACCGCTAAGACCAGCATCCTGGAGAGGCCGTCAGCTTTCTGGTGTATAGCGCCTGTGAGATGGACAATGGTGAAGTCATAGCTTTGCAGTCGTATGGCCCACCTGGCCAACCGATCATTGGAATCTTTCATTTGTTGCAGCCATTGGAGGGAAGAATGGTCTGTAATAATAGTAAAATGTGTACCATAGAGGTAGGGCCAAAAATGTCTGATGGCTAAGAGAATGGCTAGACATTCCCTCTTGGTGACATTGTAGTTCCGCTCAGCCTTTCTTAGCGTCTTACTAAAATAAGCCACAGGATGATCACCCTGGTCCTCATCGTTCTGAGCCAGGATAGCCCCAACGGCGATGTCACTTGCACTGTAAACATCAAGAAAGGTTGGTCAAAGCTAGGATGAACTAGAACAGGTTTAGTAAATAAGGCCATACGTAAAGTGTTGAAGGCCTGTTCCTGCTCAGGTAGCCACTCAAATGGTACGTTTTTTTTGTAGGAGGTAGAACAATGTTTCAGCTAGGTCAGCAAACCGCGGGATGAACTGACAGTAATAGCCCACCATACCTAGAAAGACTTGAATATCTTTTAGGCTTTGGGGGTGTGACATCTTTTCTATGGCATCACCTTTGTTGGGTATAGGTTGGATGCCACGCTTGGAGACCTTGTGTCCTAGAAATTTTAGCTTAGGCTGGAGAAAGGAGCACTTCGAGAGCTTGAGCTTGATGGAGGCCTTCCTGAGATGCTCAAAGACTTCCTTGAGATGTTCTACATGTCTGTTAAAGGTTTTCGAAAATCAGTGATGTCATCCAAGTAGACGAGGACACAAGAGAGCTTCAAGTCCCCAAAGATCCCATCCATGGAACGCTGGAACATGGCTGATCGTTACAGAGGCCTTAGGGCATCTGGATGGGCTCAAACAGCTCTCTCGTGGGCGATTAGAGCACACTTGGCTTGGTCTTTGGGGGCGGGCTCGACCTTCCAATACCTGCTGGCGAGGTCCATGGCCAAGAAGTACGGGAACTAACAAGCAGATGGAGAGAATCGACAATCTGGGGTAGAGGAGAGCTGTCCTTCTTGGTGATGGAGTTGAGTCATTGATAATCCATCACCACCTGGTGCTTGCCATCCTCCTTTTGGACCAGCAGAAGAGGGAGGACCAAGTCTACGCGAAGGGACCAAGAGCCCATCTTCAAGCAGCTGTTTGAGTTCTACTGTGACCTGGGCCTCTTCAACCTTGCTCTTTCGGTAAGGCCAGGACTGAAAAGGGGGCGTCCCCAGTTTCTACATGGTGGAGGACTCCGTTAATCCTTCCAAAATCATAGGTCAAAGTGGAGAATAGGTCCGAGTATTCCTCCAGGAGCTCCTGAACTTTAAGTCGCTTTTTGTCAGAGAGGGCTTTCCCTACATTAGCATCGACCAAATTAACTGAGGGTGGTGACTCCAAGCCAAAGTCCCTTAAGTCCCCAACGCTTCAAACGTCGGCAACAGCCCCAATCAGTAATAGGCAGATTTAAGCAGTGGCTTGGTTCAAACCTACAACTTTTGGTTTTTCAGTCAGGTTGTCTATCAACACTAGTATAGATCTGGCATACGCTGGATCAAGGATCCTGGGGCAAGTCAGCACTTCCTTGGGGAGATGGGTTATCTAGGCCTCAGACCTCCAGTAGATACCCTGAGGGAATGTTGACGTGAACCTGGGTGTTGATGATGACTTGGGATTTTGGGGGTATGGTAGTCACCCGGGGCAAGTAGATTAGCATCCCCTCTAATCTGTCAACAGCAGGAGGGGGTAGTCAGACTCGAGAACCCCAGATATGATACTCAAGCCAATTGATTCGTCCTTAAGTCTCCAATAGGCAGGCTTGGGACTTGACCTCAGCCCTAGAGTCATGAGCAGTCTCAAAAACCAGAGGGACTTGATGCCCTAGAAGAAGAGGAAACCACCATTGTAGTGGAGGTCCGCTGAATAGTCTCAAAGGAACTGTGTTTTAAGGAGCATATCATGGCTAGGGTTGTCCAGAGTGATGGCGGTTGTAGCTAAAGCGAGCTTTCCAAACCAAATTGGTAGAGAGGAATAGGCCCCTATAGATTGGGTGCACTGGGGGACAGCTGTTCCATACTCCATGTAGTGCGGCATATTGGGAGTGACCTTTATGCATTTCATCAGCCTGGAAGAGGTGACATATACGGGGGAGCCACTATTGACTATGGCATAAACTGGAATCTTATGGACCCGGACAATAACTTGGGTAACCAAACTTCCAAACTGGAGTGGTAACATAAGGAACATGGGAGACTTATCAGAAGAAGAGTAAGCAGTATCGATGTCTTTATTGTTATCAGATACAGAGACTATTTCCTTGGAAATGATAGCTTCTGGATTATGCGCGGGGGATACTTGAGGCTGGGCAGGGATGTCAGCATGGAGCGCCTCATCCTTCATGCTGATGACCCTTTTCCCACCTCTTCAGCAAGATGTTTCCAGAAGGTCTTAGCACTATGTCTAAAGCCATTACAATAGATGCATCGAGGATGGGGGTTCTTCTTGTTTTTGACTACATGGACCCTAGGGAGGTTATAGGGGCCAGTAGTCGTGGCCTTAAAGTGTAGGATCGAGGCAGGGATCTCGTTGAGGGCCTCCTTAATCTCCCTGATACAGGTGAACCCATTATTATGCCCAATCGTGTGCATTTGGACCTCAGGATAGGACCCCAAGGTGGAGATGACAGCGGTGATGGCGTCATCCAGAGTGATACGGTTTGTCATGACCAAAGGTTGTGCCTAGGCATAGAACTGGTTAACAAACTCCATAGGGCTTTCTCCTTTGTTCAGTCAAATGCCCATGAACGCTTGCTTCTGGTTGGCCAGGGTTTGGTTGCTGCCAAACTCTTGGATCAGGGCGGTGCGGACCTGTTCCCAAGTGTTACACTCCTTCAAATGGGGAGTCATGATTTCTGGGTGGTGCTGTCTAGACAGGAGTGGATATGCTTCACCTTTTGTTGATTGGTGGCCTCCTCCATGGAACTCTTGTAGGCATACAGGAAGGAGGCGATACTTTCCCATCCGGGGGTGAACCTTTCCTTGAAACTAGGTTTAAAGTTAGCTACAATGGGAGAGGAAAGGGTGTTAACGCCTGGGATAGGGGTCAGCTCCAAGATCTCCATTTCTGCATAATCTCAAGGAACCCACTGATCTAACCGCCCCCAAAAGCCCTCTAAATTCTCTTGGATGTAGTCCCATTTCTGGATGAGGGTGGACGCAGAAGCCTTTTGGGCAACCTGCTCCTTTAAGGATTGAATCTCGGCGTTCTGTAGATGGAGCTGGTTTTTGATGGTGGTCAACTAGGTTTTGAGCCCATGACAAGTTGTCTCAAGCTGGGAGATACAAGCGTCAGTAAGCTTTGTGAAGGCGCTGAGGTTATCCATCTCATCTGACAATGCTTCAATGGAGACCCTGGGGTTGAAGGGGACACCATCTGATCAGAGCTCGCACCCCAATGCCACCTTTTGAATTTGATCCCATAAGGCATATAGGGCGGTCATTATATCCCTTTGCCAGGAATCTTTGGGTTCACACGAGGTTTGGGGGCCTATAGGCCCTTGAGGCCCATGTGGTCCCTTGGGTCCAGCTGGCCGTTGACGCCCCTCAGGACCTTCTGGCCCAGCACCCGTGGGGGGTTAGTCATGAGAGGCCAGCTCTCAATAGTGCTGCTCTAGGGATCATACCAGTTCTTCGGCTTGTTGTAGATGCTGGGTCCATGTCACTGCGAATAGCTGGGCGTTTTGGCGAAATTTCTCCTCGAGGTAGCTGGAGATTCCGCTATCCAGTACTACCTTCTGATCGCGGATCTCATTAATTAATTGCCAGTTATCAAGAATAACTTTGCAATTGTCTTGCATGAAGGAGAAGGTGGCGTTGTAAAAGTCAATAATGTAGGAATGTAGATTCTGGGTGAGCCCTAGTTTCCATAAGACCTCCTGATGGTGTAATCCGACTAACTGGAGGAGGTGATGGATAGTGGGGTGGACAAAATTATGAAGTTAGCGGTCAGGCCCCAGGGTAAGCTCCCCAGATGGTAATACAGCTGAGGCGTAGAGGTCCCACATTGTGGAAGGTACGGAGGAGGCGCGGGAGTGGCTGGAGCAGGCGACCTCAGAGTAGATGCTGTTTATTAATTGTTGACCGACATCATTGGTATGCTCATACTGGAGTTGGTATTGGCCCCCATCTAGGGAGGGCAGCGAGAGTTGAAAAGCAGCGCGAAAGTCTAGCCTTTCCAGCTGTGAAGGTGGCGTTGCATACCACGAGGTACTAACCCATCATGTAACCATCCTTGATTGATCAGTTGTTTGGTCGTCAGGGCTGCTATTGGTTTCCATTTTTGTGATAGACGTTTTCACTTAGGTCATCTTGGAGCCCCCTGTAGTGAGCACCACTTCTGTTGGTGCTACAGTTCTTTGGACTGGCGCCGGGGTTCACAGTGGCTCAAAACTGGGAAAATTGGAAAGAGCGCCGAGGAGGAAATGGGAAAAATGGGTAATTCAACGAATATTTTATTAAACTAAAAAGCTTTGATATTTATAAGGTGCATTGGGACTTGGTGCCTTCAGGATCTTCAGGGCCTCATCCAATCAGGATCTTTACTGATCTTCCAGAATGTCCTCCTCATGGGCGTCCTTAATGGATAGCGTCACTCACCTGACTGAATGAGTGGAGATGCCGCCCCACGTGACTCAGGAATAGGTGAGGATGATCCTGAAATAGATTTAGCTCGGGTAGGTTCAATGACCGATTCAGCACAGCCTGATTCAGAAGACAGAATTTGATATGATTTTTATCTCAAATCCTGACAACCATTACATGTTCCTGTGTGTGCTGTTGTGGCCCTCGAGTTGCCATGTACCACCCCTCCTCCCTAGCCAGCGGTCATGGATTAGAAAAGCGTCATCCAGGCTTGTGGCCCTTTGCACCCCTCCTGATTCCACCTCAGGTATACCCTCCGGGGGAACCCCTGCCTGCAGCATCCCCTGTCCCTACCCTTGATCAGGAGAGTGGTCTGCTGGGTCCCATAGTTTGGAATCTGTTCTGCCGGCGCTGTTGTCCCCTTAAATAAATCCTACTTCTCCCCTGAAAAGGGGGAGTAGGTGCGTGCATATACCCTTACATCTCCATCTGGGAAAAGGAGGAAGTGACTCTTTTGCCTCAGGAGCAACCCAGCCTGACACCTCCTGAGAAACCACTTTTTATGATGGGTCATTCTCCTTCCTCTGCTGCCCTCTCTCTTTCTCTACCTAATAAAGAGGATCAGGCCTACTTTCTGTTTCCTGTTTCTTTCTCCTCAGAGACAGGTGAGGTCACTGTACAAGCCCTCTTCAATATGGGAGCGGCAGGTAACTTCATTAATATCAGTGTGGCACGCTCCGTGGACTTGGTGATGGAGGAAGCTTCATCTATCCTGGGTGCCTCATCAAAGCTAATGAAGTCCTACATTAAGAACGCCCCTTACACTTTTCAGTTCATGGCTTTGAATTTTGTGACCACTTCTTAGCAGTTCAGGATTATTTTATCCTGTAATTTTGGGGGTAGGTTGGTGGCGCTGCCAGCAGGTCTGTATCAATCTTAAGAGTAACTCCTTGTTAATCAAAAATCTTAAGATGAGCGGAGAGTTTCCTCTGCTGGAAACTCTTCCCCTGGGTCCCTTTCCTGGCTCAATCTCTCCTCCTGACCCTACCCAGCAGACCTCCTCTCAGACTTCCCTTCTCGCCCCTTACAAAGCCATCTTTGATATGTTTCTTGCATATAAGTTTCCCCCACACTCCTAGTAAGATCTATCATTTCAATTGACATTTTACCTTGTCAAAATTAACTGCCCCCTCTACCGTTACACTGAGGATGAGTACAAGTTTTGGGAATTTAGCTAGATGAGATGTTGGAGAAGGGGTGGCTCATCAAGAAATCTTCCCCCGTCGCCTCCCCCATAGTTTTTTCTAGTAAATTTATATGGCTCTCTGCACCCTTGTGACAACTATGGCCACAATAACATTTCTATCCTTGACCCATAATCCCTTTCCTTAAATCAGACCATTGATTATGATGTCACTAAGTCCCACATCTTCTTTTAGTTAGACCTGGTAAATGCCTTCAATCAGGTGAGGATGGCAAGGGGGCAGGAGTGGCCTACAGCTATTCACAACCATGAGGCCTCTTCCAGTTTAGGGTGATGCACTTTGGACTAAAGAATGCCCTGGTTACATTCCAGAGCCTCATCAATGATGTGCTAGGAGATTTGCGCTTCTCTTGTGCCTTTGCTTATATTAATGATATCCTGATCTATTCCCCCACCCTGGAGCAGCATGCCAAAGACCTAGAAGCGGTGGTTGTAGCCCTTTACAAACGCAGGACTCTTCGTGAAACCTTCCAAGTGAGAATTCTTCAGGGACGTGGTGACCTTCTTAGGCAGCCTTGTCTTGTAAGGATGGCTATAAAGTCCCCCTGCAAGCTTGAGGCTATCCAGTCATGGCCCAATACATCTACACAAAGCAACCTCGCAGCTTCCTTGGCATAGTATCCTTTCAAACCAGTTCTCCCCAGCACTTGCACAATTAGAAGCACCCTTCCACCCTCTCACAGCAAAAATTCCCTTCAAGTGGTCCCCCAAATGCTAGCAGGCCTTTAAGTCCATTAAGGGTGTCTTCCTCACATCCCCAGTCCTGCATCATGCCAGCTCCTCTCGCCCTTTTGTAGTAGCTTTTAATGCCTTGTCAGTGGCAGTGTGCGCCATGTTGCTATAGGAGCATGAAGGAATTGAACATCCAGTAGCCTATTTCTCCCGCAAGTTCACTTTATCTGAGCAAGCGTGACCTATCTATGACAAAGAGTTGGTGGAAGTGGCGTGGTCACTCACCTAGTGGCGATACCTTCTGAAGGATGCCCAGCATGAGATTATTGTTCATACAGATCATAAGACCCTGCTCTACTACCACAAACCCCAGAAGCTGGGGCACCGTCAAGATTGAATCTGCCAGGATCTATAAGGGTTTTATTCCAAGTAAAAATTTATAAAGGGTCCCCTGAACGTTTTGCTGGATATGCTTAGTTGAAACCCCTCCCTTTCACCGGATGATGTGGAGGACCCTCTGGATCTCATTACCATAGTGACTCCCCAAATCCTCTCCTTGGCCCCCTTACAATGAATTCCGCTGATCTGGCCCTGTATGCCCCACTTCTCTCCCGCATCCTCACTTCTCAAACTTGTTGCCCAGAAGAGATAGAGCTTTATTCTGGCTTGGAGTCTAAGAGTCAGAAGAGAGCTCTGTATACTTTTCAGGATGGAACAATCTGGTTTTGAGATTGAGTTTGGGACTCCCTCACTGCACAGTCATGTTATTGAAAGTATCATGTCCCCCCAACGGTAGGGCACCCTGGCACCAAGAAGTGTGCTAATATCATCAAGTAAACCTAGAACTAGCCAGGGTCCTCTAAAGATATTCCCACCTGGATTTCAGTTGTGTCACCTGCACTGGACAAATTCTGATAGTTCTGGTAATAAGGGGATGTTACACCCCCTGCAGCAGGCTGAGGGACCATGAACCTCAGTCTCAGTGGACTTCATCGTGGAGCTCCCACCCTCCTGTGGCTCAGATGCTATTATGGTAGTCGTCAACTAATTTACCAATTTTGCACTCTTGATCCCCTGCCTCTCATCTATTACTGTGATATAGACCACGAGCTTGTTTGTCAACCATGTATTTGCCATGTTTGGTCTCCCCCAAAGAGATAGTGAGTGATAGGGGCCCCAGTTCACCTTCCAGTTCTGGGAGGAGTTGCTAACCCTCCTCAGCATTAAGCCCTTCAGGTCCACCGCCTACCACCCCCAGTCTGATGGGCAGACTGAGCGGGTGAATCAGTTACTAAAAAGGGTACCTGAGCTGTTATGTGAATGCCTCACAAGAAACCTGGGCTAAGGATCTCCCCTCAAACAGTTCACTTATAACAATTCCATTTACTCCTCGACCAATCTTTCCTTTTGAAGCCACCATGGGGTACAACCCCTCCTTACAAATTGGTCCTCAGCTCTCCTCAGCAGTTCTTGAAGCTGAGGACCACGTGAACTCACTCCGCGAGACACAAAAACTGGTCTGTGAACATTTTATGAGATTCATTAAGAACTATAAGAAATTCACTGACTGAAATCCCCTCCCCAGACATGAGATCAAAGTTAACTCCTTCATCATGCTGGACACACACAACTTCCCCCTGAAAGCTCCTACCCAAAAGTTAGCGGTCAACTGCTTAGGACCCTTTGAGGTTGAGAAAAATCTGGGAAATAGGCCTACCGTTTGAAACTGCCTGCGCACTAGAAGCAGCATAATGTCTTTCCATAACTTACTCTTAACTCCCTTCAAGGTGGCAAGGCCAACCTATCCAGAGCTCATTGTTGGTATGGACTCTTAGGAAGCGGAAGTGGAGGCTATACTGGCCTCTTGAAGGTCTCACCATTCTGTTAATACCTGATCGCCTAAAAAGGCTACCTCTCATATGAGAACATCTGGGTGAGTGCACGTGAGTGTAAAAACAGTAAGGAGCTGTAAAGGAATTCACAAAACCCACCCTGCAGCTCCCGCACCTCCAGAATATCTCTGCCATCCTTTCCATAAAGCTCCCAGAGAGGCACAAAATCACGCCCTGGTCCATGCCTGGGTGGGGGAATACTCCCAGTCAAAAATGAAAAGGGTAGTGTAAGTCCTGGAGACCAGCCCCTACACCTGGATAGGGAACAATACCCCTTTAGGACAAAAAAGGGGCTCTAGGTCCCAATTGGACCCCCTGTCACAGCTGAGCAACTTGGAGCACATGGTAGATGAGCGCAGGGTGACTGCTCTCACCCCAAGGATGCCCTATTCCCACCTCTCCTCCTCCTCAACCCTATTGGGGTTGACAGAGGTGGTTTGCAGAAAGTTCGTGCAATCCAGGGGCTATGGCCAGGCTTTTAGACTCCCACTCATCTGGCAAATCATGCCAAAAGTTAAAAAACTGCCTGCGATAACCTCAGGGTTCAGTTTGAAAATTCTGGCCTGGGGGAGCCAGTCTTGACTGGCTGGTACAGAAACTAAATCAGGGCACAATTCAGATCTTGGATCAGGCATTATATGACTTGGATCATCTGACTCAACTTTCTGGAACAGTCCCATGCAGCTCAGACCATCCAAATACCCTGATCCAGATGCTGGACTGAGCCTTGAACAACTCATCCCAGCTGCCATAGCCCTCTGGGATAAATTCAGGAAATCCAAATCATATGAGCAGGCCAACTTGGGTGGTCAGAGCCCATATCGGCACTGTCAACCTGGCTTGGGCCCAAAAATGTGGAAAATTATAAAAGTTTTTTCAATTTTTGCCATGCTCTTGAGCATCCCCCACCCCCTCCCCACCATCCAACCAGATCTCATCGCCAACCCCCAAACAACCAATCATGTAACACATCTCAAATCAATTTTCCCAATTTTTAAGACAACTGCCCTGCCCAGGGGCCGTTGTCAGTTCATTATTTTACTTTCCTCGCGCTTTGCACCTAATAAACCTCATAATATCGCTCATCTTATTGCAGCTCCATCTGCCTTATTATATACACTAAAAAAATCTGACGATCAATCTAGAAAAGTGCACTGCCACCGAGATCCTTCTTCCAATGATCTCTGACTGGATTATCCAGTTGATTGATTCTGCCACCCAGCAGTGCGTCATTAATTTATTAATATGCTTGCTCTCAATGACAAACCTGCTTTTGTGTCCATTATTGCACAACTTTTTAATGTGAATCTAGCTGTACGCTCTGCTGTTGGATCCCCAGAAGCTGATCTCCATTGGGC
Source organism: Massospora cicadina (assembly GCA_022478985.1). Classification (NCBI taxonomy): domain Eukaryota; kingdom Fungi; phylum Entomophthoromycota; class Entomophthoromycetes; order Entomophthorales; family Entomophthoraceae; genus Massospora; species Massospora cicadina. Next base: position 169,557 of record JAKSZP010014561.1, read on the forward strand.
AGCGTCATAGCGCCTCTATTCTACCGTTTGCAGAGTCAGTACCCCTACCTGACCCATCTTCCTGTGGACTCATTTGCCTGTGGGGCCTGGAGCACCCCTTTCAGAGAGAGCCTGTCACCAACGCACTGCTCAGGTCCCATCCTCCCCATGGTCTCACTATTGATTGTGCGCGGACCTTGTGCCACCCCTTGTTGTCTTGCAACATTATCCGTTCAAGCCTGAAGGCCATGAAACTGAAAACCCTGGAGGAGTTGTCATCCTCCTGCCTCCCTTGCCCTTAGTTGTTGCCCCTGAAAGACTTGCAGTTGCCTCCATCTCAACCATTTGATTTGCCCTGGGGGCCTTCAGTATGTTGTTAAATATTTGCTTCCCTCGCGTTCCTACTAGAACCCTGCTTGTTTAAGTTGCTGGAACTGCTGTGCCCATTGCATTCTGGGCTATCCACTTGGTGCTCACGCACCATGATTAGGAGCCCAGTCTAATCTTTATCAGACGGATCCATGACATTTTGCCCCCTTCAACCCCCAGTAAAACTCTTCAAGCTACTCCAATTATCATTTCAGAATTAGATGAACACTATTTGCAGAAAGTTAACCAGTTTTATATTTATTTTATCTCATCTCACCATATTATTGTTTCAGGGTCTTAACCCATGCCAAACAGAAGGCTCCTACAGGGGCGCTCATGATTGTTGAAATTTGATACCTGGGTTATATCCAGTTGCAAAAATTTTATCTAACAAATCCTTCCAAGATTTGACCTTAAGTGAAAATTACAAGCAGCATGACATGATCTAGTCAAGATCATGTAATAGAAAATCAAAATTTGGGGTTCATATGAGGATCAAACCCATTCAAAATGGTTGAAATCAAATACAATTACTATTTATTATCAAAATATGCAATTCAAATCTCCAAGAAAAACTGTCAGTAATTATGATTTCCAAGTAGGCTATCATTGCTGACCCTAGCCTCCCATCCCCGTCAGCCTACTTGTCAAAAGCCCAGAACCCTTCCTATGGTTGTTTATTGGGTTTATGGTTTATATTATTTCCATAAAAACTATTCCCTTGAAACAGTCTTATTTTTCTAGTATTTCTATTGAAATTCATATCGAAAGTCTCAGCTCTTGGATTTACAAAGTTGTAGCTACCTATTAATTTTACTTATCGACCTTAATGAAAGGGGAATTCCTGAGTGTTATTTCAACACCAACTACTAAGGACAAGCACGCCAAGATGATAAGGATCCTTTCTTCCTTTCCTCCCCCCACTTAATAAGGATATCTCAACAGTCTGTGCCTGTTGTTGTGTCTGCTAAAGCATCCACATTTCCAGGCCAGTTTTCTCTTGCTTGTACTTATCCTAAGATGATGCTTGCATACATTATTCCTACTTTTAGTGTTACATCTAGCTTAATCCCTATGACTAAGCGTGACATTTTTGATTATGTATAGTAAAGCTAAAGAAACTATCAAGAATGTTGCAGTAATATTAAAGAACCCAAAATTAAAAATAGTTTCACCAGTATTGCCATTTTCATCAAGATCCCCAACGCCCTCATACAAGCTAAGGAAACTCCTGTCATTTATATTGGCGCCTTATCCATTAATGCATATTCATTAATATTATAGATTTAGGTAACTTCTAACTGCATACTGCTGACACCCCTACGCTTTGATCTCCACCTTGGCCCATACTGTAACAGTCAAGTTTGACTCAATCAATGAATTTCAACTTGGATTCAAGTTTTCTGAATCAGAGTCAGATCACTTTGAGCCATTTTTTTGTTCAATCATTTTGGGCGCTGGGTTGTTCCTCATCCAAGTTGTATATTAGGCTTGTGCAAGCCTAATCAATAATTCAGGTGAGGCCCCCAAAGTGCTTCCTTTATAAGGCGCGCCTGACCATTCTGAAGTTCACTTTGGAATTCTAACCCTAGCATTCCCCTTCCTGGGTAGTATTGTCAGTTGCTCCACAGATGATCTCTGGTCGGCAGGTTGTTTTATTATCCTGAATAAAATAAAGGTTGTTTTGGGGTTTGCATACCTCGCTTACCTGTTGGTCTTTTCCCCTTTCAAGGAGTTTTTTGAGTAGGTTGATTTTTGGACCAACTCCCTTAGAGGACTTAGCATAACCAACCAATAGTAGGTAAATGTTTGGCGCTGTTGATGCCCCAAACCTCTCCCTACTTGGTTAGGCTGCGTCAGTTGGTTATTGTGCGCTGGAGTATTATTCAAATATATGGCAGTCGGAACTGGAGGTTTTCTGATCATTACACATACCTTACTCTGAATGGGGAAAATAAAGCTGAGGATGAGCCCCTTATCCCCTCCCCTTCTGCCCTGTTTGAGTAAACAGTTCTCCACTTTCCTACCTGGTTGTTTTTATATAAATTTCTGCAAAGCTCTCTTTGGGAGTTTTTGTTTGTTTGCATTAGACTTTTATTTTTTATCTCTTTATGCATTTGTTAATTTCTGTCCCTTGGTTAATTTACCTCAAATATACTATTAATATAAAAGCAGCACTATATGCTCCTAAAGAAGTAGTAATCTGATCCACACAGCACTATATACTTTTATGTGGTCAATAGCTAATGCAATACCAAGATTCTTTACTAATTTAGTAGACATAAATTTTGTTAGTGCCTCTCAGTTCATGATAGCTCTTACTTTGAACTTATTAACTATGGTGTTGATATATGTGCATACAGATTGATTGGGCATCATCTGCATTGACTAAGTTAATAATCAGTGTGTCCACTTGACCTAAACTAATGTTGTAGGACACCACATAGTACTAAAACTCGATTCTTGTAAATCCCAATAATTATGGCTACTTGGACCTCAAATAATCTAGGGTCATCACAAGAGGTGACCACAAGCTCTTTTAGTTCTAGTTATTGGACACTAACTTCACTTTTAGCTCATTTGTAGATACCTTTTTGCTTTCTGGTGACAATAGAGTGGTAACAGTTACCTCTTAGGAAGCGATTACTATAAGAGAAACTGGCCTTGACAATGCAGTAACTTCTACTTCTTCACTTTAAATTACTGTGAGTGAAACTGGCAGCAAAGCACTATGGGTTTTAGTGTCCCTTCATTCATTGGTGATAGAAAGTCAATTTTGTTTTTATTTGATTATTTACAAGAATCAGAAGAAGTAGTTTATTCCTTTTCTATTCCGCATTTTCTTATCACAAATTCCTGTCAGTATAAGGATACACAACATGTACATTGGGCTTCACAATCATAGGAGGGAAATGAATTTCATAGTGACTTAACCATTTGCATCTGCAACAAGTTATATCACTATTTGATATATCAAATCTTGACCTGAAAGCAAATTTTATTATTGCTTTGAAGATATGGGCCTATTGTCTACTTTGCTAATCTCTGGCTGACTGAAGTTGTGTGCCTCAAAAGTTAACACATAGAAAAAAGATAGCTAAATATTTGTGCAATGTTATTTTCCTTGTTGAGCACCAGTAATAATACCTGTATAGTCACTTTTTGAAAGCTTAAAGACGTGGAATAAAGAAATCTGAGCGTTAATTCAATTAAAAGTTTTGGCCACATATAAAACCTGAGCCTCTTGATAAAAGCTTTTTGCAAAATCTGTAACATACTCATCCTTGTCAAAGGAAAAATCAGGAAACAACACGTCAATGTTGCCGTCTGTTCTGCTTTGCTGAAGTTTTATACAATAAGTTTGGTGTCATTGCATTAAGTCATAATGACTTCACTGGGTTTAGGCATAACAACTCTTGACTTTCAGAGTCTAAGGAATTCAATATGGTTGCCAGCTTAGCATTCTCAGGAGCACCCACCATGCTTATCACAAGCAGAGCAATAATGTTATATACTTCTTTTTTGTCAAATATTGTATATTGATTGTGCTAACAGGGATTGACATACATTCTATACAGGGAAAAGAAGGCTGCAATGAAGATGATGAAAATCTTAGTTGTCTAAACACAGAGTGGAAAAAAATGACTTTGGGCCACTGGAGTGGTCTTATCTGAGGTAGCCTATGTAGGGTGAGAAGATGTCACTGATATAGAAGGAAAAGGTGGGGAAAGTGGCGGTTAAAGTAGATTGCTAGCTGAGAGAACTGTAATAATAGTGGGCTTATAAATAATAGTAGTTATGGTAGTAATAATAACCATAAAAAAGTTTGGTAATGTCCATCCCCTGGTTGGCTTACCTCAGTTAAATAAAATAATAACCATAAAAATTAGCACCCAACATTAGTCTCATTGCCATCAGCTTATATGCCATCATAATACCAATTTACTATTAACTCACGTACCTGGTGTTTGATGATGATAAAACTTTGGGTTTTGGTAATGCAGCCATTCATAAACTCTTGAAGGAGCTAAGTTAACAAACTAGAAAAATGACGGAGGTCCATTATTAATTGTTGTTCAACCTGCTCTAGTTCATTTTGGAAGTTAAGGGTTGAACTTCTAATAACTTAATTTCCCACCATTAGGAAGAAAAAAGGGCATTCATGGAGCCAACCTCTCTATCTCAGTCTGTAATAGACTGAACAGCCTTAGTTAAAGCTTGATCAAAGCTGTCAAAGTGTCATTAGTATCAATCAGTTTATCCTTCCAATTTAAAAACACAACATTAATGCAACAAAATTCCAGAAAGCTGGCCAGTGTGTCTGTACATTTTGTCACTAAGCTGACAAATAGCATGATCATAAAAAACTGGATCTTAAGATTGTTCGCTTCAGACTTAATAAGTCTCTCTTTATTGGCATGGCATAAACACTCCAGTTGATTCATTATAAAACTGTTATTGTACATGGTGTAAAAAGTACCCTCTATAGTGAGCAACAAATGTTCTAACTGGCACTTAGAGTCTAGTTTTAACTGCACAGGTGGGTTTGTTTAAAAATAATAAGGTTTTATATAAGGACAGTAATCTTAAAAAAATTGGAAAGTCTACTATAAAATGTAGGTTTTATGTAAATAGGATAAGCACACTGTAATATCAAATATTGATAGAGGCTAAGAAGCTTGCTGTGGATAGTCTTCATTCTTGGTAGGCTTCCTTGCAAGATACAGTAAAAAAATTATTTTAAAATGACAGTCTCTTTCTGATATGCTATTCAAAAACTTGTTTCAATTGATGCTAAACATTTGATAACTTGAAAGCACTAAGTAACTTAAGGTGTGTTGCATGATGATTGGTAAAGGCATGGATGCTAAGGTTTTGGCCTAGGGCTTTTTACTCAATAGTAGCAATCAGCCAATTACCATCGAGACACTGACAGATGGCCAAACTAATACTATTAACCCTACTAAAACAAGTTTATACTGGCACAAGGGAAAAATTGTTGGTAATAGTAAATAATATTCAAATACCAGGGCTGCTGGGTGAGTTAATTGATGTATCAGTGATTTGTAAGTTGCACTGGTGTATTTTATGGATCTGATCATACTTAATAGCTACCATAAACTGGTGACACCAATGTGAGGTAATTTGTAATCTACTACCACCAATTGACAACTACATATAAAAAGTAGTTGTTAAAGTGAGATGATCCATAGATCTTAATACTATAGAGCAACATCAAGTAGCAATAATCAATTTGAAATCTATCTAGATACTATCAAAATATAAAATTGAGTAGATTTAGTAAATTACTCAGATAATTTGTCATACCCATTTGCAACACTATCATTACTTTCTCATTACTTTCTTTCTTTGTGTGTTTGTTCCAAGGGATAGAAATATACTTATTGCCTTTCCATTGTATCAATGTACTTAAACCCTGAGTTACTACCCTTCAGCACCTTATGTAACTAAGCAGCCTGAGGATTTTGATAGTAATATTAGTTATAAAAAAGTGATAATTAAAATTCTATAAACTAAGCTTATTCTGGTTTTTCTATATGTAGTTTAAAGGTTTTTTAATACCAGTTTATAATCTTCAAAAAAAGGAGCTTTTATGGGATATCTATATTAGATATAAGATTTAGTATAATAAAAGATTAGCATCTTATTGCTAAGCTGATCATTTTTCTTTTGTAGGAGAAATTATAGTGTTTAAATGCATAGTTAAAAGAGTGAAAACAAAAATTATAACTTTGATATCATGTTTTTTCTTTCCACTTGACTGTAAGGAGAGTGTCTATAACTCTCCCATTTCTAGAATGGTGGTGCACGGTGCACAGAGCCAACTCAAGGAAAATAGCTGTTAATACCTAAGCTACTAGAGCCCAGAAGAGGGTGCTGGAGCAATAATAACTAAATCAAAGGAGTGTGATAAATAACCAAACAAAAGAGATGTGGTGCACAAAGAGAGAAGGGGTAAATGCCCCAGGTTGGAGGCTAACTGGGCAAACCAACTGTGCACTAGGGAATAATCTCATCATGTTTAAAATAGAATGGTTAATGTAGTGTGAGACCTCCTCAAAAGGGTCTGCGCACAGGATCGTTCAAAATAGCATTTAATAAAATGGTAAAATAGGGAAATTTTTATTGGGAATTTAACAAACAAGGAATTTTGGTCGCGGAAAACATAATTAAACTTCGTTGGGAAAATCATAGTCTGCCAAAGCAGTCCCAAGCACCAATTCACCAATGGGCAAACACTACCATCCAAATTGGTAGAAACCACTGAAACCAACTTCACTTGAGGAATCTATTGAAGTTGGATCCAACCCAAACGTGTGATTTTGTGAATGGAATGGGTTTTGAAACCTTGCTCCTCAACTAACTGAATTGAACCATCTGCATTAATTAAGTAAACCATCCTTTTAACGCTTGGGCTGACATAAGGGGCTGGGCATTAGATCTCTTTCTGCTAAGCATCACTTTTCGAAAATCAATTCAGCCTGAAATTTAGCTCCACTAAAGAGATTTATGAAAACTATTAGCAAATATGGCGAGAAACCCCGCAAAAGAACCCGCAGGCTATGCCAAACGAGCCAGCACCACCCTCAAACGAAGCAACCCTCGGTTACCCACCTCAGGGTCAACCAGAATCACCCGCTCTCAAGCAGCAGCCATGAAAGCAGGCACCACCCCCTAACCTGGAGCTACTTCAACTAGCGCCAGTTCACCTGATCGCACTTCTGCAACCTGCACGCCTAACAGCTCTGTGTGCGCTGCTTCCCACCAACCCGCTGGGCCCCCTCCAACCAAGGAGACCATCACCCACGCTGTTTTAATGGCGTCTGCTCAGTTGAATGCAACTCAGCCCATCAAGGCATTCACCTCCCCCATTGTGTCAGCTAATTCAGCCCCATCTATTATTGCTGACGCCATGTTTCTGGCTCCCTCCATGAGGTGCGATACCCAGCTACCTGGCCCCCAAATCCTCAGATGTAAGGTTGGATTAGCCGCACATTCTGGTTCACTAAGCACCAAATTGGGACAATCTACTCTTCCCAATGAGGATTCAGATGGTTCGGATTTTGGAACTTCACACCAGTTCCAATCTCACCCGTCCCATTTAAACCCCATAATTGGCACTTCTCAAGTCAGCACTTTATCTCAATATGCTGAAAACGACCAATTCACCAATCAGCCAATGAGTTTTGCCCACGAAATCACAGCAAATACTCAGGCTGAATTCACCCAAATAGATTGGGATGGTGATGAAACATCTCCCTCTTCCCAACTGGCTGGAGTTAATTCCAATCTGGATGAGCCTCCCCAATTTAGCGAGGCCCAACAAACCGCCCTTAAATTTAATATGACGCCAGCAACTGCTGTAACATTCCAGCAACAAGGGAACTCCGCAAACTTGTCCAAACCACCACCTCACACTCAACCCCCAATTGCAGCCCAAAGCAAACACAAACGTACCAAAGGAGCCACTGGGGCGTGGCAAAAACCTCTGGCACCAACGCTACCCAAAGCTGATCCCCGTGAAGTGGCGTTTATTGCTGATGTTAAGAAGAAATGGGCCGAAACTAGAGCGCAAAAAGCTCTATCTCGCTCAACCCTCTCCCACGCAATTCGCCTTTATTATGGGCATAATCCTGTTGAATTCTATACAGAGGTTTACTTCTCATAATTTGCAGCAATTGCGGAGACATTCCCCAATTAACACCACTATCAATGAATCAGTGGAGGGCCACTACATCGATGTGGGCTTCACTGAAGCTGCCCTTGCTGACCATGCTGCCACCCTCCAGGTCATTATTCCACGCGGATCTCTTCGCATCTCCCGCACACGCTCTCACCTGGAGAAAATTTCATGGATTACTTTTTCCAACCTACCAACGACTGTTGATCCTGAGTCTCTTAAACTGGCACTCCATCGTGGTTTAATGGAGTTTGGGTCTGTTCTTTCAGTGAACTTTAGCGTCCCCTCTTACTATGCTCCCACTCAAAGAGCTCGCACTGCTAGGGCGTCGTTCATCCCCTCCCCCACTGTATCCCGCAACAACGAGGTCATTCCTCGTGTGGCGGTAGTTGGGGCATGCCCTGAGATCTTTTTTGTCGACCCTGATCAGGCGCGCCCCCGGTGTTCATGGTGTAACGCCCTTGGACACTTGTATAGTGGCTGCACATCTCGAAAACAAGCCCTCTTAGCCACCACCCAGGGGCCTAAACCAGGCCAAAAACGATCCCATGTGTCTGCAGCAGCAATTCCACAACCCACACAATGGGTTCCCGTTCAAGACCTGTCCCCTGAGGCCTTACGCCTAGCAGTTGAAACAGCTAACCCCACTATTGGTATGGGATACCTTCGCGCTCATGCCCCCCTTCCAATGGGCACCCCCTCCAATCTCCCAGAGTCAACTCCCTCTCTCACCGAGCGCAAGGCATCTCCAACAGGGTGCCCCTCGTCAGCCACCCCCATTCAGGGCTCCGCGGCACCCCCACCAACCTCCACCAGCGATTTATCGCATCAACCCTCAGCTCCCAATGGAGCTATGCCCACCAGCATGGACTGGCAACCCGCGGCCTGCGGTAGAAGTGCCACCTCAAAGAGTCCTACCCCAACCCCACAGTCCATTTCGCGCGGATCCTTAGCAGTGTTGGAGGAAGTGACTATGGACTCAGACTCATCAAATGGGGACACCGCGGAGGTCACCATTGAGCACCCTCAGGTCCTTTCCCTGCAACGGAGCGGGGGCAGCATCCTATGCTGGCTTACTGGGTCCTCCGCCCCCCCACCCTCCCCTTCCCCTCAGAACCCTCGACGCTCCTCACGGATTCCAGCTAATAGTCAAGCTAAAGGACTCAAAACTAGTCGCCTCACAGCAGCAGGTTTAAGCGCTGGCAACCCCCAGAACATGGAGGGGAACAGTTATGAGTCCCCATGGCAGCACCCTGGCCCTGCAATCCATCAACGCAAATGGGTTGCGGGACTTTAAGTGTAGAGCCCGCCTCCTCCGAAACTTCATGTCAGCACAAATTGACATCGCTGCTGTTCAGGAGCCCCATATCCTCCCCCACGAACAATCTGCATGGAATGAACAGTTTGGAGGCAACTCCTTCTGGACAAACCATGCCGCCCTTATTGTTTTATATCCCCAGGATTAAAACCCATTCTTTTTCACAATATCTAGGTGGCCGCCTCATACTGGCCAAACTCACCACTCCTGACTTCTCCTTCTTCGCTGCAAGCATCTACCTGCCTAATGCAAGTCAGGAGCAAAATCGGCTCTTGGAAGAGCTCCTCCAACTCAATCTCCCACGGAATACAGTCCTCTTAGGAGATTTCAACACAACTATAAGTCGCGTCCGTGACTCTTACCCCCCTGCAGCAAAGGAACGCCCTGGATCAAGTCGCCTCCAGGATTTCCTTCGCCTGAGTGGCTTTATAGATGCGCTTCCACCCTCCGCGTCTGGCCTAGGTTGCATGACTAGGATCCAGTATGATGGAGGAGCTTTCCAGTCAGCGTCACACATAGATATGGCACTGATTGGCCCCCTGCTAATTGGCCGCGTCTCCTCTCCCATCTCTCGTGACAACCATCTGAGTGATCACAGGTCACTCACCGTTGTCCTCACCACCACACTTAGACCGTCGCGTAGGTTCTGACCTAGGGCTGCCCCAGCTCTTCTCAACAACCCCTTCACTAAGGAGAAGCTGTCTATGACCATCCGGGAGACTCTCACCTCCCCCCACCCCACCTGCTTGACCATAAGGCTAGATGGGCGGTGACCAAGGAGGGCATCACCCGCGTTGCTTACAACTGTGCCAAAGCCCAGATGACTGCAGCTCGCGCCAGAGTCAAAAGGGCGGAAGCCAGAATCAGACATCTAGAGCGAAACTGCCAGCCTTCGCCCTCTCCCAGATGGTTGGAAGACTGGGAAGCGGCGCAGGAAGCACTCCACTTGGAGCTCACACTGCAGGAAGAACGGGCAGCAAACTTTACAACATCTCGTTACTATGCTCAATGGGAACGCCCCACCCGCTTCTTCTTTCAGAAACAGAAAGCCCAGTCAACAGCGCAGGATATTACTGCACTGAAGATTGGCACTACAACCACTTCAGATAAGGAGGAAATCATGCAGGAACTACACCGCTTCTACTCCAGCCTCTTCCATGCCACCCAGGTGGACCCATCGGACATCCAAGACTTCCCGTGGCGGGCTCCAGAGCCGCCCATTGACCCACGGGCTGATGAGGCTCTACTGGCGCCTATTTCCATCCAGGAGGTGATGGAAACCCTTCTGAAATCCCCACGGCTTAAAGCCCCAGGCCCAGACGGAATACCCTTTGAGGTGTACCTTCTGGAACCTGCAGTGATAGCCAGAACCCTCCGCGACCTCTTCGCTGCACTCTTGGTGAATGGCGAGGTCCTCCCCGACTCCAGAGGCTCAATCACGACCCTCATTCACAAGAAGTCAGACCGTGAGAATTTGGCGAACTGGCGCCCCATAGCGTTGATCAACACAGACCACAAGCTCTTCACGAAGCTTCTGGCCAACCGCATCACCAAATGGGTGTCACCTCGCCTCTCCCCATCCCAGCACGGTTTTATTCCGGGGAGGTCGTTATGGGACAACTATAATGACCTTCACGTGCCTTTGACTGCTAACTCTCGTAAGGTGAATGGCTGTGTGGCTATCCTGGATATGGAGAAAGCATATGATCGGGTAGCCTGGAAGTATATTGATGCTTCCCTGTCCCGCTTCCATCTCCCCCCCGCAGCTAGGCGCTGGATATCAGCGCTCTATGACCAGCTCCACACCAGAGTCCTGGCGCCAATGGGTTTTACAGTGGCAGTACCAGTTGGACAAGGTCTCCGGCAAGGGGACCCCCTGAGCCCTATCCTTTTTAACATCACCCTTGACCCCCTCTTGGCCTCCTTACAGGACAAGCTAACAGGGATTCTGGTCCCAGGTAAAGCCCCCACACGCACCATGGCATTTGCAGATGACACTGTCATTGCATTTGGCTGCCCTGGGGATGTTGCTCTCGCAGCTGTGACCATTGAGAGGTACACCAAGGCGTCCAACGCCATGGTCAACACCTCCAAGACAACAGTTGTACAGGTCGGCTCCCCCACCTTCCCCCCACCATTTGGTATTGAACCTGAGCGCGGTACCTTCCGTCACCTGGGCGTTCTCACCAACCAACAAGGAGTTGCGCTAAAAGACAATGAGGACTTGCTCCTTGCAGCAGTTAACTCCAGGATTGCCAGCTGGAACTGGCGGCACATCACCCCCAGGGTCGAGCTCTGATGGCCAATGTGTTCCTCCTCTCCAAAGTCTGGTTCCTAGCGCACGTCTGCCCATTCACAGATGCCTTTTATACGCGGCTCAATGCACTCCTCCGCTGTTGGATCTGGGGCTCAAACCATCCACCAATGGCCCTCTCAACCATTACCCGACCCTGCAATGAAGGGGGCCTAGGGCTTCTAGACACGCGATCCCACGCCACCACAATATTCCTGAAGTTCCTATGGCCGATTGTCTGCTGGGACGCGACCCCCATGCCCCAATGGGCGCCCGCCCTCCGCCAGTCAGTGTCAGCAGCTCTGGGTCTTCCTAGAGCATCTCTGACCTCAATAGGGGAGTGGCTCACAAACCACCCAGATCATCGCCTAAAACCATTCTCATCCCCCTACTGGAACCAGGCTCTCCTTGCCCTGAAACGAGTAGGCGCGCGGATCCACCATGCCTTCCCATACAGAAGGGAAGGCCCTGGCCTCAGCCCCCATCGCCATGCAATTGTGCACAATGGACAAGTTGTCACAACTCGCCTAAACCCCCAAGATCGTCCTCCCATCCACCCAAGACTCCTTGAGCTCCTCCCTCCGTGAGATTCGACCTTAAGGAATTGTGGAAGGACGTCTATCACCCCATCCTGTCAGCAAAGGTGTCCAACACCTTATGGAGGATGCTCCACTGTTCATACAGGACAGGGGACCGGACTGGCCCTACCTTCCAGCACCGAAGCTGCCCATGCTGTGTGGAGCCTATTGACTCCCACCTCCATCGTTTTTTCACCTGTCCAGGTGTCGCCACATTTTGGCCAAAGGCCCGCGCGCTCCTCCATGCTCAGCCCTGGTCTGGACACCCTGTGCAAGACCTCATGTTTGAGCAGACATTGCCTGGTTGCCACCGACCCCTCCATGTCCTCGCCTATGCCACAGCCATCTGGACCATCCATAACTCCTTCCTTCGTGCTGCCTTTAACCAGCAGGTGTGGACCCTTCCAGACATGATCACCCACTTTCGGGTACACTTTGAGATGGCCCTGAAGGTCTGCACTATGTCGCCAACCCTCCCCCACTCAGTTGTCACTGCAGCACGGCTCTGGCGCGCAAACCCCCTCCCTTTCTCAATGCCTCCTCCCTCCCCTTCCCTCGCCTCAGGCTCTTAGGAGCACAGGCGTAATTCAATAAACATCGATGAATCCCCCCTTGGGTTGGGACCATCTAGTACTAAAAAAAAAGGGGCTGGGCATTAGGCACCTCACTAGTACCAGCCTGGGCATATTTGCTTGTACCCAGCGTTGGTCTAGTGTGTGCCTGAGGTCAGGGAGGGCCTGAAGCTTCACCTTCTGGGCCTCCTGGCGCCCAGCCTTATCCTTAAGGTTGGTCCACACTATAAGGTCATTTAACCAGGACATTACCCTCTCCTCCTGACGGGGCTCAACCCCCCTCCAGGGGCTTATGCAAGGGAAAAGTTCTTGTGGGCTGGGACCAGCTTCATGGCAACAACATTCAGTTTGGGTTGAGATCCAGAAGCCTGGGGTAAACGCTTGTGGAAGGCTTCAATCAGATCTTGGGCATGCATACAGTTGCGCGCTGGAACCCAACTGTTCTCTGAAGCGTCAAAACCCTTCCAAGATACCAGGTACTCAAGTCTTCTTTTAACACGGTGGGAGGCAACTATTTCGTCCACTTCCCACTCTGGCACCCCATCCACGAGATAGGCCTCAGGAATCTCTGGTGGGGGCCCTCAAACAACGTCAATTTGCTTCTCATGGAAGACAGCATAGATCTGAAATGAAGAGGGAAGATCTATCTGGTATGAAACATGACCCACCTTTCTAACAACGTGGTAAATGCTAATCCTCTTAGGTCCCAGCTTCTTGCATGGCTGCTTGATAAGGATATTATGAGCATTAAGCATCATGAGATCCCCCTCCTTATATGCTGGACCCACTAGGCGCTAACCATCAGCATTCTCCTTATAAAATTGCATTGCCGCCTCCAAACTTGTGGAAACCCCCTAGTGGACCTTCTTGATAGCCTTGGCAAAGTCCACCACCGCTTCAACCTTAGAACTACAGCTGGGCTCCATGTTAAAGGCGTGGTTAAATCCATGGTTGGCGAAAAAAGGGGAATAACTGATAGAAGAATGCAAAGTGTTGTTGTAGCTAAATTGGGCCATAGGGAGGTTAGAACCCCAATCTGAATGATCTGCGGCGGTGTAACACCGCAGGAACTGTTCCAAGCACTGGTACACTCGTTCAGTATGCCCATCTGTTTGGGGTGATAGGCAGGTGAACGGCAGGGGCGAATTTGAAGAGTCTTACACAACTCTTCCCAAAAGATGGAGGTAAACTGGGGTCCCCAGTCACTGATAATTTCTTGGGAACCCCATGAAACGCAAACACATGAGTGACGAAGAGCCTAGCCATCTCAGCTGCAGTTATTGTTGTTTCACAAGGAATAAAGTGGGCGAACTTTGTAAAACGGTCCACCACCACCATGATGGCATCATAACCATCATAGGCAGGTAATTCCACTAAGAAATCAACCAAGATGGAAGTCCAGGGCCCTTCAGCCTTCTGGACTGGTATTAACAACCCTGCTAAAGGTTGACGATTTGGTTTCATTTAGTTGAAGATCAGGCACTCTATATAATACCATCCCACCTGATTGGGTAAGCCCTTCCAATTGTAGGTGCAACGTATCAGCTTCAAGGTCTTTGCTTTCCCAGGATGACCAATGGTGATTCCATTATGATGGTCCCAGATGATTTCCAGGAACAGTGGTTCAGCAGGTACCCAAAAACGCCCCTGAAACCACATCATCTCATCCTTTACGTGATAGCCCCTGGATAGGTCCTCTTGGTTTAAAGCGCTCTTAGCTAGTACCATAGTATATTTAGCTGACAGTGGCTGAGAAAGGACAATCTTTCCGAACATACCATATTCCTCCACATCTTCCAGAGGTGCAAGCGCTGGCCCGTTGGCTGGGGTAGAGGGAAGTTGAGACAGAATACTATTTGGAGGAATCATCACATGTTTGCTTTAACTTCTACCTCCTTTGGATCAGGAGCTAAAGCAGGGTTGCGGCTTATCAGAATTTTAACCAGATGGAATCCTCCAATGATTTAGCGTTATTTGAAATGATATGGTCAATCCTGGCAGAATGGCCTATTGACTGAATTTCATGTTATTTAATATGATTGCTGGTTAGTTGCTCCCCAATTTGGGTTGAGCCAAAAAATAGTATTCTGCCAAGTTGGTATTTAGGTTCAAGTGGGGCCAATTGGTGGCCCCGAATTAGTAGAAGGATCACTAGCAACTAATAGCTGAGGATGATCCACTTGATATCAGTCATCAGAACCAGTGTTTGATGCCAACTGCCATTCGTGGTCCATTGTGGGATTTCTGGCGGAAAGCTGATGTATTCACTCTAATCATTCAACTATGAATTAGCTGCCTGATTATCCAATGTCAGTGGATCCAACAATTATGAGTTTGAGGTGGCTGAGGTTGTTTCCGGTGCCTCATTTATTATCAAGATAAGACAAGAATAGATGTCAGCAAGATGCCGAGATATTTTGAGTCAGGCGAGTGACCAAAGTAGTTTCCAGCGCATTATTATTAATTTGAAGGTTGAATCCAAATTTGACATCTATTTAGTTTAATTATTTATATGGCTCATTGGCGACTTAAAGCCAAGGATGAGTCAAAACTAATTTGGACATTTGTAAGGATGGAGCAAGAGGGTAAATGCCAGGGAAGAGATAATTTAGAAGAAGAAGAAGTAGAAGAAGAAGAGTAGTGGTTGTCTGGAAGAACCAGCGGAAGAGCTGAAGGTCAGCAATGGGCGCAATAGCCCTTTTGTAAATAGTATAAATATCTGGCGCTTCCCTTTCAATAATATATCCCTTTGCCTAATTTACCTTTTGTTATGAGTTATATTTATTCCATTGGTTGGAGTATAGGCTAGGGGATCCCCAGATGGCGCGGGTGAAACGCCAAGGGTTTAGCCGGTGCTGCTAGCCCCAACGCCTAAGGTAAAATGGCAAGGGCTGACCAGTCTTCATACTGGTTAGCCTGCTAACTAGCAGAGCCCATAGTCGAATTTCCGACATGGCTTAAAGCATCTGCCAAACCATTATCCTTGCCTTGGTGAATTCATAAGGAAATGCAAATTGGGCAAGGTTCTCATGCCAATGGGTCTGCCGGAGGGTTAGGACATGAGGGGCGCGATAGTACAGCAAGGCACGGTGATCTGTATATATGTGGAATGGTTTGAAAGAGCCATGCAAGTGGTGACGCCAATATATCAGCGCCTCCACCACAGCTAGTAACTCATTGTTTTAAATGGCGTAATTCAACTCAGGCAGAGACATTTTCCTAGAAAAATATCCCACCAGATGCTCTATCCCATCTTCGCCTGCTTGTAACAAGGCAGCCGCTATGGCGAAGTTGGAGGCATCAGTAGACACAATGAACCCTTTTGAAGGTTCAACATGGTGAAGGATGGACGTGGACAACAGGGTGCACTTCACATCTTAGAAAGCATCCTCCAAAATGGGGACCACTGAAGCACTTTCTCACCAATAGCCCTATACAAGGGCGCTGCCACCTCAGAAAGGTTTGGCGTGAACTTCTTAAGGAACGTACACATCCCCAAAAAACTCCTCAATTCTATTACTGAAGTGGGGTAAGCCACTCACAAATCACCTTCTCCTTGTCTGGAGTTATCATGAGTCCTTGGTCAAACATGACGTTGCCCAGAAAAGTGACCTGGGACTTGAAGAACTCGCACTTTGAAATTTTCAACGTAAGGCTGGCTTCCTTTAACTGCTCCACCACTTGCTGAAGGTGTACTTCAAGGAACTCCTGATCAGGGGAAAAAACTAGGATATCATCCATGTAGGAAACTGCGCATACCCCTAACAAGTCCCCCAACGCTGCATCAAAGCGACGTTAAAAGATAGCAAGAGCATTCTTAAGCCCAAAGGGCATGACCCGAAACTGGAAAATCCCTTTTCTGGTATGGAAGGCGGTTAACCACCCTTTTCCCTTTTTAATCTGAATCTGATTGAGCGCATTGAGGCAATCCAGCTTGGAAAAGACCTTAGCCTTCTCCACATAGCGCGCAATCTGAGAGTCCAAAGGGATGGGATGTAGATCTGGTACAGTGACATTATTGAGGTTCCCATAGTCCAACATGGGCGCAGAGTACCATCAGCCTTCTCAACAAAGAGAAGGGGGAGCATACTGGGGAGGTACGCTGAAAAATCGTGCCTTTGGATGACTTCTCTTTCACCCACACATCTAACGCATCTAACTCCCGGACAGTCAATGGGTAAATGGGGGAGGATATAAGCACCATATCCACAGTGAGCTTGAAGTCACAATCGAACTCAGAGTGCTCAGGTAGTGTGTTAAAGGATGCTGCATCAAAGGAAGATTCCAAACCCTCCAAACAACAAGGTATAAGAACCTCCTCATTAGGCTTCAGCATAGGGGCAAGGCTAAGGGTGTGAAGGTTGGGCCAGTGGGGCAATTCGCCCTGAAAGTTAGTCTTAGACAAAGGGACAACTAATGTGCGACCCTCCTTTAATGTAAGAGATAGGGTATCTCTCTTTCAAGTTGGTTTTAACTTCAAACTTCCGCCACCACTCCACTCCCAAAATGATAAGGAAAAAGAGATTTTTGACAGCCTGGAAGTGATCAGACAAGTGGTACTTGACAACCTGATAGTCCACTGTCCCATAATCTTCAAAGTTAATATACCTTGGGATGCCCCTCCCGTAACCATACCACCTGGCAAGTAACTCAGCTCAAGGTATTCGGCTAGGCTTTGGTCCATAAAGTTATCAGAGGCGTCAGTATCCACCAGAACAGTGGTGCTGAATTTCCCTGAAGGGGATGAAAGGGTAGCAGTCAGTAGAAAAAATACAGAATGGTGTTACTAATAGCAGTCAACAATGACATCTCACTAGAAAATCTTTCCTCTGGATCAAGCAGCCATCAAGGTATGTTTTGGAATCATAGAAGGGGAGGGATAGTTGGCCACTCTTAATACTGAGGCCACATACCCCACCATGCCTTCTGCAGGTGCATATACTTTATCATATCTCAAATGAAGTTCTTTCTCCAATTCCTGAGTGCCACGGATCATGGTAGGGGTCAAATGAGGGTTCTCAGGGGTTATTTGATATACTGGAATAGGGTCCACATCCAGGCCATAAAAGCTAAGAAACGGCTCAGAGGTTTGGATAAGATTATCGTCATAAAATGTTTTTTAGACGCAAATGACCCTATTCCCTTAACTACAATGGAATTCCTGACGTTATCCAAGGCCAACAACCCCAGGACCATCTGCGCCAATTCTGCCAGCATCATCTGAATGCGCTTTCAAAGGAAAACTCGTTTATTTGTTTTTAAATTGATACTTTCAGTGAAAAGTTGGGGAATCACAACTTTCAGACCTCAAAGCGTCTGTATCCACCAGTTATGAGCATGAAGGGTGGATAATTTCCAGTTGGAGGCAACCATATTAACGCAGAGTTGCTCCAACCTTCAGGAAAAAGAGAAAACAGCAGTGCGACTGCCCACAGCCAAAGCTCACAGATGGCGCCCACCGTTTCCACTTCATAAAAGTTCCACATGGAAAAAGTTCGTGCACATAGAATTGGGTGGTTGGTCAACTAATGTAAGGAGAATTTCTATAACTCTCCCGTTTCTAGTGTGGTGGTGCACAATGCACAGAGCCAACGCAAGGAAACTAGCCATAAATATCCAAGCTACTTGATCCCAGCAGAGGGTGCTGGAGCACTAATAACTAAAGCAAAGGAGTGCAATAAATAACCAACCAAAAGAGATCAGTGCACAAAGAGAGAAGGGGTAAATGCCCCAGGTTGGAGGGTACCTTGGCGAACCAACGGTGCACTAGGGAAAATTCTTATCATATTTAAAATGGAATGGTTAATGTAGCGTGAGACCTACTCAAAAGGGTCTGCGCACAGATTGTTTGAAATAGCATTTAATGAAATGGTAAAATGGGGAAAATTTTATTGGGAATTCAACCAACAAGGAATTTTGGTCGCGGAAAACATAATTAAAATTCGTTGGGGTAATTCAGAGTCTTCCAAAGCAGTCCCAAGAACCAATTCACCAATGGGCAAACACTACCATCTGAATTGGTAGAAACCACTGAAACTGACTTCACTTAAGTAATTAATTGAAGTTGGATCTGACCCAAACGTGTGATTTTTTAAATGGAACAGGTTTCAAAACCTTGTTCCTCGACTAACTGAATTGAACCATCTGCATTAATTGAGTAAACCGTCCATTTTAACTCCTGGGCTGATGTAAGGGGTAGTTTTTAAGCACCTCACTAGTACCAACCTGAGCATGTTTAACTTGTACCCAGCGTTGGTCTAGTGTGTGCCTGAGGTCAGGGAGGGCCTGAAGCTTCATCTTCTGGGCCTCCTGGCACCCATCCTTATCCATATGGTTGGTCCCCACTATGATGTAATTTAACCATGACATTGACATCACTTTTGAGCAATTTTAAAAACAGTCAATTTTCCGCCATAGCCTCTTTGTATCAATTATCCAATTTATGTCCTTGGATCCACCACCTGCTGCCCCAATGTGGGGCAGCAGGGCTCCACCCGCTAGCATTTACCACCCAGCAGGCAAACGCATGCAAATGGGCTCATCCAGTCTACCAAATACATCCTGTCACTATGTCCCTCTAAGGTACTTAGCACTCCACCTAGCATGATTCCACCCATCCTTCCACTATCCCTTAGTCCTACCTCAATCCACTATCCACTTTTGCCTCTGAGTTGAGTATGGGTGTCTCTTCCCATATGCCAACAAAGCGATATTTTGCCTGGCAACTGCCACCTTACACTGGCAGGATTTATAGACTTTCGCCCTTTATAAGGGCTACTTTGACATGGGCTTTCCCACCAAAAAAGGACGCGTCCACTGCGGCAGCTATTCCCTTAATATATAAAAACACCCCCGTTACTACCACCTGAAAACGTCTCCCAGATGATACCACACTTGTGGTAACCTTTGCAAACCTCCCCTCACACCTTCCCCCTCAAACACTTTATGAGTAGTTGATGTCAAGGCTGTCCACTTATGGCAAAAACTCCATCCTCCAATTCATTGTCCTAAATGGTGCTGAGCGCCTTGTAGCACCTTGGTCAATAGCCACCATTACCCCCCACCAGCTGAACATGGCCCAGCAAATCCCACCACGTGCCTATTTTCCATCCACAACTGACCATTTTTTTGGGCTCACATCAACAATAGTCACACAATTTGTCCCCTCTGCCTTGAGTTGGACCACACAAAAAACATGTTGATACAATTTAAACCCTGCAAACACGGCCAAATCCACCCATGAGGCCACACCAACAGCATTTGAGTGGGGATTTTGGCTGCCCCCACCCCCAGATTGAGCGCTCAATGAATCAGCAACATTATTGAGCAACTCAAATCCAAGCTTTCCAAGTTACACCCATGTCAACCAATTAGGAGCAGATTTGGACCCATGTATAATCCAAAAAAATTTCCATCCCAAAACTTACCCAACCACAGACACCTATCACCAAATCTTCCCAAGTCAACCAAGATCCCTGGGACTTATTGGATGAAGTGACAGAATCTGGTTAAATTGTCCCACCACTGGGTTATCCATTTGATTTAGAACCTTATTTGAATTCAGACTTTGATGCCCCAGCCCTGACCAACCAATATGTCCCTAAACCCAATTCTACCCCTTTCCAAAATGACCACCAGCTAGCTGAGGCCACAGTGGCCTCACCCAAAAATTGCCATTTTTGCAAAAATGTGGCAAAATCTGTCAAAGAATTTTAAAAGGGCTGCACCTCCTCTTGTTTCCCCATTTTCCCTCCTATTGCAAAAGAGGAAATTGCACGCCTTTATGAAACTGCAACCACCACTGTCAAACATGTGGCTGAACTTGAAGATTTCTCCCCATCCACTCATATTACCAGAGCCAACATTGAGAAATTAGCACAACTTCCAAACGCCCTTGTTAGTTTTTTGGATTAATGTCTTTTTAAATTTAAATTTATTGCAGGGAAGGCCGACCATGGGACGGACACATTCAAATATGACTCAGAAGAGACAAAACTTAGTACCAGGGGAGGCACCCCAGAGAAGCGATGCTATCTCTTGTTGCCAGCGAGAACGCCACTTGTGTGTAGGGGGATGAAACGTGTGAAGGGGCCATAGCCACAATTGAGCACGTGTGGAGGAAGGGGTTTGATTTGATGAACCAGACTGGGAACCAGGAGGAGACCAGCTGTCGGTGATGCAGTGGGAGGTATCCAAACATCCACGCTTGAAAGTGGTCCACCAAATGAGACCAGAATCTGTGGACCGCTTCTGGGAGGGTGGGGGTGGAGCCTGCGATGGCATCTAATACAATCGTGTGGATGGTCCACATGGCGATTGCAACCACCAAAGCATGAAGGGAGGGCAGAAGGGGGGAGGCCATTGATAGAGCAAACATATCTCTTGACAGACTGAAGGGATGCGTTTGATCCTGGCCCAGAAGACGTTGAACTTCGCGCCATATCACTTTAGAGGTAGGGCACTTCTCCAGGCGGTGAAACAGCGTTCCATACTGGCCACACACGAAACAGGATGAGTGTAAAGCGTTAGAGCGCTCAGCTGTATGATACACCCGCCTCAGGCAGCGCCACACATGGGAGCGGACTTGAGGTTGCAACAGAGGATGGTGTACATATTTCCAGATATTTTTTTGGGTCTCAATGGAGTAAGGGATGTACATCATGTCCAGGTAGTCCACCCTGGATAGGACATGGGGCCAAATGGGGATCACGCCATCATGGATGGGTAGCCCCTGTACCTCTTGTGTGAACTGAGGAGAGGGGCGGCCTCTTTGGGTTGTATGTCCGCTAATACAAATTCTCCACTCAGCGCTCCGCATGTAGAGTAGGATTTTTTTGTAGTGGGTTTTCGTCCCGTGAGGACCTGTGGCCGATGTGTGTGATGCGAGGTATTTCATCAGGGAGTGGGGGTTCGATGGATTGTTGAGGCCCAAGGCGTGGGAGAAGTTGGAGCAGGCTGCGTGGGACCAGTGTTGGGAGGGGAGTGTAGGGGTGGTGACGGCTGCAATCCAGGTGCCCAGGATCTTGGCGGCATGGGCTTTGAAGTCAAGCAGTCCCATGCCACCATGATGTTGAGGGCCAAACATGACCTCTAGCCGCACTAATGGAAGGCGGCCCAACCAAAACCATCCTTGCAGCAAGGCGTACAAGGATTTGTAGAAGCTTGGGGAGAAGGGGATGGCATGGGCTCCAAACCAGACTTTGGAGAGGAGCATAGAGTTGGCTAAAATAACCCTGCCAGTAAGGGAAGTAGGGTGGGCTCTGAGAGAGGTGATTCGCTTCATCACGTTATCCAGAATACGGCACTCCATTACTGATGAAACGTATCCGCCTGCCACCATCCACACGCCCAGATGGCGTACTGGCCCTATGGTAGGACGTGGCATGAAGGGGAGCACCAGTGGGGCGGTGTGTTTTGAATTAGTAGGGCGAGGACGTGGGCGAG
>JAKSZP010014562.1:0-191182 GCA_022478985.1 Massospora cicadina
GGTCTGATGGACTTTGATCAAACATTTGGCAAGCGTAAGGCTTTGGCTGCTCCAGAAACCTTGTGTTTGCCATTTCTTTGACTTGTGTTTGAGACAGAACATTTACTCCCCCAACTGACTGTTGGTAGAGGGATGTATCGTCATTCTGGGAGGCTTCTGCTGCAATTAATACAATAGCTTCAGGTGGGACATATGAATTTGAGATAGCGGAAGTAGAGAGTCCCATCTCTACTCCGCTCCAACTTTTCCCTGATAACTTTGATCATGTGGTATATAAGGGATCTGTCAATTAGGGCACCATCGTCCCATGTGCCCAATGCGACCACAATTAAAACAATTTACTACATAGGTCCTACGTCGGTGCTCAATATAAGTTGGCCCACTTGAAAGGTATTCTGAAGATGATCAGCATAAACAGACCCACATCGGTAGAACATCTACTGTTAATCAGCATATTTAGGGCCAAAGCGGTAGTTGGTCAGTTGTCAATTAAAAGATATGGGATGGATGTTGGACTGCGGTGAGTAACCTGGCAAAACCTGTACCAACTGATTGATTCCCCCCACATAATTAGGGTCAGCAACGGCAACTTTGAAAATCCATTCAATGTTGGGTGGTAGGAAAGTTACAGCTAAGTGATGTAGAAACTGAACTAGTTTAAGAAGAAGTACATCAACCTCCAACAACAGGGCCATGACGTCGAAAGCTCAGGGTATGGCTTCACCATAGATGACATAGCAATGCACACATCAGCTTCAGATAAGATCCCTGCCCCGATCAACACATGGCCTTCCGCCATAAAACGCTCAGCAAATGTGGTGAGGGTCACATTTCGCTGAAACCCAATGGTTAAGAACTCGGCTTTCCACTGTGACATCTTTGCAATTCCGCCAAACAACCACAGCACTGTCTTCTTAACTTCTTGATATGTAACGGAACTATCTGGAAGGTAACAAATGACTAGATCAGCACTTCCAACATCCAAGGTGAGATCAACAGTTTTGCCCTTCGCCAGTCCAAGGTTCCTTAAGTTGCAAACTCAAATCATCGAAAGAACCCATGAATATTTCCATCACGATCAAATGGTGGCAGATTTTTACAGCAAACTTCCTGGAGAAGCTCATCTTGTCTTTTGAGCACAGTATCCAATGCAAGTTTCAATTCCTCATATGCAATGGCCCCAGCATCTCGTGCAGATTCCTTATCAAAGCAACAAGACTGTGATATAGCAGGCAACTGGGTCTTATTATTTTATAACTGATCAATGGGCCCCCTGTAGTGAGCACCCATGTTCTAAAATCGGCAGTATCAATAGATACGCCTGCTGACTTTGCACAGGGTTTGACCCACTGAGCAATCAGGACCAACGATATGAAGATCGTTGTTCTCAAAATGACAGAAAATAACTTATATATAAATACAGAGCACTTGCTCCCACAACCTCTTTCATTTAATATGCTTAATACCGCAGACTCCTCCTATTCCGCTTTTCTTAACTCACTTAACAACCACCTCCTCTTAATCGCCCATCTCGCTTATATTACAGCATTTTGGACAATAAAACTCTCATTGCTTGGACTATTCAGTTCCATCAATTATCCTCATTTCGGCTGGTTATTCTCTAATTCGCTATCTCCCTAATTGTAGGCGATTTAATTTGTATTCGTCATATGTTGACATCGCCTTAAGTAGAGGCGATTCAATAATAAAACCGTTATATCCAATAAAACCCATTAATCTCAATATCGCCTCATCTTGAGGCACTCAAATACTCATATCTGATATCATTCTCAGAAGATTGCACCCTAGCTGTCCCAAGATTATCGTCCAGTCATATCAGAATCGTGACACCCCACATCACCCTGAGTCCAATGGGATGGTTGAAAAGGTCAATGGGACACTGGTGAACATACTCTGAAGCTGGTAACAGATAGACCCTTTGATTGGAGTCCCCTCCTATCCAACACTATCTTGCTTATAACATTATCTATCAATCCTCCATGGGGAAGAGCCCCTTTCAATTAATGTATGGATGGCACCCTGCTCTTCCAGCGCTGCTCTATGCTAGTGTAGAAGATACTGGAAGAATGGATACTCACCATTATTTGATTAACCTAGAAGAAATTATGATTAAGTTGCAAACCAAAGCGTACTTGTTTAGCTTAGCCAAGAAGATATAGAATAAGACTGCCAATTGGGTATAAAATAACGGGATATCCCAGTTCAAAGATGGAGACATGGTTTTATTGCTTGACCAACATGGTTTTGGTCAGAAGCATAAGTTAACCAACATCTGGATTGGTCCATTTGAAATCATCAAGAAAACGTGTGTTGATGCCTACACTATTAAGGACCCTACAAGTGGTTAAATCATTAACTGAGTACATGCAAAGTTCTTTTAGAAAAATGACAATAGGAAACTTATCATCCAGTCAAGAGTGAGTGATGATGAGATTTTGATATGACTGGATGATAAGCCCAAAATAGCCATGGAGGATTGACTATAATCCACTGACCATAATTTATAGTTACAATTATTCAAGAGCCTTGAAATGAGGTGATATTGGGTCAGAAAGGGTAGTTATTAGATTGCCTTCAAATCAGGTTATAAGGTGATTTTGACGTACAACAAAATAATGAGATGTTGACATATGACAAATAATGAGTGGATCGCCTCAAACTAAGGCAACCATGTGTCAGCGCTACATTTCTCTAGACTGACGCTGAGGTTTGAAGGTGTCTTGAAGCTGGAAATTTAGAAAAAGTGCTGAGAAGGAAACAGAAAATTTGGTTAGAATACCAAATACTTCGTTCAACAAAAAGGTGATGATATTTATAGGGTGAGTGGGGACTCAGTGCCCCAGGGATTGTTGGGGCCCCATCCATTCAGGATCTTTCCTGATCTTCTGAATTAGTCGCCTCAAGGGCATTCTCAAAGGGATTCGCCGCCCACCTGACCAGATTGGTTGAAACGCCACCCCACGTGACTCAGGAATTAGGGAGGAGGATCATGAAATCAGTTTCGCTTGGTTAGGTCCAGGAACTGATTCGGCATGGCCCAATCCAAAGTAGGGAATTTGATTTATTCATTATCTCAAATTCTAATAATTACCCCCTCAAGATCCTGTCGGAGGGGGAATATGGCTGAAGAAACCAACCATGCACCCAATTTACTACGGTCCCTTGGTTAATCTCAGTAATGGAGTACTTGTACTTGACCCTATAAATGACTTTATAGGGTCCAGATAAAAGTATATCTAGTTTATTATGTCAGCCTCCAGGTTATAAAGTGATAAAAGAGAATGAGGTCACCTAATTGAAAAATTGGTAAGGAGGGTTGTCCGAGATTAAATTTGAGGGATTTCTCTCTTCCAGTGGTGATAATAATGCCTTGAGTGGCTTGGGCTTGAAGACGGACAATTTCATCAGTTAAGGCCCTCATAGTTAGTTTGGAGTTCTCAGGTGTATAGGCTTTGAGAAATGGCTGGATGCTACTTAGTAGCCAAGGTGTACGCCCATATAGAGCTTCAAATGGGGAAAATTTGATAACTCGGTGGTAGCTCATCCTGTAGGCATGCAAGATGCTGGGTAGATAATTGTTCCAACGAGCAAGATCCAAGGCGGCCAACTTCCATAGGATGGAAAGAAGGGTTCTGTTAGCGCGTTCTACCGCCCCATTAGTAGATGGGTGGTAAGGAGTAGCAAAACTCTGGGTAGTGCCAAATGGCGAAGTTAGTTCTTGTACTACCTGTGATGTTAAATTCAATCCATTGTCCGAAAGTAGGGTCTGGGGGCACCCATGCTGGGTGAAAATGGATTGAACAAGGAAAAGAGATGTAGTCTTGGCAGTGGTAGCAGGAACCAAAATCGCCTCAACCCACTTGGTTAAGTGGTCTACCGCCAATATGATATACTTATGTCTATGCAGTCCTGTGGGAAGGGGACCCACCACGTCAATTCTAATGACATTGAAGGGCCCAGTTGGGGCAATGAATGAGTGTTGAAGTTGAGGGTTGGCTCAGTCATGGATTAAAAAGTCATACATGCCTCCAAGACCTCTTGGATAGTCTCTACCATTTGGTCCCAGTAACATCATGACTTCAACCATTCGTGAGCCTTCTTAATTGCCTCATGTCCCACAGTATTATGGCCCTCTAGGATGACATCAGTTTGAGAAAAAAGGGTGGTCATAAGGGAGCCATTTCTTATTGACCCTCTTATATAGCAGCCCTTCCTTGATCTGAGTGTCTCAGTTCATCTTTCAGAGCTCAGCTTGGACCTCATGAGTTTTCAACTCCCAGCACTCAGGTTGACCAATCAGATCATACAGTCATTTTTTGGGGGTCAAAGCTGCTAGCACTGGCATCCTGGAGAGGTCGTTGGCATTTTGGTGGATCACAATTGTGTGATGGACAATGGGGAAATCATAGCTCTGCAGTCATAAGGCCCATCTGGCTAAGCAGTCATCTGGGTCCTTCATCTGCTGGAGCCATTAGAGCGAGGAATGTTCGGTGATAATGGTAAGGTGGGTACCATAGAGATAATGCTGAAAATGTTTGATGGCTAGCAAGACAGCCAGGCACTCCCTCTCAGTAACTCTGTATTTTCGTTCAGCCTTTCTCAATGTCTTGCTAAAATAGGTCACTGGATGGTCGACCTGAGTTTTTGTCAGCTGTGCTAGGATAACCCCAACAGCGGCATTGCTTAAAGCTGTGAACAGCACATAGAATTGGTTAAAATGCAAAAGTACTAAAATGGGTTTAGTACAAAGTGCAGTCTTTAATGCATTAAAGGCCTGTTCTTGTTCAGGAAGTCAATCAAACGGCACGTTCTTCTGCAGGAGGTAAAATAGAGGCTTAGCTAGGTCAGCAAATCGAGGAATAAATTATAAAAATAGCCCACCATGCCTAGGAACACCTGTTTAACCCTTAAGCTCTTAGGGCGCGACATCTTTTCTATGGCTTCAACTTTCTCTGGTGTGGGTTGGATGCCATCCTTTGAAACTTTGTGTCCTAGTAACTCCATTTCTAACTGGAAGATAGAGCATTTCGAAGGTTTAAGCTTTATGGAAGCCTATTGAAGCTTGTTGAAAACTTCCCTAAGATGCTCAACTTGTCCAAAAGTTTCATGGGAATACGATATTGTCATCTAGGTAGAAAATAACACATGACAACTTCAAGTCCCCAAGGATCCCATCCATGGCACGTTGGAAAGTGGCCGGCGTTTTACAGAGGCCCTGGGGCATACTTGTAGGCTCAAATAGTCCCTCATTGGCTATGAGTGTGAACTTGGCTCAATCTTCTGGGGCGAGCTCCACTTGCCAATATCCACTGGCAAGGTTCATTGCAGAAAAATACTGCGATCTGGTGAGAATTTAGAATGAATTTGGGGCAGAGGATAGCTTTCCTTCTTGGTGATGGAGTTGAGCCTTCAGCAGTTCATTACCTTCCAGTGGTTGCCATCCTTCTTCCAAACCAGCAGGAGGGGAGATGTCCAAGGCTGCGTGAAGGCACTAGGAGTCTAGAGTCAAGTAGATGTTTGAGCTCCTCCACCACCTGGGCTTCTTCAACCTTGATCTTGCGGTAAGGTCAGGACTGGAAGTAGGGAGCTTCCGCACTTTTCCACAAAAGTAGGACTCCGTTCATTCTTCCAAAGTCATAGGTTGAGGCCAAAAATAGGTCTGAATACTCCTCCAACAACTTTTTGTATTTGCGTTGTTGATCATCAGTGAGGTCCTTTTCCGATACTGGTGTCAACCAGGGCCACTGATAGGGCGTTTCCAGCCCAAATTCCTTCAGGCTTCCCAAAACTACAGACATCAAAAACAGCCTCCACTGAAAGGAGGCGGACATAGGCGGCGGGACTGTTTGGGCCTACTATTTTGGGTTTGTTAATAAGGTTAGCTGACAACGCTTATATATTTGGCATAAGCTAGGACTAGAATTTCTGGGCAGGTTAGCACCGCCTTGTCAGATGTTTTATCTTGGCCTCAAATTTACATTAGGTACCCAGAGTGATGTTGACATGGACCCAGGTGTTGGCAATGACTTAGGACTTCGGAGGTATTGTAGTCGCCCTAGGTAACTAGATTGGCATGCCTTCTTGTCCATCAACAGTAGGGGGCAATCAGACTTGAGGTCCCTTATGTATATTTGATCTAATATTTTTGGCCCTCACTCTCTAATAGGCAGGCTCAGGCATAGACCTCCATCTTAGAGTTGCAAGAGGTTTCAAAGACCAGGGCTACCCAATGCCCTAGTAGAGATAGAAAGCCGTCAGCATAATGGAAAACTGCTTAGTGGTCTTGGAATAACTGACTTTTGGGGTGCAGGCCATGGCTAGGGTTCTCTAGCATGACGGCGGTGGTATTTATAGCGAGATTTATGAACAAATATAGGTATAGGAAGAATAGGCCCCTATAGTTTGAGTACATTGCGGGCCAGACATGCCATACTCCATATAGAGGGGCAAGTCTAGAGCGATCCTGATGCGCTTCATTAACTTGAACAATATAACGTTCATGTGGGAGCCACTGTTGACTATGGCAAGGACTAAATTCTTATAAACTAAACTGTGACGCAGGTAACCAGATTCTCAAACTGAGGAGGTAGCGTGAGAAACATGGGAGAGTCATTTAAAGAGTAAGCAGTATCAATTTATTCATTATTGACGGTTACTGAACCTTCTTCTTTAAGTGTTATAGCTTCAGAATCATTTTGATATTGTGTTAATTCTTGAGGCGTAGTAGGGATGTCAGCATGGAGCGCCTTGTACTTCATGCTAACGGCCCTTTTCCCACCTCTTTAGCAAGTCATTTCCAGAAGGTTTTGGCGCTATGTCTGAAACACGTGTAGTAGGTGCATTGAGGTCAATATTCTTCTGGTTTTCAACAACATGGACTTAAGGATGCTTAGAAATACCCAAAGAAGTAGCTTTGGAGTGTAGGATCAATACAGGGATCTCATAAAGTTCTTCATTATTTTCACGGATGCAGGTAAACTCAGCTTTCTGTCTAATCATATGCATTTGAATCTCAGTATAGGATTCCTACATGGAGATGACAGCGGTGATAACGTCGTCAAAGGTAATACAATTGGTGTAACTAATGGTTGCGCTTGGTCGTAGAAACTGCTGGCAAACTCCATGGGGCTTTCCCTTTATTTTGGCGGATACCCATGAATGCTTGTTTTTGGTTGGCCAGGGTTTTATTATTGTCAAATTCTTGGATTAAGGCCATATGGACCTGTTCCCAGATTGTGCACTCCTTCAAATGGGGGGTCATGCTCTCCTGGCCAGTGCTGTTGAGGCAGGAGTCGAAGTGCTTCACCGTCTGCCAGTCTGTGGCCTCCTCCATGAAACTCTCATATGTGTACAAGAAGGAGGCAATGCTTTACTGGCTGGGGGTGAACCCTTATCTAAACTAGATTTAAAGTTAGTTACTAGAGGAGTGGAGAGGGTGTTACTGCCAGGGATGAGTGCAGACTTTGAAATCTCAGTCTCCACATAGTCATGGGGGGCCTGCTGGTCTAACCATTGTCTTTGGCCCTCATCTTCCTCTTAGATATCATCGCAGTTTTGGTTGAGGGAGTGTCGTAAGGTTAACCAGAATGATTCCTCCAATGATTAAATCGTTATTTGGGATAAAATAGGACAATCCTAGCAGAATGGCTCATTGACTAAATTTTGTGTTATTTGATACAATTGCTGGTTAGTCGCTCCCCAATTGGGTTAGCCAAAATTAGTATTCCGCTGAGTTTGGAAGTTAGGACAATTGGAGCCAATTGATGACAAAAATTAGTAAAAGGATCACTGGTGACTAATAGCCAAGGATGATCCATTTGTATCAATTATGTAATGTCAGCGGAGCCTGACTATTTTGAGTTCAACGCGGCCAAGGTTGTTTTCAGCGCCTCATATTTAATTATATCAACTATTGCCTGAATAAAACAATTCTCAATCAATTGACTAGAAGAGTTAAATATGCTATAGGTGAGATGCTGAGATATTCTGAGTCAACCTGAGCGATCAAAGCTGTTTTTGGCGCATAATAATTAACTTGAAGGTCAAATTCAGATTCGACATTTATTTCTATTAATCATTTATATGGCTCACCAGCAACTTAAGGATGAGGATGAGCCAAAACTAATATTTGGTCATCAATAAAGGACAGGGTGAGAGGGTTGACGCCAAGTAAGTGAGTGAGCGCAGAGGAAGGCTGAGATAATTGGATGTGTGGAAGAACTAGCGGAAGAGGTGCTAGGTTGGCGGTGGGCGCAGTAGCCCTTTTGTAAATAGTATAAATACCTGGCGCTTCCCTTTCCGTAAATATCTCCCTTTGCCCCAATCTACCTTTTTGATTTTAGTTTATATTTATTTCGTTGGTTGGGGTTGGGCTAGGGAATCCCCAAATGGCACAGGTGACACGCCAATGGATCAGTCGGTGCTGCTGTTCCCAAGCCTAAGGCAAATTGGCAAGGGCTGACCAGTCTTCAAACTGGTTGGCCTGCTGACTAGCAGAGCCCACAGTCAATTTTCTGACTGGAAGAAAACGGGATCTTTATTTGTGACCTGCTTTTTAGGAATTTATGTTGGTACCTTAAAGGTGAATCTGACTCTTGAGGGCGGCTAAATGGGTTTTAAATCCTTGACAAGTTTGTTTTTGTTGAGAGATATGGCTATTGGTAAACTTAGTGAAGGCAAAAAAGTTGTTCATCTTATCCAACAATGCCTCAAGGGATACCCTAGGGTTGAGGGGGACTTCATCTAATTGGAACTTGTATCCCTGAGCTACATTTATAAATCTGATCATGTAAGGCAGCCAAGGCTACTAACAGATTTTTTGACAAGGGTCGTCAGGGTCTCCTGGAGTAGGTGCTGCAGGGCCTGAGGGCCCTCGAGGTCCACAGGGACCTTCTGGTCCTTTGAGTCCCACACATCCTTTGGGGCCTTCAGGCCCCCTAGGCCCTTCAGGATCTTCACTCTTAAAGGTGTAGTTATAAGAGGCCAGCTCCCAATAGTGTTGTTGCAGGGTACATACCAGATCCTCAACTTGGTGAAGACGCAGATTACATGCAGCCTCAAGGAGTTGTATGTTCTGATGCAGCTGTCCTCGAGATAGCCAGAGATCCTGCTATCCAACACCGAAATTTGGCCTCAGGCATCATTGATTAATTGCTGTTTATTGATAATGGACTCACAGTCGTCGTGGA
Organism: Massospora cicadina; assembly: GCA_022478985.1. Taxonomy (NCBI): domain Eukaryota; kingdom Fungi; phylum Entomophthoromycota; class Entomophthoromycetes; order Entomophthorales; family Entomophthoraceae; genus Massospora; species Massospora cicadina. The sequence continues at coordinate 9,210 of JAKSZP010014562.1, forward strand.
TGAAGGAGAAGGACGCATTGTAGTAATTGATGACATGGGAGTTTAAGGTCTGGGTGAGCCCCAGTTGTCTATAGACTTCATGATGGTGCAGCCCAACTAACTGGAGAAGGTTATGAATAGCTGTGTGAACAAAGTTCCAAAAGTAGCGTTTGGGTCCCACTGTAAGTTTTCCCGCTGGCAGCTGGGCCGAGGTTTAGAGGTCCCACATGGTAGAGGGCATGGAAGAGGCGTGGGAGAAGCTGGAGCGAACACCTATGGAGTTGATGCCATTTATTAACTTTTGGACAATGTCATTAAAGTTCTCATACTAAACTTGATACTGACTTCCATCACCCAAGGGCAGGGAGGACTGGCATCTGGCCCGGAATTCTAGACTCTTAAGCTTCATGGGCAGCACTTTATACCATGAGGTACTAATTCATTGAGCAACGCTTCTTGACTGATTAGCAGATTGATCTTCAGGACTGCTAGTATTCTCCATTATTCGTGATAGATATTTTCACTTAGTACAGCTTGGAGCCCCCTGTAGTGAGCAATACTTCTCTCTGCGTAACAGTTCTCTTGACTGTCACTGAAGTTAAAAAATGGGCTTGAAGCTGAAAATTATAATAGAGTATAAAAACAAAAAACTATAGAATATAGACTACTTTATGGTGTTAGAAAGCGTCAATTTTTATAATTCGCATGAGGACGTGATGTCTTAGGGACCTTAGGCCCCGTGAGATCAGGATCTTTCACTGTTTCCAGATCAACCGCTTGGACAGTGCCCTCATTGTACTGCATCATCCTAGTGACTATAGAGGTGGAGGTGGCGCCTCTCATGATTTGGGAATCAGGGATGGGATTCAGGAAGGTTATTCCATTGATTCTCATGTGTATGATGCTTCCTAATCAAATCTATTTTTGGTGCATTCAGGATAGGGTTCTGTTTGCGCTGGTTTAATAATCAATTGGTTGAAGCATGATTCAGGGGCAGGTATTTTGACTTGCTTGTCATCTCAAATCCTGCACCCTGATACTCATTAAAAAAGGCTAAATTAGCTTACTACATTAATTACCTGAAAAGGGATTTTTCTATTTCAGGGCATGCCATTTGGCCTTTATAATGCGCCTACAATTTTTAATGTTATATTGATGCAGCGTTAGGAGAGCTGTTGGGTAAGTCTTTTGCCTATATAAATGATATACTGTGTCTCTTGGTGTATCTTGCTTCCCATGAGATCCACTTGCTGAAAGTGGAGGAGCACCTGAGAGTGGCTGATTTATAGTTGAATATGAGTAATTATAATTTTTTTAGATTCTAGGTCACTTACTTAAGAAAATAGTGTTTGACAAAGGGCATAGACCACCTTAGACAAAGAGAAAGCCATTAAATATTAGCCCACGCCGCCTTCAGTTAAAGACTTAAAAGATTTGCTGGAGACATTCACCTTCCCCAAAAAAGTTTACCAAAAACCTTCTAAAGGTTGCCGCGCCCTTGTATAGAGCTAGTGGGGCCAATTTTTTCAATGGTCTTCTGAACTGGAAGATGCTTTTCAGGCCATTAAGTAACCATTGCTTCCAAGTCTGTACTTTATCACTCAGAAAAACAAGAAGCTTATGGTGGCTAGTGACGCTTCCAACTTTGCTATTAATGCCGCTATGTTACAAATGGGAATAAATGGAGTAGAAAATCAAGTAGTATTATTTCTTGAACATACTACTTGCCCTGAGTTGAACCGATGTAGATATTAAGGAGCTACTAGCAGTAGTGGAAGCGCCAACATACTGGCGCCTCCATTTACATGGTTCCTCCAAGCCATTCTGGGTCCATACTAACCATTAGTGGTTATTAACTAATGCAACCCTTTTTTCCTAACGCACGTTTAATTTTTTTTGCCATGAGAACCTTGCACAGTTGGTTTTTCTCATGAGTTTATGAAATTTAAGAATATTGGTTTACTTAACACCATGAAAATTATAGCCATCATTTACCCCATATTCGAAGAGTTGGAGCCAATAACACCCACCTGGTGATTCCTCCAAATAAGATCAGATCTAACCAGACCAATAACATCCTTTTTCCTCAGTTCTTTCTTCACTGTATAAAAGTAACTGAAGAAGGTCGACCTTGGGACATATATACCACATTGAGTTTTTCAAGCCAATACTGGTTCTACCCTGTGTCAAACAAAACCTGCACTAGAGTGGAAGCAGAAACTACCCTACCAGTCTAACCACCCCTTGCTTCCCTGTATAGCCTATAGGTTTATGTTCTGCTCATATAGGTATTCCTGGTGCAACCTTTGTCTTTGGTATATACTTATCCTTCCCAGAAAACCTGAATCAGTAATTATTAGGAATACCATATGAAGAATAATATGGCATATTTCCAGGGCTCTTATGTTTTAAAATGGACCTCTTCACCTGAAAAGAATCAAGGATTATCTTGATAATATAACCAAAGGGCACATAGAAAGGGTGAGAACCCAAGAGATTTCCTCTGTACATATAACTGGAAGGGTGTTTCAGTAAATGTGACTCATTATAACATGTAGTGTTTTTTGTGAAACAGGATATAACTAAATTTTCAGCCCCTCACTGGTTTTTTGGCACAGTTACAGAAATCAAAAAGTCCCTGGACTTCCCTTTCAGTTAAATATATTGTGGGGCTACCTCTCTCAGATGGGTATAACGCCATCATAATGAATGGTTTTGAACCGGTTCTTCAAATTTGTCACTTCATCCATTGCCACACCACTTCAACAGTGCCATATATGGCTAGGATTCTACTATTGAAAGCCTTCTCTATCCATGATGTACCAAAATAAATCATATATGACCGTGGACCCCAGTTCACATCTGTTACAAGTGGTTTAACCAACTATCAGCTCACACAATATTTAACTAATACTTATATTTCACTAATGATTAGAGATATGATTCAAGGGTGTATGGATTTTCAAGAACATGGCCCTTGACTTCATAAAGAGTCGTCGGAGTTGTATTAAACTCTTAGTGATTTTGCTTTGGCGTTGGATATTTAAAGATATGGAGGATTGAATTCCATAATCCCATCAGCACAAATTCTACCCATTCAAACTATTACTTGCTTTGGCTCTTGGCCTTGTGTTTAAGATCCGCTTTAGTATACCTATATCTTTATCCTTTATTTTGTCCCTCGTGCCAGTGCAAAATATTTGGTATGAGAAATCCTATTTTTATTATGGCATTACACTGAAATTATAATGCAATAAGTTGATCACAACTACAATGGAAATCCACTGAGCCTTAGGAATTTTCTCAAGTAGTCTAATTTTTTATTAGTTCAAAAATCTATCACTTTTTGGTGCTTCTTAGTATGTATATAATACACCAATAGAGACGCTAGTATAGGGGCATTTCTGGGCTGGATTATAAGGGGATGGGATCTTTCCTACGTTACTAGAAGAAACCTAGCTGAATACAGAAATCATAGCGAGCAGGTGAGCTTATAAAATACTTGATACTTCATTGTGTTCTCCTGTATAATATAATGAAGACAATTTTGTTGAGTAGTGTCCTTTTCATAGTTATTTACTAAGGTAGTTGTTTTCAAAACATTGACTTACTAATTTGAGCTTAGATACCTGTGCCTTCTAAAACTGATGCCTAAGTTTTGATTTTCACAAAAGCTTGCTTTGAGAAGACCTTTGCAAGTCTCTTTATATCTGCTCATGCCGTTCAACTGCCTTCCACCCACAATCAGATAAGCAGACAAAACGAGTGAACCAATGCTCAAACAATTACTGAGATTCAATACTTTAGGTGGTCACCCTATTGCGTAAGTCTTGAGGATAAGCCCCTATGCCTGATCAGGAAGGTTCACCCTTACAGAACCAAAAATGTCTTAAGAAGGCGGATGTGCCTCTCACCAAAAAGGGTGATATAACCCATGTATTGGATGAGCTATGGGTCACAGACTATCCGCACTTCATGTCCCCCTTCAAGTCCTTCCTACTAACAAAGCGCTGTTGTAAAGGATTAAGGGTTGTTCAAGGAGCTGTTGGAAGTCAGAGGGAATTTTCAGCCTTCAGGTTATCTCCCCATCCAACGCCAAATTAATAAATAGTTTGATATATAAGTCCTTATAAGATTTATAAATAAAATTTAAGTGTAAACGGATCAAGTTTAAGTTTAGTATATATCCAATCCCTTTGACTCAACTGAAGGTGTGACAAGGAAATCCCATTAGGATCAGGCATTTCAAATCCATTCATTTTTAACTAGAATAAGACCCACCATCCATGTCTATGGGCAAGCTCCATCAGTTCTTCCAGAAAAAAGGCCATCACCATTTAAAATGTAACTAGAATATAAAGTTATTTTGTATGAATTTCATAGCGAAATTAAGAAATGGTTGGATTAGCCTAACTGGACTTTTTTGACTAAATTTTACTGAAATTACATAGTGTGTTGAATCATCAGGATCTTGCTATGTTGGAATTATTGGGCACTATAAATCCTTTTTTATTCTTCAAGTAAGTTATAAGACAGCAGCCTTCAAGAGATTCTTCTATAAGTCCATATTTACTTTTATCTACCGTTTTAAAACTTTGAATTTCATATTATATAATTTAAGTAGTCCGCGATTATTCTTGTCAGCAATGTTCACTGTCTTTGGATTGACTAGGCCATAATGGCGCTTACTACTACGCTTTTACTCTCATCCCTTGAATGTGGTATCATCATGCGATGCAACCTTGCTTATCTCCAATCTTTGCTGCCACTGAGCACCACAATGTTGTACTACTGCTGGAATGATTCCAACGCCTATTGTTAAGTTTAAGCAATAACTTACAATGACTTTACCTCCAAGTATAGAAGGAAATTCAATGATAAAGCACGTGACTATGGAAGCTTCCATCCTTGAATCATCAGTTTGCGCTTGCTACCACCATTTGACTTAACCTTGGAGTACTAGTTCTAATCGCCGTTAGTTCCCAACCCTGAGTGAACAACTCCCAAAAATATAGTTTACTATGATTGTCTATACCTATAGTATTCTGTTTGCCATTTTATAAGTCAACTCATACAGAATGAAAGGCCAGTCTTAGTTTATCAGCCAGTTTCATTACAAAATGAGTCTGATACCCTCCCCTGGTTCAATTCATTTATAACACCGCCCAGCATTCTTTAATTAACTGTTCTGCCTTCTTCACTAACTATGGTCCAATCCCTCATTTAACATGAAACCCAGATGGGGTCCAAAAAAAGCTGTAGTGGACTTTGTAAAATTCATCAAAAGTAAACTAGCAGTTAATTAACTAACTGAATGCTTCTATTAAGGCCTACATTAAGATTGAAGTTGGAAAGAGAAGGGTAGAGCCAAGTAATATAGGGGGAGATCTTACGATGCTTTACGCCAGGAACATCCATATAAAGTGTCAAGCAGGCACTGGTAATAAAGGAACATGACCATACCACTTTTTAATAAGGTCACTCATGCCTCCTACCATATAAATATTCCGCCAAAGCATAAAATATTCACCACATTCTAAAAGAGTCAGCTGACCCTACTTGAGGCCCCCATCCTGAGATTCCAAAGTCATACCAGGTGGATGAGACACTAAAGTGGGAAGTAAAGGATATTGCGGCATCTCATCGTGTGATAAGAAGTCTTGGTTACCTTGCATCCTGAAAAAGGTTTTGACGCTGTGGATAACAGTTGGTTTCCAGCCCATATTTGAACCCATGCACTGGACCTATTTTATACTTCCATATGTACTTTTCCTGCCACTGCTGGCCCAAAGTCTACCCAACAATAACCTCCATCAAATTAATTCCTGCGAAGAAAACTTCTCTTATAGACGCCCCCTTAAAAGGTGATGCCACAAAAAATGAAGGATAAATTATGTCACATGACATAATTACTTATGTAGATTGCAGGTAAGAAGGAAGTGGATAAGTCTAAGGGCGTCAAGTTAGCTTCCTTGCCTGACTTGAAACACACCTTGGACCGTCACTGGTTAAGGTCCAAAAATTTCAGGTTAGTACTAAGTAGTTACATGATGAGTCAAAAAAGTTACATTGATGGCGTTAGGAGCTATATGTTATAGCCTCTAACAAAAGGACCATTATGTTTGATTTTTAAATTGGGGATTTGTGCAACATTTAAAGAATATCATTAAAAATTTGGAAAATATTTGTCTTAATATAAAAGCATGAGTTTAAGCATATTCTAGCATAATAGTACTTTTTAATGCAGTCTTGTTTTATTGGTTAAAATATGATTAGCACAAAGAAATAAGCATAACTTATCCTCTTTATTGTCCTTATAACCTTTTTGTCAAAACAACTTCGTTTTAGTCAACTTCACTTTAAATTTGGTCTTATTTTACCATATGATGCATTGTTAAATTGGACTAACTGCGTACCTCCTTGAGGAGGTATACAACGTTCTAGGTCATTTCACACTGTCAAATTTGTATTCTGATCAAATTCTGCCCTTTATTGAGTCTGAAATGCTCTTGATCAAGGCTCCTCAATGCCTAACCACACTTTATCAGATGTATTTTAATTGGTTTGACCAACCATCTGTGTATATTATTACTTTAATTTTGTACTTTAACTAATAATTAAATAGAGACTTAAATTGGTTATTATTAATTACCTTTTCTTGTGGCCACTGACTTTATGAGTATTTGACAAATTTGTAATATCTTACTATTTGTAAATCCACCGGGGCCCTTGTACACTAGCCATTACAATGGCAATCAAATCCATAATCCCCACTGACACAATATTTTTAGCACTAGTGGTTCCCAACCTAGAAAGGGGAGCTGCCACGCATCATTATTCACAATTAGCCAAATAAATGGATTATTAAAATAAAAAGTTCTAATTTGGCACCTTAGCTAACATCCTAGGAAGCCATATCAGAAGGAGAGGAAGCTTTGGGAAAACTTTTGTCCAGTGCTCACTTTAATTGGCAGACCATGGCAGACAGCATTGGGGTGGGAGCATCAGCTACATTGTGGCATGAGGAGGTATAATAGTGGGTTTTCTTCAGTAATGAGGTCGGCAGTGTCCATTGCCTCAACTTATTGAGCAAGTTGATGCTCAGCAAAAGTGGTGAGAGCAGGCACACAAGTAAATGACTTGATGTGCTGTTGGGTTTGGGGATAATTGGGGTTAAAAAGAGAGGTTTTTGCTATTTCAATGCAAGTGCGACTTGCAACAAAAGCAAGTTCCTCAATTTTCTATTTTGCATCCTCTTCAAAATCATGGGGGAAATTTGGGATGGAAATACCCTAAACAAGGGGTACTATCGCCCCATGGAGTTGTTGGCAGAGGAGGGTGTTGGCAGGAGCTGCAGCGGCATCAACTGCCATTTTATTTATATTTTTATAGATAGGATAACCGTTTTTGGGACAAAAATGGTGGGGGCGCAATTTATGAGGATTGACAAAAAACTCCTTCAATGTAAAATCCAGTTTAACATTATATGACCGGTCATTTTTGTCAATCCAATTGAGACACTCAAAAGAATTCGACTAGGCTAATGCTGTCCCAGCCACTGGAGTTGGCAAGGTGGCCGCACCTGATTGGCCATGGGCTGTCAACCATGGCAGCTCAACTTTAACTGTTTAAGCCATTGGCTCAGGTTGTCATAAGTTGACTAAATTTTTAAATAAGTTAAAATTTTTTTGGCTGCAGCTTTGGAAGCCACACCAGAATTCACCAAGTTTAGGGGCAGGAGAATCGAGCTCCACTTAAAAATTTGGGCATGGCAGTAGCTGAGCTGACGCTGGAGGGGGAAGCGGTAGAAGCGGCAAAGGCAGAAGCCATAGGGCACTTGCGCTTTAAATGATCAAGCTCAAAGCACAAGGGCAAATGGTGTTGCCATTCTCATTGCATGCCTAGAATGGGTGATCAGGGGTGGATCTGATTACTGTGAGAGGGAGAATTGTGAGATAGGTGTCATGATGGAATGGGCAGATTGTCACAAAGGCGCATGGTCCTGCCAAACGATCTGCTCCATTTGGAACCACAAACTGAAGTATGAGGTCTGCACCATAAACAGCCAAACCCTCCATGAGCTTGTGGTGGAGGCGTTCAGGGAAAAGGTGGGTGGGCAACCTGGCAAACTGGATCGCCAAAGTGGCCTCATATGGGAGCCGCATACAAACAGTGGGGATAGGAATATTTAAAAAATAATTGAAAGCTTATATGCTACTGCCACATTGGCCTCAGATTGAAATCTGAGGTCAAAATAGCCTTTGAATTGGCGAAAATCAATATTTCTGGAGGGTTTGAAAACTACCATGGCCATCTTGATGATGGCTGCGCTCACATATGAGAAAAGATTCCCAAATTTGATCTGGAAGCCAAAATGCAGGTTGCTTTGAGGGAGCGCCAAAGGGCTCTGGAGCACCGCCTGTGTGCATGTGAGATGGTGGGCTAAGTCCCTAGGTGGGACATAACGCCCAGTGGCATTGGGAAGGCTAGCAGAGCCAGCCCAGATGCACTTTGGTGGTGGCCAAAGGATGCTGGAAGGTGGCGCACCACCACCCCAAGACAGGGAAGCAGGTGTTAATGGCATCAAATTTTGCTTAAGCTGCTTGATTTGAGCAGCTGGTTTTTTGTATTTTTAAACCTAAAATTTGGCTTTTTTTAGTCAATTCGAGTGAAAGAAAGATTACCCCTGCTGGCATAATATGTGTTCCTTAAATTTACTGATCACTGAAGCTTATATGCTCAGTTTTCATATAGCCTATTAATTATCTTATTCTTGATGTTCTACCTTGCCGCGCTGGCATAAAATAATTGATAATATGGTCCCTATTTTTATTATGGCGATCTACTGGTATTTCAAGTGCAATTGGCATATCGCTCTTATTTTGGAAATGCAATAAGCCCTAGTCAATTTCTGTCCTGTCCTAATTGTAATTTAATGCTCTTAGTCTACCACTATCAAGTGCTTAATAGAAACCATAAATGGTACATATAAGAGCTCTAGTAGATAGAATAAGATATCTAAGCGGGTTTGCCAGCTGTAAAGAAATTTTTCTTTGAGGAAGCTTAGCCCAGCCTACTATAAAGATTACTTTAGCAAGACCACAAGCCATAGGCAATATTTGATATTATGATACTTTCCTTTGAGATTCTTTTAAAACCCTATTTCTGAATATAAAGGTTTTTCTTTTAAATCGTTTTTACCCAGGTTACTGACATAAAATGCTACCTAATCATTTTATGTGCTGATATCTGTGCACGTGAAGTGTTATTACCCTTCACCAATTTCAACAATATGTTTGCAAACTCCTTCTTGAAGTCTGGCCATATCCTCGCCTTCTTAGGCCACTTGTCAGTCTTCAAGACCTGGTCACTATGCATCTTTGTCACCAAGGTGTGTGCACAGTCTTTAGTGTCTTGTTTGGTGTTACTATAATAAAATATCTGATGGTTTTAAGTTTTTACCTCATCACCTCTCTGAAATAGATTATTTAATTACACTCTCCTTACACATATATTGCCCTGAGAAGCAAAGAGTTTTTAGTGCAACCACATACTTTTGGGGTCAAAATAAAATGGGTGAAGTAGTGGAGGGACATTCTATTTCTGCTTAAAAATTACACTAGTTTATACAAACGTGGTAAGACCTTCATAGGCTGACCCACTGCTGTGTTGAACAGCCTTTTATCTTGATTAACAGACAACAAGGCGTACGCAGTACTAATAAGCTACTGCTAAACAAAACAGCTGTTTATAAATACCGTTATGAGAAAGAAGAACTACATACATCTTGACCTAGAAAAAAGCACTGTGAATAAACTTTGCCTGGCTACTAATGCACCCATACTGCTCTATGAATGACTTGATGAACTATTTAACTTGAACCTGAACTATCATCCAATAATCTGCTGTACCAAGTGCTATATGAAGACCTGATACATTAACTTTTTATATATAATTAGACGTAGAATTGCTTAGGAGGCTTGTGGTGAATTATATATAGTAAAACAAAGATCCTCAAATGAGCTGCACTAACCAACTGATTCTCCATCTTTGAAGGAATTAAACGCAGCCTTCCTAATAGACACAATTATGTGAGACTATCTGTAGATTAAAGATCAGTCTCAGGTGCTTCCTAGATGAGAAGCCTCTCTGAACATATTCAAAAAGACACAAAAAAGTGACAAAAATTCAATGCCACCTTTCTTATATATTCCTAAAATTGAATATTGTTAACTAAAAAGTTTATTTCTTAATATATTTTAACCTTAATTTTATATATGTTATCTTTATTTTTACAGATAAGTACATTTCACCTGGACCCCTTAACCTCTCTTTTTTAGCACTAGGTGTGGACCCCTTAACCTCTCACTCTCTTCACTTCACCCTGTAATACTCATCAAAATCATGCTTAACTTGCCAATACCATTATACATGAGTGTATACTAATTGATCCCTCCCTTGATTTAAATCTTGAACTTACCCAGATGCAAATTACCATGCTGTACCCATTAAACACGTGATACATAGAAGAAGTTTTTTATAATAGAGTCAATGGTTGAAGTTTCAGAAATCTGGGTTGAGTAATAATAAGCCTAGGAAGTTAATATTAGTCATTAATCTAAAAGGATGATAACCCTCCATAGTATTTATTTTCCAACAAGGAACCCGCCGCCAAATTTACAATATACCTATTTTACAAAAAAAATCCAAATAGTTTTTTGATGTTACTACAACATCATTTATTTATGTTAATTCAAACCCAAATGAACATACTCAACTTTAGACACTATAAAACATCCTAATTAAAATCATTTTCTTAATCATAGTAAATAATATGAATCAAAATATATTATCTTTATGTTTATCCAAGTTGGGAAAAAAGAGTTATAAATTACAGCCAAATTGATGACATATTTCACAGATACCCAGTACCAATATAATGAATGGTTAGGAAACCTAAGTTCAACCCAATTGGGATTAACTGTTCTGGTGCAACAAACGAGATTAAACGTGAACCTTAGAGCAACACCTGAGAGAGATAGTAAGGGTATATAAAGCTTCAGTGGCAAAGCTAAGAATGTTGACTTTTATAAATGACCTGTGACTGGACCAGAAAGTGTTACTCTTCCATTAGAGAAAGGTTTCTCCCCATTTCTGTTAGAAATTTGAATAAAATAATTGCCTTTAGAGTAACAATCCTCCCAATACTATCCCATTGTATTTGTGGTCAAAGAACCTTTGGGCGCCAATATTCAAATTTCTACATAGACATCATCATTTATAACCTTAAAATGGACTTTATAAACATAAGGTCAGAAACGCATAGCGCCCTTATTACCACTAAGCATTTTGTTTTATTCGTGGTTCAGTTTGTTCCACTTAAAAAATGAATAATAATCAATGGGATAACAATCCCATTTTCGTCAACTGAGCCAGAATGGCTCTCATGTCAATATCTCTGGAGTCTGTATATATATAGAAACTCTTGTATAAATAGAGATAGGTTAGTATAGATACTCTATTAGAATCTCTTCATCTCTTTATATTAACTCCTCTTGTTCTATTTCCCACTGAATCTTCATAACTTTAATCAGCAAGTGTGTAAACAGGGCAGCAATGTATGCAAATTGGTGTACAGACTAGAGGTTATATTCTTTGATACAAAAAAGACTTATACATCTCACATACATTTAGTTTATCCATTTTTGAAAATAATCTACTTTTATTAATCTAAGTCTGGATCATTTTATTTATATGATGAGTAATAAGCTCTAGTTATATCAGAAAGGAGCACTTGTTTGGCATCAATTTCTAATTTGTGTCTGGAGGCATATAGAAACTTTGTGGAGGTGTTGGAGATGCTCGCATAATGTCTGTATGAAGAAAGTAGTATCAATCAGATATATAAGAATTAAGATATATCCATTTTTTAATTTTTCAAATACCATCACTTTGGAAACGGCATTTTAATTCATACACTTTATTTGATACTAACACAGTTAAGATGATCAAAATAATATAATTTATCTGGACTGGTAGAGAGCTTTAAAAGGTAATGGCCTTTTTAATACCTTATCTAAGGGTAAAAAACGTCCTGGAGGAGTAGCGTGGAATATGAGATCAAAGAAATTCCAGCTTAAAACACCATTTGAGCTGGTATATCTTACAACTAAACAATACGCATACCTAGAGATACAATGCTTACAACCCTTATCCAAGTGAAACATGGCCTCCGCCTGTGCCTGTGCATAGAATCTCCAGCTTGTGGGAAAACTGGTGGATGCTCAGGGAACTTTTTTTCAACAGCCTTTTATGTTGCTACCCACACAATCCATCATGGATGGATGAATATTGGATTTGAAACAGATGAAGATGCTGATAAAGCAGCAAAAACCTGTGTAGCGATTGACCTTCCTGAAGGTCAAAAGTTTTGTGCACACAGTACCCAATGGAAAAAAGCTGAGACTTTGTTCATATCCTTTAATTAACTTCCCACAAACTAGCCCCACATTCTCATCTAGAAGGAACACTGTGCAGGAATAGCCAGATATGGAGAGATCAAATAATTTCTAAAATACAGAGCTTATCTAATGCCCACCTATGCACAGGAAAAGTAATTGCAGTGATTACACACTCCCTGAGGTTACTAAGGTTTCCACCAAATTGCTTAAATTGCCATCTTCCACCTTCTGAATGGGGGGGTTATAGATTTCTGAGTCACACCAGAAAGTGCATCACCAATATTCAAACACTGCAGTGCACAAGGACATAAAAATTATGCATGTTTGATTAAATAAGGCTTATTGGCACCGGATTTCTGTGACAATATTATGTAGGAATACAGTGAAAATTTTGCAAAAATTGTGGATACTAACCACACATTCCTATGGAAGAGGATAGACGTTATATGTGATTATTACTCTAACCTCTGGTAAGGTTTGAAAAATGGCCCAAAAAGCCCACAAATGAGCCTCTAAGGCGGCTACATTGGCAAATAACTCCAAGCCCTCAAAATATGTAAGAAGACATGGAGGAATTATAAATTATATAAAAATCAATTAAAGAATCTTTCTTACGCTTCAATAACTAAAATGAGGCTAAATTCGGATTTTTTTAAAAAAAATACAAAAAGATTCCCTCTTGATTGAGACAAAACCTACCAATGTTAATGCAATCAACGCCTGCTGCCCCGGCTTGGGGTGGTGGTACGCCACCATCTGGCATCTTTCAGCTGCCACTGAAGTGCACCTGGGATGACTCTGCTAGCCCTCCCAATTCAATAGGCGTTATGTCCCCCCATGGGACTTGGCCCACCACATTGCAGGCCCCAGGCGGTGCTTCAGAGCCCTTGGTTCTCCCACAGAGCAATTTGCATTTTGGCCTCCAGGTTGAATATGGGAATCTTTTTCATATGAAAGTGCAGCCATCATCAAGATGACCATGGCATTTTTCACCCCACCAGCTATATTGACTTTTCCCCATTTAAGGGGTACTTCAACCTTAACTTCCGCTCTGAAGCTGATGCAGCGGCAGCATCTAAGCTGCAAATCATTTTTTAAAAAAATCCCTATGCTTACTGTTTGCATGCAGCTCCTAGATGAAGCCACTTTGGTGGTCCAGTTCACCAGGTTGCCCTCCCATCTCTCCCCCAAATGCCTAAGCCACAAGCTCACAGAGGGTTTGGCTGTTTATGGCACAGAGCCCATGTTGCAGTTGGTGGTTCCCAATGGGGCGGATAGGTTGGCAGGGCCTTGCACCTTTGCAACAATCCACTCATTTCATCATGATTCCCACCTTGTGATTTTATCCACACTGTGATCAGATCTGCCCCTGATCACCTATTCTAGGCGCACGTCAAAAATGACCACGTCATTTGCCCCTTATGCTTATAACTCGATCAGTTGAAGCACAAGTGCCCCATGGCTTCTGCCTCTGCCACTTCCGCCACTCCTCCTTCCAGCGTTGGGTCATTGACCGCTTTACCCCAATTCTTTGAATGGGGCTTGATTCTCCCACCCCCAACCTCAGGGAAATCTGGTGCAGCTCCCAAAGCGGCGCCCAATCAAGGTACAAATTTTAAAAGTATTAAAAAATAATTCAACTGGATTAGTAAGCATGAGTTGGTGGCAGAACTAGTTTCAGCTGAGCTGTCATGATCAACCGTCTGCCACCAATCAGCTCCTGCCTCTGCTCCAATTTCAGTGGCTGGCCCAGCGTTGTCTGAGCTTAATTTATTCGAGGCTCTTAAAGGGATTGATGAGGACAAACAGCTATATCATGCAAAGCTGTGTTTTGCTTTAGAGGAGTTTTTTGTTGACCCTACCAATTTGCATCCCTGCCATTTTCGCCCTCAAAACGGTTTTCCAGTTTATAAAATTATAAATAAATTAAAAGTTGAGGCTGGAGCTGCCCCTGCTAAGACCCTACTTCACCAGCATCTTCATGGGGTGATTGAGCCCCTTGTTGAGGTATTCCCTTCCCTAATTTTTCCATGATTTTGAGGAAGATGCAAAGTATGAAATTTGAGGAGTTTGTTTTTAGTGCGAGCTCACTTGCATTAAAGCAAAAACTTTCCCTTTTGACCCAATTATCCCAAAAACCGCTAGTGCATCAAGTCATTCAATTGTGTGCCTGCTCTCATCACTTTTGTTGAGCATCAACTTGCTCAATATGTTGAGGAAATGGACACTGCTGGCCTCATTAATGAAGAAAAACCACAATTATACCTCCTTATGCCACATGTCACAGATGCTCCTTACTTGATGTTGTCCGCCATGGTCTGCTTGCTAAAGTGGGCGCTGAACAAAAGTTTCCCCAAAGCTTCCTCACCATCTTATATGGCCTCTTAGGTTGTTAGTTATGGTGCCATATTAGGAATTTTTACGTATGATAATCCCTTTGTTTGGCCCATTTGCAAATAAAGATGCATGGCGGCTTCCTCTTTCAGGTTGTGCACTAATAATGGTAAAAAAGAACTAATCAGTTCAACAGTTACATGATATTTAACATATGGAAGTGATTGAGGAGAATCTAAATGCTTTATACTATGTCCAAAAGTCTAATTAATCAACTCAAGTTGAACCTTTGCACTCTGGAACCACACCTATCATGTCCAATACAGCAAATTCAGATTGACCATATAAAATAATTTGGTGAATTACACATGAAAAATGAATCAGAACAAAGACAAGTCAATCAGAGGCACTCAAAAAAACCATGTGGGATCTGACCCCAAAACTTGCATCCAGTACCACAAGTAAATCAAATGGCTGAGGCCAGAGGGCTCTCCCAATTGCTCCTGAGGCACATTGGTCGTCTCAGTAAACATAAGGATGCTTAATATCTCAGGAATCAGAGCTATATTATTCCAAGTTAATAAAGTGTTTTTGATGTGAATCCCCCCAGTGTACATCTTTGTTCATCCAAGTAACCCACTATCTACAGGGTGAGGAGAATTTCTGGACCCAAAAGACTCTAAACCAACACAAAAAATTATGGACATGCCACTGTGGGGTGGCCTTAAGCACAAACAAAAACATTAAAATCACAAATTCCCAATTACACTAGAATGGCCAATTGCTTATTGCATCTATTTCCTGGAACACCATAGTGCTCTTGGTGTCCTGTGTTTATGAACCAAACAACGTGATTAAGCAAAAAAAATCTATCACGCTTTTCCTTCTTACTAATATCTTTGTGGTTGGTAGCATGAACTGCTGTTCTGACCCATCGACAGATTGGTGGCCTGCAACCATAGGTAACCCACAGGAACATATTGAGCTCTGAGCTTAAAAGGCCATCTTTGTCCTTTATGGTACACTCACTAGTGAAGCACCCCCATTGTTGAACATTACTCGCCCACATATGCGCAAAAACAGATCAATGTCAATGGCAAGAATCAAAGTTATACTAGAACAAAGAAATTACCGCAAATGAATCAACAACTTCAAAACCACAAAAATAAGATTTTTGGACCATATATTGGCCTTAGTGACATTATCCTTACCAAGTGTATTCACATGGATGACAACTTGGAAAAAAATATATATGGAATAATTCTAACCCTGGATTTCCCATCTGGATTGAACATTGATTCTACTGCATAGGAGATCAATACTTCACTCTGCACATATCCTTTCCAAACATATTTGAACTTCCAAAATAAACTAGTTGAAAGGAGCCAATACCTAAAATCTCAAAACACAGAGAAGACTCAGCCATTATCAGAAGCACCTTTGATAAGTTAGACCACCTAGAGCAAAGCCCATAAGTGTACACAGCCCTGAATAATGTCATAAGTGAGATATATCTCAGCCCGCCTAAATGCACTCATCCATGAGAACCAACACCGCATTAACATTTTGGCTAAAAGTAAGATTATGAAAGCAGGTGTATCCTGTTGAAAATGTTTTTTTAACAATTACTCTTTCATGTAAATCTTCCATCTAGCACACAGGTCTGAAGAATGGATGGTACAGTGCAAGCACTATAGAAGAAGAGTCAGAAAAACACACAGATTCTACTCATATCTATATCATTAGTGGCCACCCTTACCTTAAAAACTACAAAGTTTATTAATGATTCTGACATTTGCGCACCACCTGTTGGAAACAATCTTATAACCCTCATAACATGGGAGGAACTCTGGATGATGGTGCGGCAGACACCGCATATAAAATGTCCTGACCAGATGGAATCCAATATGAATTCTACAAAAAAGTTTCTAAACCATAACGCCACTTTTCTGGCCTCCATGAATAAATTTATAATGCAATTCTGTCTTCTCCCTGGAGGCCAGAATGCATATGTGACTTATCTATTTAGAAAGGGAGACAAAACGGATTTATTCGATTGGCACCCAATAGCAATTACTAATACTACACAAAGATTTACTAAAATTATGTCTATAAGATTATGAGAAGTGCAGATAACGTACTGTCACCATGCCAATATGGATTCATACCAAGAAGGTCAATTTGGGACAATATTCACACTGTGGCAAATGTATGCCGGTCAAAAATCACTGGAGCCTAGTTGTTCCTTGACCAATAAAAGAGATATGTTCGCGTAAATGGTACCAACCTAGGAAGTGCCTGAGAGCTTTCAAATTAACCATAAGATTCATAAACTAGGCCATTCTTCACATGGAATCAGCCGCTATGGAAGTATGCAGCCCAGGGTTCAATACTGACCAAACATACCCTCACAGAGGCCTTAAACAAGGCGACCACATCAATCATTTATTATATTTTCCATCTTGGATCTATTCTCCGCGTAAAAAACTAATGAATAGCTGGAGTTTTGGCACTTGGCTAAGCAGCAATTAAAATGTTGACATTTGCTGAGGATTGTGTGGTAGGAATATCTAATAATCAAGACGCTCGCCTCCTGAAACTCACCATAAGTGAATACTCTGCGGTGAACAATGCTCTATAAACAAGAACAACCCCAAAATCATTCTACTTGGCGAATAATAAACTCAATGTACTACACCTTCCTTTAACACACTGAGGCGCTCAGCTAACAGTGCTCCCCTCATTTTTCATTTTCCTCAAAACAACCACTGGACCTGTCTTACATTTGGGAATATGGATTGAGTCAGGATGATATTCTAACACACCAATAGCGAACAATATACTAAATAAGCTGCAAGACATATTGCCTCCCTCAAGGGTAAATTTACAGGCCTGATAGGCCATGTGACCATTGCCAACTCAATGATACCTTTCATAGTATGGTTACTAGAACATGCCATATCCTTCTCACCCTCTTTTATGTTCTTGGTATATGCCTTACTCCAGGGATGGCTCTGGCTAGGATCTCTTCCTCTTTACATCTGTAAACACTGTATGGCCTATGACACAGTGGCGACATGGGCCTGCTCAACTTTGAAGAGTAAGACTACTAAATCCTAGGGAATATTATTACCCATGTCATATCACCTGATCTGCCCAGTCAACACTGGCCCGCGCCTTTAGATTAAGCTTTGCACATGAATTTGGTCTATCAGCCCAAATAACCCCAACAGCCTATTAAAATACCTTGCTACATACCCTAGTGCTACTGGGCCATAATGGACTCTAAAGCACTACAAACTCCTGCTGCATGCAATCAGACAAGAAAAATGGCACACAATGTTGTTGGAACAAGCCCTGGAAGGGAAAGAACAAACTAAAGTATGCTTAAAACAAAGTTGATCCCCCACCCAGGATAGGATTCAATAAAAGCTCTGATCATAGGAAGTTAGATTAGTTTGATGCTTTAGACATCCCATATGACCTTGCCACACAGAAATCAATATGGATATACTTATCGCACTCCACTTAAACCCCACATCAAAGATAATATGTTGTAAACTTTTATGTTTACTGCACAGGTTCAATGTGAGCGTTGTATATTGTTAGTATAATAATAGAATAGGATTACAATAGTATAAAGACTATTGTCCTAGTTGAGCTCTTCACAACCAAACTGAGTATATCTTCAACACTAGACAGGTGATAACGCTCTTTCTTATGATACCTGAAGGCACTTGAAATTATCCATACAACACGAGAAATACTATCCCTTCAAATCTTACTCTAGAGTTGGCAACTTCTGGATAAAGATTAAATCTCCCTTCCTCTCTTGACATAAAATATCTTGAGAGCTTGAAAACAATATATAGACAAAGGAAAACTATCCTTCAACTCTAATTCTATATTTATAGTACAAAAATGTATAAAAGTCTAAATACTTATCATTCTTGTCAAATCTGCTTCTTCTAATAAAAACAAGTTATTTATATAGGAAATCTGACGCAAATCTCTTCTGTTGGCAACTAATAGGAATGGCAGCCATTGCTGATAAATTAGCCCTCAGGAGTCATCCAAAAATGGTAATTAATTCATCCATTTAGTCTGATTCACTGACAACTAGAACATGATCCCTCCTGGGTTGAGTATCTAAAGAACGTGTCCCAACGTCTTCACTCAACCCAGAGAATTATATTTTATTAAGCTAGCAATCTGCTTATGTAATGTGATTTTTACCCATTAATGGTAGGTCTCATTGCTTAATAAGATAACCCGCAAGTTGCTGCCAACTAAAACGTTATCAACGCCCAGCAATTGCCAATACATCTTTATTTACTAGTGACCAACCCCAAATGATTTTCACAAGACTATAAATCATTAATCAATAAAACAATAATTGAACCACTTTAAAAATTGTCAGGAATATTCATTATAGAACATCAGTAATCCAGAGCGAACAAAACTGAAGAAATAATGAATATCTCATAAGGAGTTACAACTAACAATAGTTACCATATGAAAATGATAGCTCCCACATCTGCTATGGGTTTCTTATAGTAAATTGCCACCAGCAGATAAATCAGATAATATTATAATAAATCAAGCTGAAATGAGTGGGCATTCTGAAATTCCAACACATCCCACTGCTTGACTAGATTGCCAAAATTTTGGCCCAAAGTGAATATTTGCGTAAAATGGACGATGGGATTCAATACCAATCCAAAGCTTAGAATGTAATAATTATTGGGGATAATCCCTTATTACCTTTACATAAACTTTCCAATATTGGGATCTAAACCTAATCTGAAAAGGTGATCAAATATTGTTTACATGACATTACCAGAGCGTTAAAGAATTCCCAAAGTAACAAGTTATGTTTTTATTTGGCTTGGATATGCTTAATAATTCCCCAAAAATACCAGCACTTGAATCCTTATTTTTATATATTTTCTTTATTTTTTATTAAAATTTTGGTAAAATAAGATGACAGTTTCCGTTAATAGGCAGCTATTGCCTAGAAAATTCCTTATGTTCTTCCTTCCTCTTCAATTACTGCCTATTATAATCACCTCCAAATCTCACCTTTAGCCACCTAACACTATAAATAGTGTGAGGCTTTCTCCTAGCTAGAGACTGTTAGGTAAATCATCCTTTTTAATAACCATTACTTGGCTACAACAACCTAGGAGTTTTTACCCTTAGTTGAAGACTTTAATTTATTAAAGTAACCTTTTTATATCCATTGACCAGGTTCTTGGGAACCCTGGCCTCTTTCTCCAAGTACAAGTGGTTTAATACCCTCTCTGTACTGACACAGATTATCCATCAAAGATAGGTTCTCAGAGGCAGAAGCTGCTTCATTACAGGGCCTGAATTAGCCAACATAGTTTATATTTGAATTCAAAATAGTCAATATTCTCTTTCCTTGTTCAAAAAGTTTATGCCCTTCTCCTTAGTGGTTTCCTCTTTTCTAATTCTTGTTGCTGCCTCCTTTGAGTGAAGTTTCATAGCTCTATGCTTCACCAGGATTACTTCAGTTAATCTTACCAGTAATATGTTCTGGAAAACCTGTACTCCCCCAGGATGGCTTTAATGACTCTACGCAATACAAAATCTTTTTGGTCATACTCACCAATGAATTCCTTAACTCCTGTACTACCTCAGGCTGGGGATCTCCATTATTGATTAGAGCGGATCTTATAACTCTCTTCAGGCCTCTTCACAATGAACCTATTCTTAACATAATCTGGTCCTGCAAAGTGTTCTCACTTCTTCTTCTCTAATGGCAATGTAGTTCATCCCCTTGTACCTGCAAGAAAATTCTTGGCATTTCATCAAACTGTCAGATAGAAGAAGAGGTTCTCGAATCTGAAAATAGGAGTTGACGTTAAAATCTGTTAAATTGGGGCTTGGTGGAATCTAATTCCAGTAGTATTCATGGAACTGCTACCATGTAATAGTGGTGGAACAGCCAAGGTGAATTGTTTGCAATTTAGACCTAAGAGAAAGGTGACTGAATGGCCTATATAAGATGTATCTGATTCTTGACAAAAGTAAATGTATTGTCAGCTCTTGGTAATGTCGCTGACTCTTCAGTTATCATTGCAGCCATTTGATCAGTAATGCAAGGTGTTGGCACTTTGGTAGCCGCTCCAGGGACTATAGGTCCCAGGAGAGGCACAAACGTAACTCATCATTTAGTTGAAGACCAGAAAGATATATAAAAGGTAGATAGTTCTATTTAAAATAAGAAAGGTTTTTCTGAATCCCTCTAGGTAATTGATCAAGAACCTTATATAGGGCTCTATTATTAGGATTATAAAGGGTAGAAGTATAGATATAAACTATATAATTAGGTGTTAACTTGGATTAAACTCAAAGAATAAATACACCAAGTTATCTATAAATACCTAATTCCACCAAAAGAGGAAATAATATTGATGAAGGGGGTAATTTGGACCATGGTCATCAAGGTTAATGGTATGTCGTCATCCTAGTAAGAGTATAGGATAGTGCATGGGGATAAATTTAGCCTCAATTGATTAAGTTTAAGACCTAATTTACCATGTCTCAATTATTGGAGGTTATTCTTAGGTTGACCTCAGTATAAGGCTTAACCTTTTACAGGGTAAAACTTTGACAATCATGGATTGTGAGATCACCACCTGGTACTCTTGATCGCAGCAAAAAATAAAATTAGATACTATTTTAGCTTATATATTTTTTAACTTTTATTTTCAAGGATAACCTCCATATTAAAGATATATACTTTGTATTTTCTCTTTTATGTATTTTTCTCCCTATAGGTTTTATCTTAATTTTATATATATTTTTATATGCTTTTTATCTCTTAAATATAATACTTTTACTAAATGTTATGGACCCAATTCACTATATGACCATCAGTAATGTTTTTAGTGTATATGCATCTGTCACTGTCCTGGCGATAATTTCAAATGGAACAGACCATAACGCATCTAACTTGTTTCTTCTTCAAAATCAATAGGTACTGCAATATGCTACACTATTCTCACATGGTACACTTTAAGAGCTGTTCTTTTTTGATTTTCCTGCTTCTTTGCTGATTTTTCTATTTGACGTTGTGTTGAGTTCCTGTGATTGCAACTCAATAATGATGTTCGCCAGCTGATTTAAATATTGCTCTGAGCTCATCCCTAAAACTGGTTTTACTTAACTTAAGATGGTTATTATCTATGTTAATGAGGCATCCATCTGACTTATAAACTCCAGATTAAAATTTGGGTACCTCATATCAGAACTAGTCATCAGATATCTTCTGAGCTTATCAAACACTTATTGAGCCCCCTCATTTCACTAGGATCATTTTTTGGATCCTTCATTAGGTGAAAAATTGGTTTGGCAATTATGGAAAAATCATTGATAAACTGGCAAAAGTAGCCAACCATCCCAAAAAAGACTTGGTTGTCCTGAACAGTTTTCAGGATTGACATCTGTTCATTGGTCATTATTTTCTGAAGCTGCAATTTTAATCCGCCAGAGTCTATCAACAACCCCAAATATTCAAGCTCTTTCTTAAAGTAATGGCTTTTCTTCATATTGATCTTCAAAATTGCCTTTGCTAGTCATTTAAACACTTCAACTAATTGTTACAAGTGATTAGTGAATGTCCTACTGGTAAATTGGTGTTGTCCAAGTACACCAAAATGAAAGACAACTTCAGGTCACTCAAGATGTAATCCATCGCCTTCTGGAAAGTAGCCAGCGCATTGCATAATCCATCGTGAATTCTCGTTGGCCGGTATATCCCTTCTGAAGTGATTATAGCACACTTCTCTTAGTCTTCTTTTGACAAGACTATCTGCCAATACCCAAGATCAAAGCCATTGCTGAAAAAAGTTTGTCTTCCCCTAGACAATCAAGTGTATCATCTATCCTTGGAAGTGGATATAATTCCTTCTTAAAAATTTTATTCAACCATCAGCAAATGATCACCACTTAATTTAGTTCATCCTTTTTCTTCACATACTGATTAGACTCGCACATGGACTTAACAAAGATGCAAGGAGCCCATGCTCAATAAGTTTACTGATTTCTTCACTGACTACTGCTTAAGCAGCCTTGGATCAGTGGACAAGTCACATCTTTATCAGTAGGTATTCCCCAGTGTCAACCTTATGGATCACATTTTAGAGCATCCAAGGTCATGATTACCCTGGGCAAATATCACCCATCTTTTTTAATATTCGTAGCACTTCCCTCTGCTGATGTTCTGATAACCCACCCACTTGCTCTTGAACAACAAGTACATTAATGCTTTTGGCAGCATCCTCTGGTAATCTCATCTCTGTTAGTGTTATAAAGTCAAGGAACTCTCTGATTTCAGCCATCAGGATTAAATGCATATATGATATAACTCAGTTTTTATCCACCTTCATTGATTTTTATTCAGATTGGCCAGTATAACTTGAATTTCACTGTGTACTGACATTTATAATCCCTGTAGCTACCCAAGGCTCCAATCTCAATTAGTTTCACGGGGCCATGGCTTCTCCATATAATTGTTCATGGGATTTCTAGCATTAACCCTGTTGTTGCCTATTATTTGCATTCCTGGAAAATTGTTATTTGTCGTTTTTGTCCTCAATGGTAACCCATAGAATTTGAAAATATGTTTCAAAATTTCCCTGATTTTTCTTTCAAACAACTTATATTGGATGGGAATTATGCTGTCTTTGTAAATCAGAATTACGAAATTATTCTTCTTTATCAATGTACTTTCTGCTTTCTGCTGATATCTAAGGTCAGGGTTTGCCCCAAAGTTGTTAGGTTATTATTAAAAAATACCATTTGACACCATAAATTATCAAAGATGCTATTCCAATAAGGATGTCATAATTCTGATTTGTCAATACTATGGCAGAAGCTGATATTACCAGTGATCCAATCCAAAGAGGCAGTGCACTGTATACTCTAAAGGATGTTGTATCATCTGGTCCAGCTGTTCTAAATTCCTTCTAGTATTCCAAATCCAAGAATCTTTCCTTTGCTTCTCCAATTTGGTCAAAATAATATTAATGGGTGCTCCATTGTCGATTATTGCCCATACTCTTACTCAATTAACTATAATGTCTACATACATACACTCAGAGCATTGTAGTATAGTGTTTACTGATTGAATCACGGTATTATTTACCAAATCTAGAGTATAATCAATCTCATAAACAAATCTAGAAAGGATACCTTGATCATGCTAATAGGGTGAGAACTGTTTGGATAATCAAGTTTTATCTTGGGCAATTCTTTGGTGCTTTCAGTGGTTCTATCTTTCCAACTATCTGATTGTCATAAGCTGGGTAACTTCTTACACAATTTATGGGATATCCTCTTTGCCTTTGGTTAGGTAATTGCATTTATATCCAAATTATCCACTTCATAGAATGGATCATGCATATCTTCATCTACAAATAGATCTTAAGTATTCAAATCATATATGAATATGTCAAAGGGAGTAGGATTGATTTCAGTGCTGGATTGTTCCATATCTAGACTTCTTGCCCTTTTCCTGAAATCTGGCCAATTTCATTCTCTTTAGCCTGAACCAGAGTCACTTGCTCTTTAAAATTCTCGTTCCAACATTGAGTGACTACATGCACATTTTTTCACATTGGTGGCAGCAGTTTTGAGTTTTACCCATATATTTAAGTCCTTTAAGCTTAATTCCTATTATGGCTTTAATTTTATAGTTTCTTTTATTAAGCTCAGAAAATTTACTGTATTCTGATTTCTGGAAGTAATGGTTTTGAAAGTTTGTTAAGGTGGTTCAAATGTTGCTCCTAGCATCTTGAGATACTCCACCATCTGTGATGTGGAAATCTGGTTTACAAGTGCTGAGATCATAGCGCGGTGAAAATCTCTGTAGAGATAAAGTGCCATTTACATTGCTATTTATGCATAAAACTCTGACAGAACTTTCGCGCCAGCCAGTATTTTTGTGCTTACTGGTTGTGAGTATTTTATATGACCCCATTATTAAGCCTGGGATTATAGCTTTAATTTTATTTAATTATTGGTGAATATATTAATTTAGCTTATAGATCAAGCTTTGAGATGATAATTAACTATGTCTTCCAAATAGTCTCTTTCTGCTAAGCATCACTTTTCAAAAATCAATTCAGCCTAAAATTTAGCTCCACTAAAGAGATTTACGAAAACTATTAGCAAATATGGCGGGAAACCCCGCAAAAGAACCCGCAGGCTATGCCAAACGAGCCAGCACCACCCTCAAACGAAGCAACCCTCTGTTACCCACCTCAGGGTCAACCAGATTCACCCGCTCTCAAGCAGCAGCCATGAAAGAAGGCACCACCCCCCAACCTGGGGCTACTCCAACTAGCGCCAGTTCACCTGATCGCACTTCTGCAACCTGCACGCCTAACAGCTCTGTGTGCGCTGCCTCCCACCAACCCGCTGGGCCCCCTCCAACCAAGGAGGCCATCACCCACGCTTTCTAATGACGTCTGCTCAGTTGAATGCAACTCAGCCCATCCAGGCATTTACCTCCCCCATTGTGTCAGCTAATTCAGCCCCATCTATTATTGCTGACGCCGTGTTTCTGGCTCCCTCCATGAGGGGCGATACCCAGCTACCTGGCCCCCAAATCCTCAGATGTAAGGTTGGATTAGCCGCACATTCTGGTTCACTAAGCACCAAATTAGGACAATCTACTCTTCCCAATGAGGATTCAAATGGTTCAGATTTTGGAACTTCACACCAGTTCCAATCTCACCCGTCCCATTTAAACCCCGTAATTGGCACTTCTCAAGTCGGCACTTTATCTCAATATGCTGAAAACGACCAATTTACCAATCAGCCAATGAGTTTTGCCCACGAAATCACAGCAAATACTCGGGCTGAATTTACCCAAATAGATTGGGATGGTGATGAAACATCGCCCTCCTCCCAATTGGCTGGAGTTAATTCCAATCTGGATGGGACTCCCCAATTTAGCGAGGCCCAACAATCACCTGGCCCCCAAACCCTCGGATGTAAGGTTGGATTAGCTGCATATTCTGGTTCACTAAGCACCAAATTGGGACAATCTGCTCTTTCCAATGAGGATTCAAATGGTTCGGATTTTGGAACTTCACACCAGTTCCAATCTCACCCGTCCCATTTAAACCCCATAATTGGCACTTCTCAAGTCGGCACTTTATCTCCATATGCTGAAAACGACCAATTCACCAATCAGCCAGTGAGTTTTGCCCACGAAATCACAGCAAATACTCGGGCTGAATTTACCAAAATAGATTGGGATGATGATGAAACATCGCCCTCCTCCCAATTGGCTGGAGTTAATTCCAATCTGGATGGGCCTCCCCAATTTAGCGAGGCCCAACAAACCGCCCCTCAATTTAATATGATGCCAGCAACTGCTGTAACATTCCAGCAACAAGGGAACTCCGCAAACTTGTCCAAACCACCAGCCCACACTCAACCTGCAATTGCAGCCCAAAGCAAACACAAACGTACCAAAGGAGCCACTGGGGCGTGGCAAAAACCTCTGGCACCAACGCTACCCAAAGCTGATCCCCGTGAAGTGGCGTTTATTGCTGATGTTAAGAAATGGGCCGAAACTAGAGCGCAAGAAGCTCTACCTCGCTCAACCTCTCCTACGAAATTTGCCTTTATTATGGGCATAACCCTGTTGAATTCTATACAGAGGATTACTTCTCATACTTTGCAGCAATTGCGGAGAAAAAACCCCCAATTAACACCACCATCCATGAATCATTGGAGGGCCACTACATCGATGTGGGCTTCACTGAAGCTGCCCTTGCTGACCATGCTGCCACCCTCCAGGTCATTATTCCACGCGGATCTCTTCGCATCTCCCGCACACGCTCTCACCTGGAGAAAATTTCATGGGTTACTTTTTCCAACCTACCAACGACTGTTGATCCTGAGTCTCTTAAACTGGCACTCTAACGTGGTTTAATGGAGTTTGGGTCTGTTCTTTCAGTGGACTTTAGCGTCCCCTCTTACTATGCTCCCACTCAAAGAGCTCGCACTGCTAGGGCGTCGTTCATCCCCTCCCCCACTGTATCCCGCAACATTGAGATTATCCTCGTGTGGCGGTAGTTGGGGCATGCCCTGAGATCTTTTTTGTCGACCCTGATCAGGCGCGCCCCCGGTGTTCATGGTGTAACGCCCTTGGACACTTGTATAATGGCTGCACAGCTCGAAAACAAGCCCTCTTAGCCACCACCTAGGGGCCTAAACCAGGCCAAAAACGATCCCACGTGGCTGCAGCAGCAATTCCACAACCCACACAATGGGTTCCCATTCAAGACCTGTCCCCTGAGGCCTTACGCCTAGCAGTTGAAACAGTTAACCCCACTATTGGTATGGGATACCTTCGCGCTTATGCCCCCCTTCCAATGGGCACCCCCTCCAATCTCCCAGAGTCAACTCCCTCTCTCACCAAGCGCAAGGCATCTCCCAAAGGGTGCCCCTCGTCAGCCACCCCCACTCAGGGCTCCGCGGCACCCCCACCAACCTCCACCAGCGATTTATCGCATCAACCCTCAGCTTCCAATGGAGCTATGCCCACCAGCATGGACTGGCAACCCGCAGCCTGTGGTAGAAGTGCCACCTCAAAGAGTCCTACCCCAACCCCACAGTCCATTTCGTGCAGATCCTTTGCAGTGTTGGAGGAAGTGAATATGGACTCAGACTCATCAAATGGGGACACCGCGGAGGTCACCATTAAGCACCCTCAGGTCATTCCCCTGCAACGGAGCGGGGGCAGCATCCTAGGCTGGATTACTGGGTCCTCCGCCCCCCACCCTCTCCTTCCCCTCAGAACCCTCGACGCTCCTCACTGATTGCAGCTAATAGTCAAGCTAAAGGACTCAAAACTAGCCGCCTCACAGCAGCAGGTATAAGCGCTGGCAACCCCCCAGGACATGGAGAGGAACAGCTATGAGTCCCCACGGCAGCACCCTGGCCCTGCAATCCATCAACGCAAATGGGTTGCGGGACTTTTTGCGGAGAGCCCGCCTCCTCCAAAACTTCAGGTCAGCACAAATTGATATCACTGCTGTCCAGGAGCCCCATATCCTCCCCCACGAACAATCTGCATGGAATGAACAGTTTGGAGGCAACTCCTTCTGGACAAACCATGCCGCCCTTATTGCTTTGAATCCCCGGGTTAAAACCCATTCTTTTTCACAATATCTAGGTGGCCGCCTCATACTAGCCAAACTCACCACTCTTGACTTCTCCTTCTTCGCTGCAAGCATCTACCTGCCTAATGCAGGTCAGGAGCAAAATCGGCTCTTGGAAGAGCTCCTCCAACTCAATCTCCCACGGAATAAAGTCCTCTTAGGAGATTTCAACACAACCATAAGTCGCGTCCATGACTCTTACCCTCCTGCAGTAAAGGAACGCCCTGGATCAAGTCGCCTCCAGGATTTCCTTCGCCTGAGTGGCTTTATAGATGCGCTTCCACCCTCCGCGTCTGGCCTAGGTTGTATGACTAGGATCCAGTATGATGGAGGAGCTTTCCAGTCAGCGTCACGCATAGATATGGCACTGATTGGCCCCCTGCTTTTTGGCCGCGTCTCCTCTCCCATCTCACGTGACAACCATCTGAGTGATCACAGGTCACTCACCGTTCCCTCACCACCACACTTAGACCGTCGCGTAGGTTCTGGCCTAGGGTTGCCCCAGCTCTTCTCAACAACCCCTTCACTAAGGAGAAGCTGTCTATGACCATCCGGGAGACTCTCAACCCCCCCCACCCCACCTGCTTGACCACAAGGCTAGATGGGCGGTGACTAAGGAGGGCATCACCCGCGTTGCTTACAACTGTGCCAAAGCCCAGATGACTGCAGCTCGCGCCAGAGTCAAAAGGTCGGAAGCCAGAATCAGACATCTGGAGCGAAACTGCCAGCCTTCGCCTTCTCCCAGATGGTTGGAAGACTGGGAAGCGGCGCAGGAAGCACTCCTCTTGGAGCTCACACTGCAGGAAGAACGGGCAGCAAACTTTACAACATCTCGTTACTATGCTCAATGGGAACGCCCCACCCACTTCTTCTTTCAGAAACAGAAAGCCCAGTCAACAGCACAGGATATTACTGCACTGAAGATTGGCACTACAACCACTTCATATAAGGAGGAAATCACGCAGGAACTACACCGCTTCTACTCCAGCCTCTTCCATGCCACCCAGGTGGACCCATCGGACATCCAAGACTTCCTGTGGCGGGCTCCAGAGCCGCCCATTGACCCACGGGCTGATGAGGCTCTACTGGCGCCTATTTCCATCCAGGAGGTGATGGAAACCCTTCTGAAATCCCCACGGCTTAAAGCCCCAGGCCCAGACGGAATACCCTTTGAGGTGTACCTTCTGGAACCTGCAGTGATAGCCAGAACCCTCCGCGACCTCTTCGCTGCACTCTTGGTGAATGGCGAGGTCCTCCCCGACTCCAGAGGCTCAATCACGACCCTCATTCACAAGAAGTCAGACCGTGAGAACCTGGCGAACTGGCGCCCCATAGCGTTGATCAACACAGACAACAAGCTCTTCACGAAGCTTCTGGCCAACCGCATCACCAAATGGGTGTCACCTCGCCTCTCCCCATCCCAGCACGGTTTTATTCCGGGGAGGTCGTTATGGGACAACTATAATGACCTTCACGTGACTTTGACTGCTAACTCTCGTAAGGTGAATGGCTTTGTGGCTCTCCTGGATAAGGAGAAAACATATGATCGGGTAGCCTGGAAGTATATTGATGCTTCCCTGGCCCGCTTCCATCTCCCACCCGCAGCTAGGCGCTGGATATCAGCGCTCTATAACCAGCTCCACACCAGAGTCCTGGCGCCAATGGGTTTTACAGTGGCAGTACCAGTTGGACAAGGTCTCTGGCAAGGGGACCCCCTGAGCCTTATCCTTTTTAACATCACCCTTGACCCCTCTTGGCCTCCTTACAGGACAAGCTAACAGGGATTCTGGTCCCAGGTAAAGCCCCCACACGCACCATGGCATTTTCAGATGACACTGCCATTGCATTTGGCTGCCCTGGGGATGTTGCCCTCGCTGCTGTGACCATTGAGAGGTACACCAAGGCGTCCAACGCCATGGTCAACACCTCCAAGACAACAGTTGTACAGGTCGGCTCCCCCACCTTCCCCCACCATTTGGTATTAAACCTGAGCGCGGTACCTTCCGTCACCTGGGCGTTCTCACCAACCAACAAGGAGTTGCGCTAAAAGACAATGAGGACTTGCTCCTTGCAGCAGTTAACTCCAGGATTGCCAGCTGGAACTGGCGGCACATCACCCCCAGGGTCGAGCTCTGATGGCCAATGTGTTCCTCCTCTCCAAAGTCTGGTTCCTAGCGCACGTCTGCCCATTCACAGATGCCTTTTATACGCGGCTCAATGTACTCCTCCGCTGTTGGATCTGGGGCTCAAACCATCCACCAATGGCCCTCTCAACCATTACCCAACCCTGCAATGAAGGGGGCCTAGAGCTTCTGGACACGCGATCCCATGCCACCACAATCTTCCTGAAGTTCCTATGGCCGATTGTCTGCTGGGACGCGACCCCCATGCCCCAATGGGCGCCCACCCTCCTCCAGTCAGTGTCAGCAGCTCTGGGTCTTCCTAGAGCATCTCTGACCTCATTAGGGGAGTGGCTCACAAACCACCCAGGCCATCGCCTAAAACCATCCTCATCCCCCTACTGGAACCAGGCTCTCCTTGCCCTGAAACGAGTAGGCGCGCGGATCCACCATGCCTTCCCATACAGAAGGGAAGGCTTTGGCCTCAGCCCCTGTCGCCATGCAATTGTGCACAATGGACAAGTTGTCACAACTCGCCTCAACCCCCAAGATCGTCCTCCCATCCGCCCAAGACTCCTTGAGCTCATCCCTCCCTCCGTGAGATTTGACCTTAAGGAATTGTGGAAGGACGTCTATCACCCCATACTGTCAGCAAAGGTGTCCAACACCTTATGGAGGGTGCTCCACTGTTCATACAGGACAGGGGACCGGACTGGCCCTACCTTCCAGCACTGAAGCTGCCCCCGCTGTGTGGAGCCTATTGACTCCCACCTCCATCGTTTTTTCACCTGTCCAGGTGTCGCCGCATTTTGGCCAAAGGCCCGCGCGCTCCTCCATGCTCAGCCCTGGTCTGGACACCCTGTGCAAGACCTCATGTTTGAGCAGACATTGCCTGGTTGCCACCGACCCCTCCGTGTCCTCGCCTATGCCACAGCCATCTGGACCATCCATAACTCCTTCCTTCGTGCTGCCTTTGACCAGCAGGTGTGGACCCTTCCACACATGATCACCCACTTTCAGGTACACTTTGAGATGGCCCTGAAGGTCTGCACTATGTCGCCAATCCTCCCTCTCTCAGTTGTCACTGCAGCACGGCTCTGGCGCGAAAACCCCCCTCCCTTTCTCGATGCCTCCTCCCTCCCCTTCCCTCGCCTCAGGCTCTTAGGAGCCCAGGCGTAATTCAATAAACATCGATGAATCCCCCCTTGGGTTGGGACCATCTAGTACTAAAAAAAATTAACTATGTCTTCCATTTAGTTATAATAAGATTAAAATAGTTAAGTGTACTTTAAAGAGGATATATCAATGATAGTTAAAAATTATTATTTTGTTAAGTTGGTGCTGACAATGTGGATATGAGTAAGTTGGCTCAAAATGAGCAATTACTCATGGAAGGTTGTTGGGTTTTAGATGAGATGTTGGTTGATTTATTTAGTGATTTAAATATGCTATTCAGAATGAAAATAAACTGGAGTCTTTCCTGATATTGAACCAATATTACTTTTGTCAGCTAGGTGTGCTGAAATCATTGTGATTGTTACAATTTCCCTAACATATGTCCATCATTTCTATTGCCTATAAATATACCTTGATTTTCAAAAATACCTTAGACTCAGATTAACTTATACTTATATCTTTTATCTTATAAAAGTAAATGAGGCAGGTTGATCTTGGGACAAATACTACGCTGAGTTTTTTTACCCTGTGCTGGTTTTGAACCTGTTTCAATTAGAACCTGACCTAGAGTGGAGCAGGAACCACCACGTTATGCTATCCACTCCTTTATATCTTATATCTTAATATATATATTGTTTTTCTGCTTCTTTTGAAGAGAAACTTATAAGCCTAAGTGTCAACTTCCAGGAGTGAGGCTAAAGTCATTTGTATCTTTATTTATCGCCAGAATGAGGCCAAAGTTACTTTTCTTATCAATATTCACCATAGTAGGGCCTAATTTACTCAATAAGTAAAGATCAACTAGGCTAGTTGTATTTATACAATCAGCAGGTCCATATTTTATCTCAGAGCAAGAAGTTAAGCAAACCTTTGTACCAGTAAAATCCCTGCAGTTTCTAACTTGGTGCTCACTACAGGGGTTAAGTCAAGTTTTTCTAAATCTAATAACCCAAATTAATCAACTAATATAGAGAACATGAGAAACCAGGAGGAGGGATCATTAGTAGCTCATTATGGAGATATTATTTAGAGGCAGGTATGCTGATGGATCCATATTACATTCACCTATTAACTATTAAAGTAAACAAAAATGCTGTAACCATATATACCACCCTCAGAGTGAATCTGAGATATTTTACATGGGATTAGTGAGATTCTGAGGAGAAGGTTTCAGAATTTGCCCACCAATAACCTTTATCTGAGATGTGGTTTATTTCACCACATAATGTATCAAGAAAAGCGAAAATGTCATTTTAGACATCATCTTTATATGTAGACTTCAGCTCTTTCAGGGCATTTATGTACTATTGGTAACATTGGTGACTATTTTATTAAGTATGTGAAGCTGACTACCTAGAACATGATAATAATTTAAGCTTGACAGCATGCAGTAATTTCCAATCTAGTCATGTACACTCTGAACAGTAGTATACAACAGCAGGCATTTATGTGACATTTGGACACCAGCTTCCAACAGATCCACGCCAGCTTGGACTCTAAATCATAGTTTGTTCAACAGTCAAATACACAAATCAAGAATCTGGTGGCTGAGCTAAATATGAATACTAAGTGATAGTTGCAGATTATTAACTAGATTGGGTTCAATCATTAGTAGAAACATGATGTGGATAGACGCTGCCATTTGGCAGAATCCAATATCGCTGATTTAATCTGAGCTTGATCTGCAACTGAGCCAATGGTTGCGCAACACTAAAACCCAAAATAATACTCTCAATTTGGTCAAAGGGAGATGAGAAATTAAGAACACCATCAAAGATATGGAGAGACAATTTGAGAAACTCAACAAGGAGATGAGAGCAGAAATTGATAGACTTTGCTCAGAATTAGAATTATTCAATAAGAACGCTTTAGAGTCAGTGACTAATATGAATTAGACTCGTTGAAGTTCAAAGTCAAAAAGGTAATCAACAAAATATTTATATGATAAGGAGAAATGTGAGCTATATTATCAATTAACTAATGAGCAGAAATGAGAGGCTTCACTTCAGAATAATTTTAAAACCGTGAAAATGACGTTGGAATGGGAAATTGAGAAATACTGTCAACTTTGGGGAAAAGACTGGAAATGCTTTGCATGGGAGAAAAAATTCCTTAAACAATTGGATGACCTCAAAGATACTAAGTGTATCTGCACTCATGATGAGTACCACAAGGAAGAGTTTTTTAAGGAAGAATTGGCATCTATAAAAATAGTAAGTTGCGCCAAAAGAACAATCCAATCGGTTCAGGAAATGCCCCAACCATTGTAGCACTTCTTTAAATAACGCCTGAAGAGACTCCAGCTTCTTTTTGACTTCCAATTATAAACACATCACCAATTATCGTTGAAGTTTTCAAGATTACTCAAAAGTTGTCCGTTTTCCATCAGAAACGCGCCTGCCTTCTTCCAGTTATTTTAGATGACTATGTATGGACATAGTACCCATCATAATGCTGTCACATCATAAATTGGCTTGATACCTCAAGTCAAAATCTAGTTTTGCCCTAGCTTTGTGGGGAAATCGGAGTTATAAAGAGGCAAAAGAAACGATTCTGATGGCTTTTGAGATTTTGATAAAATGTCATCTTGGAAGCAAAATTCATGGTTCATCGGTTTAAGAAAGATGAAACAAGGTGTGCTGTTATAATTTTGGGTAATATTGTCAAGATTCGTTGGAAGGGTTTGCATAGGGTTGGCTCCCACTGAGAAACGCATGGACAATATGGGTATTGTTGGTCCTCTATACAGCTTAAAGAATATAGGAAAGTATGAAGATATTCGCTTTATCCACACCATTTTATTTAATTTAACAATAATAGCAGATTCTTTCTGCTCCACTCTCTTCTTCCTACTAACAATACTCCTCCTCTTTAAAAGACTCATCTCACTTATATATCAGTGAAATTGGCATATACTAATCCTTTTGCTTAAAAATTATTTACCGCCATATCCTCATTGGTTCACCTTTGTAACTTTGAGGTCCTGGCAGGGTCTATTATTCTTATATTCACTATCACCTTAATTTGAGGCTATCTACTAAATATTTGGCATAATTTTAAATCACCTTAATGTCTTATTTGGAGGAGATCCAAAAACTATCCTTCTTGACCCAATATCGCCTTATCCCAAGGTTAAAATATTTGTACATTTGTAATTTTTGTCAGCAGATTTTAGCCAATCCGCCATAGCTATTTGGGGCTTATTGTCCAGTCATATCAGAATCTCAAAACTACCTTCCTTGACTGGACAATAAGTCTCATATTGTTTATACATCTGAAGAGACTTTGCATGCATTCAATTAATGATCCAACTGCTCACAGGGTCCTGGATAGTATAAGCATCTGTCAGGATTTTCCTAGGGTTATGTGAAAGCCTTGTCCTGGGGAAGGATCAATACCCCAATTTGAGGGGTGTATATACCAAACAGCTCAATAGATTCGAGAAAAAGAGTTGAATCTATAATATTAACAAATATACCAAATTTGGGGCTTTGTATAAATTACTCTAAATTCGAGGAAACGTTACATCCCCATTCCTTGAGACATGTGACCTGGGATTTCACTTGACCTGATCATGAGGGTGGCTTGATCCAAGTAAGGTTCAAGGTAATGGGAAATCCAGAAGACCTAAAGAGATCCTACTTGGATGGGGCCACGACAATCCTTGAAGCACGTGTCCCCAAATTTACTTTATAAAAATCCCTAAATATTAGTTTAATAAAATACTTTTGTTCATAGGATTTATTTCATCTTATATTTTTATTAAGTTAGTTTATTCAAATGAATGGAAGCTCATCCATTGTCACGTCCAGAGCAACCCCTGTCCTCTTGGCTGACGCTAGCCCCTTGCAGTCAGCCTACTTGTTGGATTCCTCAGAAAAAGCACCAGTGAGCGCATATTGGGGAAACCTGACAACTGGTGCTCACTACAGGGGACTTCCTAGGTGCTCCCTGAGGTGTTATTCTCAACCTTGGATGATAATTGACCCACCATGAGCATGCCAGATGCATATCTTCTATCTTACCTTTGATGGAACAGCCAAGACCCAAAAACAGTTGGGTCTGAATTTCCAAGAAAATTCTTCAAGTGTTCCCCCAAAGACTTAATTTACTTCTGAGCTCCCGTCAGCTGGAACCGTTGCTTGACCTGCTAAAAATGCCTGAAAAATCAAAAAAGATGAACTTGAGCCAAAATGCCAGCATCATAAAGAAAAAAGATTATTGAAGGCAATGATTTATTACAGGGACCAAACATCACATTTCACGAGGATGCAGGATGGTTGGAGAGAAGAAACCTTTGAGGACATCACCCATCTGGATGACTATTGGACACTAGGACCTGTCTACTGTGATGAAAGGGTTATGTAAAAAAACCTTTCAGCTTTGAAAAAAATTGAGAAAAAATTGGCCAAGCTACAACACAACCTTCAGTCAAAAAAAAGAAAATTAAAATAATATGAATGCTCAAATCTCAACAAAAATAACTAATGTTAATACTAACCCTAATAATTATTTAGATAATAAAATTCCTCAGTTTTGATGTACTTTCCCACTCTGCTTCCAAGCAGAAAGTGGAAACAAAGCGCATAGCCAATTTGAGCCCAAAAAGTGTCAAACATTAAATCAAATGTAGCCAGCAAGCATTGACAACACCAAATTGACAAAATTGGGACAAGTCGAGACCCAATTTATAATCTCAATGAAGGCAGCAATCTGCAGGAATTTTTGGGAAGCCCCAAAAACAATTGGTGTAACAATGTGATTTAAATGCTAGGCAAAATACCTGGGACTTACCTTCACACCATTTGGGATAAGCTTAATGACTCCTTTCCAGCAACGCTACCACTTTCCAACTTCAACGGCTCCCCTCTAGATTGGGCCACCTATTAATAAAACAAAAAGTCTAGATTACCCAGTTTGACTCTCAGATGGGGATTGCGCCAATCCCTATGAAAACGTGAGTCCTGAAAAAGCGAAGCTCAATGACTCCTTTCCAGCAACGCTACCACTTTCTGACTATGACGGCGCCCTTCCCAAGATCAGGCCTCAAACTACTAAAGCTAAAAATCTAGATTACCCAGTTTGGCCCTCAGATTGGGATAGTGCCGATCCCAACAAAAATGAGAATCCTAAAGAAGCGAAGTTTGAGAAGCCAGCTAATGTCACTTCTGCTACTGATGCTGACCTTTCAGACCACTTTACATTTCCCTCTAGAACCTTGTTGCACAGTTCGCTTTCAGTCACAAGTGGGATTTGCTCGCCCCAATCCTGAGATGGTGACTTGGTGTCTCTCAAAGAGGCCTCCCTATTGGAACCTTCAGGGGGCCACACCCTACCATTGCCTGGACATCTTCTAAGCTCGTGGGGCTGCTCTCCCATGCTACCCACTGTCAACAACCTTTTCTCTGAGCCTTACCTGAATCTTCTGGCGTAAAAGTGATTGCAAGATGCCAGGTTCAAATGGCAACTGAAATGAACCAAAAAATCGAAGAGGCCAAAATCTGCATGGCCAAGATGGCACAGGAGACATGCGAACGGATAGCACAGATGGAGATGGAGTTGATGGCCTCCAAGTTGGAAATTATGCAGGAACAAAGGCTGCTGATTGGCCTGCAATCAGAAATCTGGGACAAGACTGACCGGATCAAAATGCTCACAAATGAAATCTTGCAGCTTAGACTGGAGTTATTGGACCTCAAGACAAATTACTTTGAAACCAAATGGCAGCTCAAAGCCAGCCACTATGAAAAACTAAATTGCTCAGACAGCAATGAATTGCGGATTGAGGAGCTTAAAACCACCTTTCCCAAAGAACAATCTGAACTAACTATGAGGGCTTTAGCCTATGTTTTTGTCCGGCTTCAAACCCTAACCACACCAGGCACTCTCACCAACCTGGTCTGCATTTCGCCTGAGGCTCCATACGCCCTGAACTTGAGTCCTCTGACCCTCAGGCCACAACTTGCTCTCCTAGGCCAAGGCTTGGAGGGAGCTCTGTCAGGATTTTCACTGGGTTAGGTGAAAGCCTTGTCCAGGGGAAGGATCAATACCCCAATTTGAGGGGTGTATATCCCAAACAGCTCAATAGATTCGAGAAAAAGAGTTGAACCTATAATATTAACAAATATACCAAATTAGGGCTTTGTATAAATTACTCTAAATTCGAGAAAACGTTACATCCCCATTCCTTGAGACATGTGACCTGGGATTTCACTTGACCTGATCATGAGAGTGGCTTGATCCAAGTAAGGTTCAAGGTAATGGGAAATCCAGAAGACCTAAAGAGATCCTACTTGGATGGGGCCACGACAATCCTTGAAGCACGTGTCCCCAAATTTACTTTATAAAAATCCCTAAATATTAGTTTAATAAAATACTTTTGTTCATAGGATTTATTTCGTCTTATATTTTTATTAAGTTAGTTTATTCAAATGAATGGAAGCTCATCCATTGTCACGTCTAGAGCAACCCCTGTCCTCTTGGCTGACGCTAGCCCCTTGCAGTCAGCCTACTTGTTGGTTCCCCCAGCATTAGCACCAGCGAGCACATCTTGGGGAAACCTGACAGCATCAACACTTGTTTTCTCAATTGTTTCAAATATACTATTTCAGATGATGGCCAATTTGTGCTTCTGGCCAAACCCATGCTGGTCATGGAATAAAACCATATCCCCAACTTTGAACTGAGCTAGTCCACTACTCTGTACCTGATTGGCAGCCTGATTCTTTATCTTCTTGGCTAAGCTGAATGAGTACGCTTAAGTTTAAAGCTTGATTAAAGTGTTTACAGATTATTCAAGTATCGTTGCTGATCCATTCTGACAGTGTCCTCTATGCAGTCATAGAGCAATGCAGGTTTAGCGTGGTTTCATTTATATAACAGTTGAAAAGGGCTCTTCCCCATGGCAGAATAATTGTTTAATATTTTAAGTGAAGATGGCAGTGTAAAAGAGGGAACTCTGATATGAAGGTCAATTTGCTACCAGTTTCTGGAATATGTTCACCAAGGTCCTAATGACTTGCTCAACCATTTTGTTGGACTCAAGGTGATATGGGGTTGTCAAAACCCTGTGGATGGCCATCAGCTCATTTAGCTTTGGCATAATGTGATAGGTGAAGTTTGTTCCGTCATCAGCAATGACAAACAGAGGGCAGCCATCTCGCTGAATTATGCATTCCATTATGAACTTAACCACTGTGACTGCCCCAAATCCCGTATTGCACATACTTCAGCCTACTTGGTCAAGTGGTCAACTACTACCAGAATTTATTTGGACTGGTTAGCTTTCATTGGCAGGGGACCAATGACATCAATGGAAACTGTATGCCAAGCAAAATGCAGTTTCACTAACCGGTATGAGGTTTTCTGGTGGAATGGCGTTTCCATTTGGTACTGGTGGCAGCAGGAAATTGTTTTAAGCACATCAAAGTTCATGATTTCCCAATAATACTGAGAGCGCAACAATTCCAATGTCTTGTGTAATCCACCATGTCCAACTACATTATGTGCGCTTATAATAATGCTAGTCCATACAATTGTTGCGGAATGTTCATTGTAGAGTCTCCTATCCATTTGTACAACTGACCATTCCGCTGAAAAGTATTAGCTTGCATCTTGTCTAACGCCCTTATGACTTGATGAAGTTCATCGTTATATTTTCTGATGAACATCTTTTATCATCCATCACATCGCCCAAATCTGCTGTGATGACAACCGTTGGTAGTTTAAATAAGCAATTGGCGTTCTGGTGTTTTGCTCTAGGTCGGTGGAGGATATTAAGGTCATAATTCTGAAGTTTGAGGGTCATAGGGCTAGATGCCCTTCAGGCTCCTTAAGATTCTGCAATCAGAGTAACAAAGCATGATCTGTTATGACTTAAACTTTACTCCATGCAAATACACCATAAATTTGCTTATACGCATAGATCACCGCTAAGCACTCCCACTTGGTCACAGTATAATTACGTTAATGAAAGTTCAGGCTCCAACTGCAGTATGCAACTGGGTGCTCCTCCACCTCATCGTCTTTTTGGGATAGGTCCGCCCCTACAGCGGAAAGAGATGCATCCATCTTGACAATAAACTCTTTATCAGAAATTTGGGTGGCGCAGCACCTCGCACTGATTAACGCCATCCAAAGCGTATCAAAGTAACATTATTGACGTTCCATCCATTCAAACGTGGCATCCCTTTTTAGTAACTCAAACAGAGAACCTACAAAACAGCTGAAGTTGTGTATAAAACGTCAGTAGTAACCCACCATCCCCAAAAATACCTGTATGTTGCGCTTACTGGCTGGAGTAGTCATTTTTTGGATAGCCTCCACTTTGGACGGATGGGGTTTCATCCCTGTCTTGTCTACCACAAAACCAAAGTACTCTAGTTGGTACTTGAAGAAGTGAAATTTATGGAGCTTGATCTTGATGTTGACCTCAGCAAGCTGGCGTAATACCTCCTCCAAATGGGTAAGGTGCTCAGAAAACGTTCAGGAGAATACATTATTGTCATCAAGGTACATGAGAATGCACAACAGCTTCAGGTCGCCAAGATTGTGTCCATGGCCCATTGAAATGTAGCCAGGAGTTACACAGCCCTTGAGGCACATGTGTCAGTTTAAAAAGCCCTTTAGATGTGGTTATGGCGAATTTCTCCTATTCTGCCTCAGGCAACTCAATTTTTAATACCCCAATATCAAATCCACTGCCAATAAGTACCAGGCTCATCCCAACTGATCCAAAGCATCGTCAATACGCAGTAAGGGATACAAGTCCTTCTTGGTAATACTATTAAGATTTTGGTAGTCTATCACCACCCAGTTGGTACCATCCTTCTTTTTGACAATTAGAACGGGCGAAGCCCATGGACTCTTTGACAGTTTGAGCATCCCTTTCTCCAACAACTTATCAATTTCTTCGATGATGACTTCTTCAGCTGCTCTTGATTGGCAGATTGGCTGAGACCTGATGGGAGGATGATCTCCCATGTCCAGTTGATGGACCACTCTTATAGTGCACCCTAAATAAGGTTTATTGACAGAAAAAATCTCTTTAAAATTAAAATAAAGCTATTTCTTGGTCTTATTGTTCTTCCAATAACTCCATTAAAACTTCAAGCAATACCGCCATCATTATGCCAAGCTGCAATTTGACAGTTAGACCAAATTCATCCAGTGACTCAAACTTGTGAACCCAAAGGACCTCCTTCACGGGATTCAAATGTAGATATGCCACTATTTGATGCCGGCGGTTTAGATTGGTTCTTCTTAAAGATTTGCTAATAAAAAGTTAATCTCTCCATGTCCCAGTAGTATGATTCCTGGAGCCACATGAGGCTCAAGCCACAATTGCAATAAGGGTCAATGACCTCCCCATAGATCCTGGATGGCACTTCCACCTCTAATTTGGTGTTTACTACTACTTGGTGTCTGAAGGGGATGGCTATAAGCCCAGCAGCTCTGAGAGGCAGTCCTTGATATTTGTATATCTGATGGGGAGGGCCCAGGTCTTGTTCTTTAATTGATGGTAGAAAACTGGAATCACCTCATCGCTATAAGCAAGGTTGATTTGTCCCAAATGCATCGGATCCTTTGGTACTCCGCTGGAGGTAAAGTAAATTGGGATCCAATGCCCCAAAATTTCGAAGGTCTTTTCTGTCATGTCAATGACGGACCTGAAGCGTCACATGAAAGCATTTTCTATTAACAGGTCGTAATTGTTGTTTGGTTATACTATTGCCAGAGCTACAATGACAATTGACCTAAACTGCAAAGGTAACGCACTGTAAGCTCCTTCAGGGACCATGTTTTCCGCTCCAGCGGTCCCATGCACCATGTGATGGTCTACATCAGGTATTAACATCAACTTCACCACCAACTTAGAGAAAACTATATTGAGTGGAGCACCTGTATCTATTATAGCGCAGACTTGATGGTTTGCTACAAAAATGTCACATTATGCTCACTCAGAATAAGAAGAATTCTGACTGTTTAATATGTGGACATTTAAAGAATCTCTTTTCCCAAGGAAGCTCATAATCCCCTCACCAACTTTAGGGT
This sequence comes from Massospora cicadina, assembly GCA_022478985.1. Lineage (NCBI taxonomy): Eukaryota > Fungi > Entomophthoromycota > Entomophthoromycetes > Entomophthorales > Entomophthoraceae > Massospora > Massospora cicadina. The sequence continues at coordinate 50,541 of JAKSZP010014562.1, forward strand.
ATTCTTCGACAATAGTGTCCACTGGAAGAGCGATGTTTACTCCTTTCAGGGAAGGTACATCTGAGGATTCGTCCAGCTCATCTGAAGAAACTTGGTCAAACATTTGACAGGCGTATGGCTTCAGTTGCTCCTGAGGTCCTTCTTCTGCCGCAGCCTTGGCTTGCACCTGTATCAGTACGTTTACCCCTCCAACTGGCTGCTGATATAAAAACTCATCATCATTTTAGGGACTTTCGTTAAATATACTATGATAGGTTCAGGTGGGACGCTTGTGGTTTAGGTAAGCAGAGGTAGAGAGACCCATCTCTACTCCGCTCCATATTTTCCCTGGTAGTATTGATCTTGTTGTATTTATTGAACCCAAAGGTTAGGGAAACTCCAGGCAAGGTGGCCAGGGTGACTGCATTTAAAACAAATTACCTTATAGGGTCTGCGTCCTTGGTTCTCATGAGATGGGCCAGGATGATATTTTAAAAGTTAGCAATTGTTGTAACCAGGGGCAAGTCAATAGGTTGACTGCTGACAGTCGCCATAATTAGGCCCAGGTTGGTAGTTAGGCTGTTAGCAATTATCATAAGCAGGTCCGAGTTGGAAGTTAATCAGCTGGGGGTGACTTGGCTGAGGGTGAGACACATAATTATATTAAGTCTGGGGGTTACTTGGTGGAATCTGAACAGGAAGAGAAAATTCCCCTGAATAAGAAGGACCGGCAACAGCTGCAGTATGTTTCCAATCTGTTTTGGGAGGAGGAAAGGAAGTGGATAGATGGCACAAAAACTGAATAGTTTTGAGTAGGGGTACATTGTCTTCCAAAACCAAAGTCATGACATTGTAAAGCTCATGGTATGGCTTCACTATGGAGGTCATGGTAATGCACACATTGGATTCAGATAGAGTCCTTTCCCCAATTAACATCTGGGTTTCCACCATAAATCATTCAGCAAACTCAGTAAGAGTCTCATTAAATTGGAACTTAATGGTCAAGAACTCAGCCTTCCATTGCAACCTCTTAGAGGTACCTCCATACAGCCGTAGCACAGTATCATTCACTTCTTGATATATAAAAGAGCTACTAGGAAGATATCAAGTGGCTTGGTTAATGCTTCCAACATCCAAGGCGGATATCAGCAATTTAGCTTTGCGCATATTTGAGGCTCCTTCTGCTACAAACTCGAATTTGTTTAAAGAACCAGTGGATGTTCCCATCACAGTTAAATTAAGCTTACTGATGCAAACCTCCTCCTCCCACTCATAACTGCAAGCCTTTGGAGCGTACTGAGGAGCGGTTCAAGGCTCATAAGCAGTATCTTGTCAAGATGCTGATTTGGTAGAGCCAGCGGCGACCTGCTTGTCCGCTGATTCATGGTTGACTTGGACCCCTTCAGTGGGCAGTACTGCCATCACCTGGGGGAATTTGTTCACTGATACATAATCATATCTGGGGCTGACTGCAGCTTTGGCTAAGTGCTTCTCAACTGTGTACCCAGTCTCAAATTCATTGATATATAATTCCTCCTGAGCGGTCCCTTGTAGCTCGTCCACTTCCCACTAAGGGAGCTGAGGGTAAGAGGTGCTGTTTAACTTCTATTCTGCACAATTAATCATTCAGTGGTGTCATCCAGGCGATTAGCTAGCTCCCTGTTTTGTTGTTTAAGTACCCAAATTTGACTGAGTGTGTCAGAGCTGGTCCATTACATCATTACGCTCCTGAAGGAGCTCATCCTGCTTCTTAAGTACTGCATCTAAAGCAAGTTAAGTTCTGCATACTTGGCTGGCGCAGTGTGCCATGAGGATTCCCCATCAATGCAGGCCTGATGTGACTTGGCTAGCAACTGAAGAGTTTTATTTTTATTTTAGTGGTTGATCAATGGGCCCCCTGTAGTGAGCACCACTGTTATAATTTGGGCAATATTTTTGAGATCCACCGGAAGGGTTTTCACGGGGTAGGTCCCTACTGAGCAACGTATGGACAATTTGGTGATTGTTGACCTCTATACAACTTAAAGAATATAATAATGTATGAAGAGATTTGTTTCGTCCACACCACTTTATTTACTTTATTATCAATAGCAGATCCTTTCTGCTCCGCTCTCATCTTCCTACTAACAATCCTCCTCCTCTCAATCATCTTATCTTGCTATTATTGGCGACTTTGGTCAGTACTGATAATTTTTCTTAGACTATTATTTAACACCATATCCTCATTGGTTCATCTTTGTAACTGTGAGGTCCTGTCAGGGTCTATTATTTTTATATTCACTATCGCCTTAGTTTGAGGAGATTTACTTAATTTTGTCATGATCTGACATCACCTTATCATCTTATTTGGAGGCGATCCAAAAACTATTTTTCTTGACTCATTATCGCCTTAAACCAAGGCGCTTGAATATTTGTACACTATTAATCGTTATTGGCGGATTTTATCCAATCTGCCGTAGCTATTTGAGGCTTATTGGCCAGTCATATCAGAATCCTAACAGGTGCGTTTGCCAAGCATTTTTATGAGGAAGCTCAGATCCTTAGTGGATCTAATATGATAAATGATTTTGACAGAAGAATTGCTATGCAAAATGCATTGTGCCCTCACTGAGATTTTCACTGAATGATGGCGTTATCTCGCACTAGAAAATGCAATATTTCTCTTGGTAGAATATCTGAAGGTACTATCAGCGACTTTTGATGCACCAAATTAAACCTACAACTCAAACAATCAGTCAAATAACAATAAGGGTTCTGGATGATTCCCCAATAAATCTAGAGATTAAAATAATCATGGGAATCAAGACAAGCAGTTTGAAGGATCTAGACTCCCTAACAAGCCAAGGTTGATTTTGTAATAATTGTGGCTAACCTGAACATTTTCCAACAATTGTGGACAGCAAAAATCAAAGTATTAGATTAACTTAGTTCAGCCCAAGGAGAAAAAGGAAATTTCTAAAGGGCAGGGAAAAGCTCATGCAGTCTAGATGAGTGATAGTCTAGAACTGCAGGTGATCAAGTTCCCCCTGATAAACCATACAAATTGGACAAGTCAGAACTATTTGCGGATGAGCTTGAATTAAATTCTCTTCATCTAGTAGTTTACCAAGGTGTAAACGCGATAACTAGATCAAAGTTGAAGGGGATTGCCCCCAAAACCATTAAGGAGGTAGCTCGTCTGTACACCTGACAAATAGTTGAGAAGTCCAAAATGCCAAAGATGAAACTGACCTATTAAATGCCAAATTAACTGAAGTCGATGTATTGATTCTGATGGTACCTTTAGAGAGACGTTCCCTGATATTTCAGCACAATTGATTAAATTATCCTATATTTGGCAAACAAATCCATCATACATGCAGTAAACAAAAGTTTATCTTCTTTTTCTGAGTGTATTTATAAAGATATTTTGATGAACTGAGTCCCTATCATGGCAATCATCAATATTGGAGCGCCAATTAATATTGTCTCGACTAAATTAGTCAAGAGATTGAAGGCTAAACCGGATTTAGAGCATAGGAAGCAGTATGGGGCAGCCAATCTAACTCTACCACTTCTTTCAAGGCCTATAGCACTCTGTTGTTAAAGTTTGGAACCTTGGTCATATTAAAGCTGGCGATAGTTCTGGCCAACCAATAATCACAAAATTCTCATTAGCACTGACTTCATGTGGAAGTATGGAGTCAAATGTGACTTTGAGAAAGATATCTTGTCAATTCTGGGGCAGATGCTGCCGCTGATCTATTAATGAGAAGTAAAGGCGCTCCTCAGCAAGAGGAAAAATATTATCAATCTGGTATATAAGGATGGAATATTCCTTTTCAATTACAAATTGGTCGGGTAAAAAGTACAAAAGTTACCCAATTATGTAAACTAAAATCGTGGAATCCCTATTTTACTAAATGAGTTGTTACAATTCAGTTAGGAATGAAGCAAATCGTAGATACCAGAATGACATTGGAGATCCCAGAGCAAATATATGAGAAGTCAAAGCTCCATGGAAGCAAATGAGGATTGATCCTTGGGTAGCCCCAGGGATTTTAATCCTTGATCACTAGGAGATTCAGATCCTTTTGACTAATCTGAGAAATACTCCAATGATTTTCAAATGGCACCAGGTAGTTGCATTCTCCCAGTTGAATCCAGTATTGGAGATTTGTTCATACCATGAGTCAAATTAGATAAGTTAGGAATAACTAAAGAAACTGATGGGAATATACACACGTTAATTGAAAGAGATCAGTTATCTTGATTAATGGAGGGACAGAAGGAAGAGATTCTGGCCTTGTTTAAAAAAACTGAGTTATTTTTGTTCAAGACAAAAATGTTATTGGATGTGCGAAGGATGTATTGCATTATGTTTACAGGAGAGGCTGAACCAATTTGGTTGAGATTTATTAGGAGGTCTAGGGCAGTAGAGGAAAATGTTGCCAAAGAAATTAAGAAACTATTAGAGCATGGAATGCTCATACCATTGTCTAGCCCTTAAGCGAGTCCTATACTGATTGTTAAGAATAAAGAAGGATTGAATCAAGTCATGATAAATTGACATTGGTTAAACAAAATCATGAAAAAGGATTCATATTCCCCTGCCTAGAATTGATGTTGCTATAGATCAATTAGGAGGAGCTAAGCCTTTCTCTGCAATTATTTGATATCCAGCCATTCAAATATAGATATGCCTCCAGAGGATCAAGAAAAGTGTGCTATTATCATGGCTGTCAGGCGAACAGCAAGTAAGAATTAGACTGGCCTGCCAGCCCAGATGCCAGAGCACCTGAACGGTAAACCAGAATGCCCAAGGCACTGCTGTTGATATGATAAAATATGGAACTAGAAAGGAGTTCCATCAATATCTGCCAGTGAGCCAGAATTTTGTACAGGCATAAAATAAAATACCAGACAACCATGGCCATTAACCCCGAGGGGTATAAGAGTGTCAGCGGAAAAGGCAGCTTAATTCTCAACATATAAAAATTAAATTTGGAGGAAGGTTTTTTGATGTAAAATTTAAGGAATAAAAATTGACCAACAATTTTCTCAGTATGATGCGACTGATTAAATAGTAGTTGATTTGAGAAAGAAACAAGCCAGGATTGGGTCCCACAAGTTTGACCTAACCAGCAAATTATTTGGGAATGGGCGGGTTAGTTTCCTGGGAACTGACATTGAAAAATTTGGCGGCGGGCCAAGTCACTGTCAGTTTGACCTCAAACGTCTGAACTGAGCTCAGCTACATTTCCGATGGTTGGCGTGATGGCATTTATCCTGAAAAGCAGCAGGAATCCCCCAAGGCCACCCCACATAGGGGTGGGCCCATTTGGTTGTGAATGGGTTCAGGATACCCAACCTTCCCATGCTCAGTCACTGGCCCATTCATTCAGTCAGTGGCATTTCATCAGGCGCAACGCCTGATTTGCCAGCAGGAAGCTTCAAAACCTCATCAATGGTGTCTGATGCTGTTACCTGCCCATTGGGGTGATCCCCAACAAATTTGGGAGGGGGGAGATTTTTCCAATTGTCATGTTAACCAAATTGTAACTTTCAGGCATTCCAGCCAATAGATTGGACTTCATACCTTTTTGACCATTTGAAATCTGAGCATCAGGCTGATTGCCATTCAAATTGGTTACAATCAATTTCATTTTGGCGATCTCAGCGCAGATTTCACTGATTCCTTATAGCAGTTCTGCTGAGGAGAGTGTGGGTACCAGTAGCGGTATCTGAAGTGGGAGGGCTGTTACCCAGCGCTCATCTACCATGTGAGCGAGATCGCCCTGAGTAATGAGGGGTACTGCCATCCTCTTCGGTGCCTTCTTTCTCAGAAATGGGAAAATGGCCTGATTGACACCCAGAGGATTTTCCCGGGACTTACATTGGCACAGGGATTGTACCAGCCAACTAGGATGCCTCAAGGTTTGTGCAACACCCCCACAACGTTCCAGCGGGCAATGAACATGATTTTATTGGATCTAAAGTTGTCTTGTATCCTTGTCTACCTGGACAATATAAATTTGTTTAGCTGATTGTTCACAGATCATCTACACTACTTGAAGAAGTGTTAAAGTGACTGGCTTACGAGAATCTCAATAGAAACCAAAAAATGCCATTTCTTCAAGGAGAAATTGGAAAACTTGGTATTTGTGAAAATGCTGAGGGACTTAAGCCCAAATCCGGAAGGTGGAAGCAATCAAACATATGTCATTCTCTAAGAGCGTTCACAAAATTAAGTTTTCACTGGAAAGGTTGGTTATTATTGCCAAGATTCATTAAGTATTTTTCAAAAAAGGCTGATACACTTTTCTATCTTTTGAAAGATCCAAAAAGGATTTGTATGGAATGATGAAGCTCAGGATGCATTTGAGGAACTGAGAAGATATTTGACGTCCATTTCAATTCTGAAATAATCAAATTTTGAAAAACCAATTATTAGCCATTCAGATAAATTGTTGATGGCAATAGGAGCCGTCCTAAGTCAGGTTGACAGCAGTAAAGATGAACACCCTGTGGCATAAGTCAACAAATCTTATCAAAGGCCAAAAGGAACTACACTGTTACAGAGCAAAAATGTCTTTCAGTTATTTATGTCTGCAAGCAAATTTAGCACTTACATTCATAGAACACACATCAAGATTGTGACCAACCACGCCTCTCTCTGTTGGCTTCACAATCTCAAAAATCAGATGGTAGACTGGCTTAAGGGGCTTTGAAGTTACAGGTCTACAACTTTGGTATAAAGCATTAAAAGAAGATAAGAATCAGAACGCTAATTGGTTAATGAGGTTAACAGCCGCTCTTGCTGTGCAAGATCAAGCTGATGACCTCTTTAATAAAATGGTTCAAGGAGAACTGCAGGATGAACTATCTGAAATCAGAAAGTGCTGAAAAATGCAATGGAGAAGAAAGAATTTGTCAATGGCCAATTGCTCAAAATAATAGATGACAAGAGGTTTTTGTTTCTGAAACCTTTGAAATGCACAGAAATAATTTGGCCACACACAAGGTTGTCAGTCATGGAGGATTAAAGAAAACGCTTGAACACATTAGGCAATACTATTAATGGGAATGACTAAGTTACAATATTTACAATTACATTACCTGTTGCATGGAGTGCCAGCTCCACAAGCTTCATAGAAATGTGACGAGTTATTGATTGTTAAATCCAGGATTTGCGTGGCACACAGTCTCAATCAATGCTATGGGACCATTGAATGTGAGCACGGGTGGAGCACATTACATCATTGTAGTGATTGACCACCTTACAAGAAGGGTCAAAATCTGAGCATTAACTCAAGATGATGCACTAAGTACCGCCAAAATTCATCCTGGAGCAGATGGTATATTGACATGATTGTCGCCAGTTGCTATTGAGAAATGATGGGACGAATTTCACCTACTTTGTGATTCACCACCTAAATGACCTGATGGGGATCAAAGAGTGGTGTCTGCCCCATATTGACCAGACATAAACAGGGTTGTCAAACATGTCAATGGGACACTGGCCGCTATGCTAAGGGAACTGATCTCATGTGAGGCGTCATCATGGGCATCTTATCTAAGTTTGGTGACCTTCACATACAATATCAGGTTCCATTTATAGTTGATAAGCTGAAATTTAATTTATTGTACAGTTGAAGGGCAGCATTGCCACCTATTCTCTATTCAGCGGTGGAACCAACTTTGCGGATGAGCGCATATAAAACCTGTATCCTCTTGAAAACATAAAACTGGACCTCTAATATCAGGCTTGCAATATGATGATAAAAAAAGAATTTAGGCTAAGATGGCTGATGACAAGGTTTGATCTAGTCTGAGGGAATTTTTTGTTGGAGAAAAAGTAGCCTATTGGGATACACATGGGTATGGTCACCAAAATAAGTTAGATGTGTTATGGTCAGGACTGTTTGAGATTTTTATGAAATGGCAAATGATGTCTATGTGATCAAAATGTTTCTGAAGGTTGTGTGATAAATAGAGTACATAGCAAATTCCTAAAAAAAGTGGAAATGTAAAGATAAAAAAAGAAACAAAATAATATCAAAGATGAAAAAATAATATTAAAGAATATAAATAATAAAAATAAGATAAAATTAATTCATGGAAAAACGCAATATTGATTTTTATTTACTTTTATATTTTTATTCATTAGCCTTGGGTTGTGGGGTGCAAGTCCTACTCTGATACCTCTGGGGAGGGAGGTTAAGTGATGATATTGGAGAAGAGGTCACTAATGTTGATCTAAGATTGGACACTGGCAGAAACTAAAGCTACATAAAACTACGTTAATTAAACCTTAAAAGAATTCTGAAGATATGCATTAATTGGGAGCGTGATTGGAACATCCAAATTAGCAAGACAAGAAACCTCATATCTCAGCGGAAATAACAATGCAGGAAAATGAAATTGGCAATCAAGTCCGTGTAATCCTTATAGGGCACAGGCACCATAAGCTGTGTCTAGAGTGCTTGGTGATGAGCTTTGTCATGTACACTAGCCATGTGGGAGAACAACAAACAAGGAAGCTGCGCGGGTGGTTGTTGAGTCATACCCCCAATTATTGCCATGAGGGGAAGACACTGCTGAATATTCCCAGCAGTAAAGTAGTCATGCAGGCAATGAACTTCATCTTGAATATGGCGACTGTGTGTCTTTTGTAAGTGGAAGGGGAAGGATCAGTGAAAATTTTGTTGATGTAGGGAGTTTGGCAGCCCATATTAAATGATTTGTCCTGCAAAAAGAGCGCATACACAGCAGTATCTTGATTAATTATGTGATCAAGATCATGAGGGGTGAAAGACTTGCCAAAGGCTCAGTTAATCTCTCCCAAAGCTCTTGATATGGAAGCTCAACATGCTCATCATTACCAGTTGTCAGTTCAGTTGATAAAATCATTGGTTTATAGAGCTTCCTGATTTGAAAGAATAACTCTGAGAGTTGATCTGACTCAAAGAGGAACAACTGGTCAGTTTGGGAAGAATTTCTTCATTTGTCTTGATTGTATTTACTGAATTTAGTATAGATGGAGCAGAGTCCAGTAATGACTTGAAGTCAAGTTCAACGATGGGAGAAAGAGGAACTAAAAAGCGTGAGTTAATTGAAGCGACATCAAGCCATGTTTCCTCTTCAGTGATAGGTACTGTTGTTGAAAGGACCAAGGAAGCATTTACTGAATTCATTGACTCAGAGCGCTGGTCATAGCGATGTTGAAAGGATGCTTCTTTGGACGGTTTGTAACATCGCTCAGAAAAGGTTGGAGTCTGTTTCAGATAAACCATCCAAGTATTTCTCATACTGAGAAGTATTGGGGGAGAAGGACATTTTTAATGCTTAATCTGGTCAAGCGGGGGGATGTGTGGTAATTTTATATGACCTCATTATCCAGCTTGTAATTATTTAAGCATTAATTTTATTTAGTTATTGGTTAATATATTTAATTTAGCTTATAGACTAAGCTTTGAGATAGTAATTTAATCTTGTTGTCCATTTAGTGATAATAACAATCAAATAGCTGTAATTTACAGAGGATTTTATCCAATAATAGTTACAATTACTATTTTGTTAGGGATTGTTGCTGACAATATGGTTATGAGTAAGTTTGATTGAAACGAGCAATTACTCATGGAAAGTTGCCAGGTTTAGTAGATGACATGTTGGCTAATTTGTTTAGCGATTTAAATATGATATTCATTATGAAAATCAGATGTAGTATTTCCTGATATTGAACTAATATCCCTTTTTGTCAGCTAGGTGTGCTGAAATCATTGTGGCTGCCACAATCACCCTAACACATGTCCCCATTACTATTGCCTATAAATAACTACTTGATTTTCATAATAATAAATATCTTGGACTCAGGTCACCTTAGACCTATATCTAAATCTAATTATATATACTGTTTCTATCTGCTTCTTGTTGAAGAGAAATTTATAAGTCTAAGTGTCAACTGCTTGAGTGAGGCTGAAGTCACTTGTATCTTTATTTATTTCCAGAATATGACTGAAGTCACTTGTCTGTCAATATCCGCCACAGTAGGGCCATTTACTTAATAATCAAAACTCGATTAGGCTAGTTATCTTCATACAACCAGAAAGTCCGTATTTTATTTCTGAGCCATAAGTTAAGAGAACTGTGCATCAGTAAAACCCCACGGTTTTTACACTGGTAAGATCATTCAGTGAAAGCGGCTAATATTTTGTCCTTCTTAAATTGAATTCCCATAAACTCCTGTTTAAAGATAGCATCTGTGCAGTATGACCAACCTTAGTCATGATTAAATCTTAGACACTGTATGTTTAATGGTCTCTATTGAGATAAGGCAACACCAGATTTTGACAGTCAGTTTCTAAGCAGTTCATTACACTTACTTTTTCTGTCAGTTGCATATATAAACATCATCATTTTGAATTGGCGTAAAAACCTAAGTGCTTTATCTTAGTGAAACAAAGGTAATTCTAATGTATTCCAAAAAAATTCTGTTGCTAATGTGGCAAATGATTCCTGCTCAGCAACCTGACTAATGATAGAGTTATTTTCATAGGTCATCTCTGGTATTGCACTGAAAGTGCCAGGCATATTTTTGGGGGTTGTACTTTCCCAGATACACTTTCTGTATCTCGTTGTTGGCTTCAATCCCTCCATCTGAGCACAATCAAACCTGTGATTTTTGAGTTTCTGTAAGCACTTTAGGATATGTGCTACATCTTAGTGATCTAGTGAAATCATTCTATATCTGCTTCCCTTTTATTTTTCTGAAACAGTAACTCTTTGATACTTCAGTCTTCTTCCATTTAAAGAGGTGACTTTATGATAAGATTTTTGTTGACCTTTGTGACTTGTTCTAAATCTTCCTCAGCTTTATAAATTGTTCATCCAATATAGTAAGATCATATTGTGACTCTGAGTTTAATGTATTCTTGTTCATGGTTTCTAACTCCATCTGAAGCTTCCAAAGTTCATTCATGTATGACATTGTGCTGATACTTTCTTCTGCAATCATTGGCGCTTAAACTTAAATATCCTTGTAGTGAGAATCAACTGTAAAAAATTTCAGGTTTACTGCACAGGTTCAATGTGTGCATTGAATAGATTGTTGATATAGTAATAGAACAGGATGACAATAGTATGAAGACTGTTGTCCTAGTTGAGCTCTTCACAACCAAACTGAGTATATCTTCAACACTAGACAGGTGCTAACGCTCTTTTACTGATACCTAAAGGTACTTGAAGTCTTCCAGACAACAAGATAAATCCTATTTATCAACTCAACCTGTAGAGTTGATGTCAAAAATTATGAGATTAACAGGACATGAGTGAGATCTAAACATGAACCAAATCGCAACTTGGTCAAAGAAGCTCCACCAATTTAATGAGCATTGAGACTGACTCAAACAATGAGGTCTCATACAAGTGAAAGGAAACTCAAATTCCGGAAGGATACGCCAATTTTACTAACAAAGGCACTGAGTCAGCAAGTAAAGATCTTTCCACTTGGAGGTCTCCAGAAATGGCAGACCTGGCAAAAGGAAGTTGGATTCAAAGAAAGCCTACGCCACCTGCCGCATCATCAAAAAGGTCTCCTTACCCTACTTGTTCCCAATTATCAAGCCAAGCAACCCTTAGGCGATCCCAAATATCATGGTGGCCCATAAATATCTTAAAATTTTGTTTAAAAAATTTACCTTCAGAATTTCTAGTTATTTTCACTACTATTATTTTTCCTGGTTTTATATATAAGACTTTGCCTGTTTTTGATGACAGAGTAGCCTCAACAACGATTTTTCGTTGATAGATTGCCTTAGGGAACTCAGTCCTTAAGAGATTTCTCTGTAACTGTGTTTGAATAACAAACAAACAGCCATTAAAGATCATGACCTTCAGGGAGGTCAATGAAGTCCTACAAACTGGTGCTCCCTGCCAGGTCTTTTTAAGGCTCCTAGCGAAGACCTACCTTCCCTATGAACAATCCAAGTAAATATTGCCCTCCCAATAAAGGGGAAAATATGAGTTTGACCCTTTGGGTCGCTACTAATCATCAATATGTGACGCTACCTCAACCTAAATAATTTGAGTTCCATGCAACAATGACTTTAACTATCTCAGTTCTCGATGAATTTGCTTATCAAATTCAGGCTCCCAATACCACCCAAACAAATTGAGAGCTTCTAGGAGAAATTGTAACCCTTAGTGGGAGAACTAGTCATAGCAGCTCTACCTGAAGTATTCAAAAGCGCTGATTTTACTCCTCAGAAGAGCTTTTGAGAAATGATATAGGAGCGACCCATATGGATTCATACCTCCAACGATTTGTGCATTCGCCTTACACCAACATATGCAGTTGTTCGCTCTCTACCACATGGAGATGCAGCGACAGCTAGGATTGTCCCACCAGATCCACTCCCAACTCCTTGAGTTATATAAAGCCGCCCTTTAATTTTAGCTGCAATAGTTTAGGAGCCATTTTGAGCAACTGTCAGAAGATAAATGACATCTAACGCCACTTTGCCCAAATTGACACTGGAGTTGTTCAGCACTTGTAGAGTATTTCACCCAGCGGATGGTCCAATTAACCACTGGCATAGACCAACTAGTGAACGTGCCTTATCTACCCTCCTCAAATGAATTACCAAAAATTGGTAAGCAGTGAGCTAGTTAGGGTAAGCAGGGCCATCTTGTTGCACATCTGGAGAAAATTCATGAAAACATGGGCGAGTAGATAACGTTAGAACCCAGAGAGGAACATTTGTTGGGTCCTGTAGTGGCCTGAAAGAAGTGTGTGATGGTAAAGATGACTGTGATGACATGTTCTTGCGGGTGTCTACCACACCCTGAGGGGAGAATATGGGCAGGAAGGGGGGTACAAGTCAGGCATGGCGCCTACTAAATGGCCTCCTCACAAGCTTGGGTTGCATGGGTGTGGACCCCAGGTCAAGTGAGGAGAAATCCTGGTTGGCTGCGCTTTGGTGAACTTGCCTACAATAAATGCAGCAGTTTGCTAAGTTGGACTGAAGCTTGGCTAGCTGCCAGTACAGTTGGGATGAGCCACCTGGTGGTGAAAGTGATCATGTAAGAAAATTTGCATTTGATCCAAAAGGATTACAAGGCTTCCTGGACAAAAGGGGATTGAGAGCACAACTCCACTAAAAAAGCAGGTGACAAAAGGGAGGTCTTTGGCTTCTCCCCCTCAGGGGCCTTAACCCTGGGGGTCATCAAGTCTTGTACCCCGCAAGGGGGATGAGAGGCATATTGCCTATCCTGGCTGGTGCAGAAGAGCTTCCCAGTGCTTAAACAAGGCGGGCATATGTCATTTTAGTGGGTAGCGTGAGCTACAGCCAATAGCGGTTGGGCCCACATTTGGTGGTGCTTAGGTTCGCGTAACCCTAATGTTGTGGGGGGCAGTACCTCAGGCCTTCATCCCACAATAGTTGCCTGCACTAGGAGCCCCTCAGGCTTTTTAAAATTCAAAAATTGCCAAGCAACTGAAATTTAACTCCTTAATTTGTTCAGTCATATCCAGGATCTGAGCAAATGACTTGCAATGATGCCAGCTCCAGAAGTTACGGTGCAACATAAGGCCCTCAGTGAGCACAGGACTAGTGAGAGAGAAGAAGAACAAGGGCACCCTGAGCTTGGAGGTCCCTGGGGTCCTCTGGGCGCCTCCTCACCTGCTGGACCCTTTCTCAATGAAGACCACAAAGCTTAACTTAAAGCTTTCAAATGACAACTGTTACTGGTGGCCTAGGGAGCTAAAATGACCATTTAGGGGAACATTCGGATGCTGATTTGACCTTCCCCTCCATGTACAACCACTATGTGAAGATTTCTGGTACCTGCGCCAGTATGTTTAACTTCCAAAAATAAGCAAATCTTCACATTGAGTGGATATTTACCTGACTCCAAACAGTTGAAGCTAAACAGGATGCTCTCTCCAAACAATTGGCCCAAAAGTATGAAGAGAAAAAAGTCCATGCCAACTTTTAGATTCTATCGCCCACCTTAATCACGTCAATGAATACTACGCCATCATTCAGGACAACATGGACGAAATCTGATTACAGTTTAACAGGGCTATCCTGCATACTGATATAGGCACCGCGGATCCCACTGACTTGGAAAGCCTGCTCTCTCCTGCCATTCATGTTCTTTTCAAACCAATAGATATTTTAAACCTAACTTTAAGGAAAAGTACGTCATTGGGGATGAGAAAATTCATTCGTACCTCTTTATATATGAGGATGTAATGGAGCCAGCTACCAACTGACATAAATGCCAGCATATGAAAATCTATTTGGGTGGCAAGTCATGAGAAATTATGATGCCTTATTCAAGACATGCACCATGTGGGCAGCCATTAAGAAAGTCCTTATCAAAGAATTAAGCAGTAACTTAACCCTCTCTAATTGTAAGCTGACTTTCATGCGTATTTGCCAAGTATAAGGGGCGACTCATATTAGATTTGTGGCTCGCTTTTATCATGAAGCACAGGCAATAGCTTTCTGTGACCAGGTTACCTTAGATTATGCCATCTCGGCTGTTCTCTCCGCTTTCCAACGCAGTACCAACCTGGTAATCTATTTCCTGAACGCCAAAGATATGTTTGAAACTATCCTCAACATCAAGGAGTCAGTAATGGAATTTTCTGAGCATGAAGTACGCCAAGCTCCAAATAAGGGATATAAACCCAATATCCATGCTATTGGGTACTTTCAGAGATCTAAACCCCATTGTGACCCATGCTCATATTGCAGAATCTTTGGCCACCAAGAAAGTTCCAGTTGGAAGAAGCAAGCTGATGAGTCAGAAAACGTGGAGTCAGCTTAGGGCGCAAGGCACCCTCTGCTGACAATGCAACGCCTCAACTTTTAACCTTCTGCTGCTCCACGCGCTGAGTGTTATGTTCTGGAGAAACCTGATGAATTAGACGTTCCAGATTTCTTGATCTTGAATAAAGACTTAACTTCCTCTTACTCTGCCTTTTCCAGACCGCTCCCTCCAGCAAAACTCCATTTACTTAATTCCCCACTTTAGCACTGAAGTTACACGTGTAGAGGTCATTGTCCACAAAGGTGGATCTCTTAGCTATCATTGACATCAGCTCCCCGTCAATGTCATTTCCTCTCAGCTGGTCAAACGGATAAAGGTTGCACCAGACCAGACTTACTCCCTATACTACAGAACAGTGGGACTTCATTGTGCCCTCTCCTTGGGATACTACTCCTCCTTGCCTCTTTTGTTTGGCTCTTTAATTGTTATGGCTCCCGCCATTATGTTAGAAAATGACGGTTACGACTTGCTTATTAGCACCCAGCTCCTAGTTATTGATACTATAATAAGCCAAAAGGATTTATAATTTTCTATTATAGGGTAATGCATACCTCTAGTTGTGAAGAACGTCCCTAAGAATAAAGGGAAGACTAAACGCCGATGTTGATTACTGTAGCACCTGGACTGCATTGAATGGCTAGAGAATTGGGTGATTGGACCAAAGACCAAGCTGCCACCTCCTAGTGCAGAGGCTACTGATGGAATTCCTGTTTATGCGTCTGGCCACGTAGTCATACCACCTAAATTGCAGATCCTATTGGATACTGGTCTTCAAGTTACCATACCACCTGACCACTTATTAGAAATACAAGGAGAAAGTAATTTGGCTATCTGAGAACCCCTTACCTGTCCTGTAGTATTGGATCCTGCTTACCGGGGCCCATTGACTGTCCTAATGGCCAAATTTAATGATTAGCCAATGCAGATAACTTGGAACAAACCAAAGCATATGCACAAATATTGCCCATTGACCAGATCGAGTTCATTCGAGGATGTGGAGACCTGTGAGGCTTAGATATGAATGAGAATGTTACAATAGCCTGAGTTGAGGTGGAAATTAGTGACGCTCTCACTTGCAAACAACAACAGGCTGACGCCCAAATTAAAGAATATGCTGATTTATTCTCCACTGGCTAGAGGATTTCAGGATGATGAAGGGGGTGCAACATCAAGTGCTGACCAGCAATGCCCCTACAATTTATGCCCCCCTATCAGAAGTTTAAAGTTAAGGAAGCCCAGGTTGTGAAAGAATTAAAACAACTATTGGATGCCGGGTTGCTAAAACCATCCCAGAGTCCTTGGGCCTCGCCGTTGTTGCTTGTGTGGATGGGATGGACAGAATCATTTAGTAATGGAAAACCGCCGTCTAAATGCCATTACTCAAAAATATAGCTACCCGCTACCTAGGATTGACGACTCCTTACACCTCCTTTTTGGACCCCAAATCTTCTCAATGATGGAGCTTGACAGCGGGTACTGGCAAATAGAGCTTATACTGGATGACTGAGAGAAATATGCGCTTATAGTGAGGTAATGCTTATTCAAACCCACTCACATGCCTCAGGGCTTTGCAACGCCCTGGCCACTTTCCAGCGGGCCATGGACTGCCTTTTGGGCGACCTAAAGATGTTGTGCATGCTGGTCTACATGGAAGATGTAACTATATTTTTTGTGCACATTCAACCAGCACTTGGTACACTGAAGGAAGTATTTAGATGGCTACGCTCTGCTGCATTGAAGTTAAAGCCCACCATATGTCATTTCTTTCAGACTGATATGGAATTCCTTGGTCATAAAGTTACCTGCAAAGGAATTTCGCCCTAGCCTGACAAGATGACTACTATTGAGAAGATGATTCAGCCTACCAGTTTGCGTGACATACAGGTCTTTCATGGCATGGTTAGGTACCACTGACAAATTTATACTGCACTTCGCTGAGCTTGCAGAGCCACTAAAACACCTCATCCATAAAGAAGTTACTTTCTGATGGGAGGTTTCCCAGAAGCAGTCCTATAATGTCGTAAGGAAATATCTGATTACAGCCCCTATTTTGGTACATCCTGAGTTTTATAAACCCTTCATTATATATACTGACGCTAGAAATGTGGCTGTGGGGGCCATTCTGGATCAACTGGACGCAATCCAAGTTGATCACCCCATAGCTTATTTAAGTAAGACACTAACCCAAGCGGAACACAATTATAGCGTACCAAATGCAAGTGTCTAGCTGTGTTATTGGCCATCAAACATCTCCGTCTTTTTCTGTATGGGAATCATTTCACCTCAGAGAAGTAATATGCTTTACTACGGTGATTACAATAGATGAAAGACCCAGATGGATGATTAGCCTGATGGGCCCTTAAGCTCCAGAATTACGACTTCTCAATAGTCCACCGCGTGAAAGATATAATAAAATGCTTATGGGTTGTCCCAATTACCTATCCTGGCCCTTTATGCTTCTGAAGAGGACTGGATCTATGAGCTTATTGCAAATCTGGAAGAGTGGAGCTGTGAGCGTCAATGACGCAACAGCACTTAAAGCAGATGGCTGCTCAGACTCAAGTCAAAATGGATTGTTATATAGCAGGTTGAGACCTTTTGGCTACCATATGTTCGGCCCTCTACTTGGACAAAATCCACTCTGGAGGCTCATGTTGCCTTGAGACATGGCGCAGTGAAGAAAACATATCAATGGCTGACAGACTGCTACTAATGGGAAGGAATTTTTGAGACAGTCCAGGATGTTGTTGACTAGTGTTTCACCTGTGCCTATCAGAAGCTGCCAATACTCTATACCAGCATCATGACATGGGCCCCACAGCCCCATTTGCACAGTTTACATTGACATTATTGGACCCCTGCCTACAGCAATGTATGTTCACCGTTTTATCATTATTTCAGTTAATCACTTTATAAAATGGTTTTGAAGCTATATCAGTTGCCTCTACAACTTCCAAAGCTACTGAATCCTTTTTCCCAAAGCTTGTTTTCAGTTGCCATGGCAGCCTCAAGGTGTTGCTATCTGATAATGGTGCCAATTTTAATTCCAGTGTGGTTACTAATTCTAACTCTCTATTGTGCACTTATCATTATCTCACGAAACCTTATCAACTGGCTACCAATGGAGCTGTAGAACAAGCGAATGGTTCTTTAATTGCCATCCTTCATAAGGTGGCTTCCTCCGATCCTTCAGGATGAAATGAATACTTACCAGTGGTCTTATTAGCATATCATGTTAGCTATTTATCAAATCATTTAAATTTCACCTTTCTGAGCCAATTATGGCCAAGATCTTATTTTGCCCTCTAGTGTGCAGCCTATACTCAAAACTTACACACCAGAAATCACTGACTTAGCCAAGCAAAGATTAGCTGTGGACCTTTTAGGGTACAAGCCTTGGCTGCTAGATCCATGGGAACTATTGACAAAGAGAAGCTGATCAAATTGAATGCTCGGCGGCTGCTCCTGCCTGAATTCCAATTAGGAGACCTCATCCTATTTTGCCATCACCAGCTTGAACCCATTAGAACAGGGGAGCTCAACAATAAAATCCATGGACACCAATGTCTGTGGGGTGCTAGTTCAGAAAAACAATTTTTTTAACTTTTTATTGTCGGGATCCATACATAAACTTGATACTATGTGGTCAGGTCCTTACTGGGTAATCTACTGTAGGGGTCCCAAACATTCAATTGCTTTTGTGAAGTCAGGTGCCATCGTAAATTATGTACATGATAGATTTTTCCAAATTATGACCCTCCTCAGCAAGTTCTTGAGGGGGCATTGTCAGGAATCATGAGATTTGGATGTACATGAGCATGATTTAAACATGACCCAAATCGCAACTTGGTCATAGAAGCTCCTCCAATTCAATGAGCACTGAGAAATACTTGAACAATGAAATCTCAAACAGGCAAAAAAGAAACTTAAATTCCAGAATGATCCACCGATACTACTAACAAAGGCGCTGAGTTAGCTGGTGATCTTGCCACTTGGGGGTCCCAGAATTGGCCGCCCTGGCAAAAGGGAGTCATATTCAAGAAGGCCTACGCCACCTGCCACATAGTCAAAGAGGTCTCCATACCCTACTCGTTTCCAACTATCATGCCAAGCTCCCCTAGGCAATCACAAATATCTTGGCAGCCTATAATTATCTCCAAATTTTAATTAATAAAAATAACTTCTGATTCCCTAGCTATTTACACTGGTAATTATTTAGTCTGTTCTTATACAGAAGACCTTGCCTGTTTAAAATGAAAAGAGTAGCCTCAACGATGAATTTCCATTGAGAGATTGCCTTAGGGTACCCAGTCCCTAAGAGATTCCGCTGAAACACATTCAACTAATAATCAAACAGCCTTCAAAGGCCCTTACCTTCAGCGAGGATAACGAAGTCCTATAGTTGGCAACTTTGAGACCAAGGGTAATTCTCCTTTCCTCTCTTGACACAAAAGATCTTGAGAATTCGAAAGCATTTTACATAAAAAGGAAATATATTTTCAAATTATAATCTCAAGAGGACAATATAAAAACTATAATAGTTTAACTTTATTACTTTTATCAATTCTGCTTAATTATATAAAAAAATTAAAATGTATAAAGGGAAATCTGACGCCCAACTCTTCTGTTGGCTCTAATAGGAATGGCAGCCATTTCTGATAAATTAGCCCTTAGGAGTCATCCAAAAAAGATAATTACTTCATCCATTTATTCATATTTTGCCAACAACTAGAACATGACACCACATGGGTTGGATATCTAAGTACATGTCCCAGCGTCTTCACTCAACCTCAGAAAATTATCCTTTTAAGCTGCCAACATGCTTAGGTAATGAGACCTTTTACTCATTGATAGCAGGTCGCGTTGACTATTAGGATAACCTGTAAGTTTTTTAAAAAAAAATCATTTTAGGTGGGTCAACCTTGGGATAAATATACCACACCGAGAATGGTTTCTAGCCAGTACAGGTTTTGAACTCAAAACCTGCACTAGGGGTGGAAGCAGTTTTACCCGCTCAGCTAACCACCCTTATAACTGTAAGTTTCTGCCAACTAAAAAGTTGTCAACTCCTAGCAACTACCAATAAACCCTTTATTAATCATTGACAAACTCCAATCAATTCATACAAGATAATTATTTTATTATCATTATAAAAATAATTGAACCACTTGTAAAATTTTGTTGTAATCCTCCCAACAAAAATCAGTAATCCAGCAGGATCAAATTTTGATGTTTGATTAACATAACATAATATATTTCAACTAACAAAATTTACTATAAAAGATGATAATTCCCACATCTGCAATGGGTTTCTTATATTACATCTCCCATAGAACAAAGCAGATAATAATATAATAAATTAAGCTGGATTATGTGGGCATTCTGAAATCATAACATATGTGGAGATGTAAGAGGTGCACCTACCAGATTTTAGAGTAATATAATGCTGTCCACACCTCCTATGTGGTGTGTAGAGAACCTGGAACGCTGCTCCACCATCTAGAACTCTGCCCCACATCTATGTCAATATGGTGTAAAGTGATGCGTCTATTTAGACATAGAAGCACATAAGACTTATCCTTATTAAGCAAAATGCTTGCAATCCACCTAAATCTCTAATCAACGCTTTACTCCACACACTTATATAGAAAAGTGGCGTTTTTGCACAAGTTGTCTATTGAAGGTATGAAGTAGGTTCTTTTTTATGATGACAAAAGATGGTGGTAGTCCAGATCCAAAAACGATTTTATAATCTTGTGCATTTTTTTAAATGAGCGGCCTCTTGCCTGTTTGATATCCATTCAATCTCCTCAAAATTAACCAAAATAAAATTAATAAAAAAAACTTTATGACAAACTAAACAACAAGTTTATTTGGGTTTTCTTGGGGTTTAAAATGATATCTTTAATTTTCTTTTAATTTGGTCTTTAATTTTAATCAAACTACAAGCTGTTATTCCATATTTGTAATTGGGTCTCAAAAAGTCTTGGACTTATTGTTGTGATAATTTAAATCTACATTATATCCTAACTTACAAAAAAAATTGGTAACTCAGATAGCTGGGAGAGAGGGGCTTATCAGGTGATTCAGGTAGGTCAGCAATATAATTAATCTTGAATACAATTACAAATGAGAATCAGTCATTAATTATCCCGGCATTCAATATTTTTATATACTTTTAGTCACCCCATATCCCTAGGTTAGTGAAATTAGTGCCTATACTTTGTAGTATATATACTAAATATTTAAGTGTTTGGGTTGTGGTCCCAAATTTAATCAATCCATTTTCAACATTTCCCCCTCCTTGACTTTACTTTTGGAGTTCTGATAGTAGTTGTTCTACAATATGAAGTTCTCAATATACCAGTAGTTGTTATCTGTGGTCCATTTATAATTCATGTATCAGGTAGTTATTTACTCTCCCTAGGGGTCATAAAATTTGACATATGCCTTATTGACAATACAATCTTTGGCATTCTTCTTGCGTAGTGTACCAATGCAGTTATGTGCATACTGGTCAATAATGAAAATACTGATAAGCAGTGGGATATTGATGGAGTCCAGTGTAGATGATACATTAAA
Source organism: Massospora cicadina (assembly GCA_022478985.1). NCBI lineage: Eukaryota > Fungi > Entomophthoromycota > Entomophthoromycetes > Entomophthorales > Entomophthoraceae > Massospora > Massospora cicadina. The sequence continues at coordinate 71,922 of JAKSZP010014562.1, forward strand.
AGATACCCTGAAAGATATGTGGAGGAGTCAAAAATTGACTTTTAGACCTTGGCGAGATAGTGTAAGGTGTAGTTTTTGTACACTTGGATAATGTTGGGCCAGGTCGCCTTAACATTCATGAAAAGTTTTTTCTCTAAACATTTCATGATTTTGGCATTGAGCTGCATTTCTGTTACCTGTCACCTGAGAGTGTTGTGCATCACCATGGCGTCAGCATCCACCATCAGCATAATCTCATAGAAAGGGGGCACCTCAAAGACATACTTGATCCGGTGGTACTGGTAGTTAAGCAGCTTAGACATGATCAACAAGTAGGATCCAGATGAATATCGTTATCCACCTGGAAGTCCCCAGAATGAAGCATTTGGGTGTAATGATTGGCAGCCGCCATAGGGACTTTAAATAGGAAGAGAACCGCGCTAGAGCAGTGCTAGGTATTTATATGGACCACGCGCACCCCTTGATCTTGTAGCAGGTGTTGATGTTTGAGCTTAGGACGTACTTTGTCAGGGAAACTGGAGCGCAGGAGGTCGCTGGAGGGAAAGACACAGGCCAAAGGTGATACAACATGGCCAAGTGACCCAACAAAACGAAAAGACGTCCTAAACGGTCAGTATTGTGTTTCCATATAAATTTTTGGAGCAAAACGCATACCAAACTGGCCACGACCATCAGTGACAAGAGGCCCTGGGAGCTGGGAAGGTTAGCGTAAAATCCAGACTGATCCCAGAGAAATATGAGGAGGAAGAGCTGGCGGAATAGGTGGTGGAATGGATGGAGGGCTCACGTACAGCAGGGGGTGCAAACCAGAGTTGAAAACGAACTCCAGCCATCACAGATTGTTAGAAAGGTATATTTAGTGTTGAAGGAAACAAAGATTATACAGGAAACTGGACCATATTTTCTAGACTTTATTAAGGTGATTAGAATATCTGAGAAAATCTAAGCCTTTCTCACCTTGGGACTTAATTTATAGAAAGTTGCTTCATGAAGATCCCAGTAGTTATTGGAATCTGAATTTGCTACAAATTCGTCGTTTTTCAACAAATTCAAAATTTTCAAATTTGGCCAGATTTCATAACCTCATATCTTGTGATTTTCTGGGTGTTGAGTTCAATTCCCGCCTGGGCTTTTGCCTCAAATAAGCCATTTTCCTCATCCCTGGCTGTCAAAGCCAAAACCCGTTTTTTGTCAATGACCTTAGATAGGTCATTGGTGACCCTTATGGGTTCTGGTCTCTGCCACAAGGGCTTATTTGACTTGGCTTTAGAATGGCGGCTAATTCCAGGAAATATGTCACTAGCTGTGACATACTTGAAGTCCATACCAAGGTGCAACTGAACCAGCTAAGCGGTAATGGTGGAAGTAATTATCATGCCATGGACAAATGTTTTCCCAAGTCTACCATAGTGGTCATGAAAAAATGTGAGAGAAAGTATGTATGTCACCCAGGGATGAGCCCAAACTTGAAGTCGTCAACCATGAAATTTGTCCCAGACCCTCTTTCCAGAGAAAGTTTCTTTTGGAGCTTATATTGAGTCTGGTGATCAAGATCTTGGCATGTTATCATTATGGGTTGTTCAGTATTGATAACCAGGGTTTCCCTTATGGGCAGCTCCCATCTCCCTGCCAGAACCATAAATTCTGGCAAGCCCATCAATGAGATTGGCAACAGACGTTAAACTTCCTGAGGTGGAGTGGTTTTTAGACCACACATGTCCAGTTTGGATTAAGGTTTCTGGTTGGAACTTCAGGTGATGTACCCCGCCACTTAGCCTCGCCGCCACCTTTTGATGCAAATTTATCCAAGCATCAGTTGATGTGGGCCTCCTCTAAATCCAGGACAACCAGTTCGCTCAGTTTAAAGTTGCAAATTGAGCATAACGCAAAGGCATCTCTTGCCTAGAGCACTCCCACATCTTTGAGCTTGGAGCTCAAGCCTCAAAAGTAATTTAAGGTTCGTTTATCAGTTTCACCAGTTGAAAATTTGCCGTCTTGGCTTCTATCAGCACCAAATTGACACTTACTTTGGAAAAATTATCATTTTTAATGAACGCTTTGGGTTCCATAATTTCAATCTCCTCCAAAAGTAGAATTATAGGATTGTGAATCTGTCCAGTTGCTTAATCTTATTGTTGCCCACTGCAAATGGTATACTTACTCTATAAAGAAGTGGTCACATGCTTTGACGAAAATTATAGGTAGTTGTGATGCTAGTACCATGGAATGAGGCTACTATGAAACCAAATGGTAAGGACATATACAGAGAGGGCGCTGCAAACTGGGACATACTGTGATCTCTATGGTAAAATTCATTGTCTCAAAGTCTGAGTTTGTCATCATTTTGGTGTGAGTTGACTCATAATTAAGATTGATTAATAATTTTGGTTGTGATCCTCAGTTTGGTTAGGTTTTAGGTTAGATTAAATGCCTAGAACTAAATTTGATTTGATGGCAAAAAACATTGGTTAAGATTTTATATTTTAGACTTAAATTAACTTTCCATTAAGTTAGATGGATTTTTATAAAAAGGAATGTTTGGATTTCAACTTGATTCTGTGATCTAAGTTATTAATTAAACTCATGTATTCTTATTTTGGATTGACCTGGTGATAAATTAAGGTATTTTGAAATTTTAAATCAGGTTGTTTGGCTTTTAACTCAATTTTGTGGTGTAAGGTGTAGCTGAACTTAAGCTCTTAAAATTATATCGATTTGGTACTTTGAATCCACAATATTCAACCTATTTACAGATGAGGTTTCCATGGTAGTTAGATTTTGCTAAATAACCATTGATTTAGACCATGTTATGAATTTTAAATTTTGTATAAAAAAAGTTTAAATTTCAAACTTTTACTTAAGGTATGCCAACCAGGGGATGGACAGCACCAATACCTAAATATCAGACAAAATTTGACACAAAACAAAACAAATGAAACAACAAATAAAACTCCAACCAGGCAAGGAGCGGAGGACCACTAACCTACCATGGCAGAGGGGAGGAAGGGTTGGGCGGCTCATCCACAGGCGCTATGACCATTTCAAGTGATCTAGTGTTGTAGAAGCGGATCAAGGCTGAGAGCAGGGGCGTTGAGGCATCAACATGGTGGGGGTCAAGGTAGAGGACATAATTATTAAGATGCTCAATATCAGCTTCAATGATAGCTTTGATTAATTCCACCACATTATGTTCAGCCTGAAGGCGATCATCAGAAAGTAGGTCAAAATCATCATATTGCTTCCTGGTGAGCGGTTTGTTTGGGGTAAAAGCTGCTAGTTTGGCAACATGCGCAGTAGAGTCAATGGCAGCAACAGCCAATTTGTTGATTCTAACCTGCGCATTTTCAGGGAAATAAGGGATGAAGTTAAATGTGGTCAGCCCATTATGGAATGCCGCAACTGACTTTGCAACAGCAATGCAGAGCTAGTGACAAAGTGGGAGGCCACCGCTGCCAAAACCATCTTGTGGTCACTCTGGAAGGGTATAGCATTAGGTTTAGGGGCATAACGTCTGGGTGGCATAGGATTGTCAAAAATGAGGTAAAAAAGTCCTCCCAGTCATACCCATCTGAGGCTTCCTCACCTGATTTGTCAACTTTCTTTCTGACAATCTAACCTGATTTGTCAACCTCTTGTAATAGGGCCTAAGGATTTTGGTTCATGGTAATAGTGGAGGCAGAAATAAGGTGGGTGGTAGTAGGCAAATGGGAAGCTTCTTGGTGGCAAACAGTGGTACAAGCCTGTTTCCAATTAGTTGGGGTGAATTCAGGCGGGTGAGTGTGGCTGAAGGGTATGGTGGGGGAAGATTTCCCACTCTCTCCCCATGAGCTAGTGTGGTGGGTAGGAGGGGGAAACAAACATCCCATTCAGACGCCGCTGACAAGGGTCAGAAACAGCATCAGAAAAAACGGCATGGGGGCATGACTTTTTTAGAATGTTCAACCCCAAAACAGAGGGGACAAATCTGTCAACCATTATTAACATGAGCCCAAAAGAAATGATCTGGTGCTGCCACAATGCAAGCACAGGGGTATTTGTTTGGCTATGGCGGAGTGGTGTGGGATTATGGTGGCAGTGGAGTGAGGGGCAGCGAGGCGCTCTGCACCAGAGGGGATAATGAAGACGAGGTTGGGTTGAGTGCCATAAGCCAAAAGCCTAGCCATCAACTGTTCATACAAAATTTGGGGTGGGAGTGGGAAGGGAGGGATGCAAATGACACCAGAGTGTTATCAGAAGGGAGGCGATTATGTGTAGTAGGAATGGGAGTATTTTTAAAAATGAGGGGAGTCAAAGCCACTGCGGTTTTTTCCTCCTCCATCTGGAAGCCTATGTTAAAATAGCCCTTAAACGGGCGGAAATTGATAAAGCCAGCTGGTGCAAATGCAGCAGCGGCTAGTTCAATTATTACTTTGTTGGCATACAGGAATAAATGCCTGTAGTCAAAATGGAGGCAAAATTTGAATAGTGGATTGAGGAAGGGCGAGAGGATGGGGTAAAGAAGGGTGGATTCATGTAAGGTGGAGAGCTAAGTCCCATGGGTGGACAAATCAATCAGAAGAGTTTGGTGGGCTATTTGAGCCTGTCTGAATGCATTTTCCTTCAGGGCGGAAAATGCGAGGTGGTGGAGCACCGCTGCCCCACACTGGGGCAGCAGGCGGTGGATCTGAGGACATCAACAAAAGGGATGTGTCCAGGCGGCTGTGGTTAGATTAGCTTTTTTATATAAAATTCTCTCAAAGGTTATATTAAGCTGAAAAGTCCTTAGCCCATGTTTTTAAATTGTATTATATTATATATATATTCAAGGTGGGTCGGCCTAGGGATGATACTGCACCAATAATGGGGAAATGGTAATTGAAATTAAAGAAAATGAGGATAGATCCCAGTAGACCTCTAAGCACAGTGTTCTTATAGCCAGGAACTCCATGTGTTGGACATTTACCTTTGTGACTAGAAATTAGAATGCTGTAGGTTGAGTTCTGCTGAGAAAGGGAAATGTCAGCCATTTACAATATTCTGATGTTGTTAAGAGTTCATTTAATTATAGAAAAAATGTAAAAATCAATGAAATCAGTCAAAAGTCCCTGGTTAATTCTTGGTGGAACCCCATTAATTAGGAATCAACAGTTTGAAACCTGTACAGGCATTAGTAAAAGATGCAAGTCAGATTTCTCTGAATGCACCACAGACCTTAGGGGAATCATTGGAAGGCACTCCCCTGACCCCAACAAAGTCCTTTAAAGAACCTGCATGGGGACCCCCCTTTTTTATAGGCTTGGTAGGGGTCTCCCAAGGTGCAAGAAATTTCTTGGGCGGTGATTGGCTCAAGTTTAAAAATGTTACCTCATGGGTATGTTTGGGTCAATCATATTTCCTCTTCCTTCACTCCGCTGCCCTAATGCAAGTTCCCTAGTCATGATATGCTATTCCTGCATATTTCCTAATTTGGACTCATGCAGGCTATTCTAAACATATTCCCAAATTCCCCCTCAACTTTTGAATTTACTTTATATACTACTTAATTGGAGGTCAAGGGATATCATTTTCCCCCTTTATTGCGCATCTAATAAAAATCATAAAAACCCATTTTATTACCGCTTTCATTTATTTATTTAATTACTTATAAATATCTTTGTGGAATCTAGCAGGCATCACGCACCAGCAATCACAAACCGGCTGGATTCCCACACCATGGACCACCTGTTATTTGCTGTCTCATTTTGGGACATTAGTGCTCAACGCCAACGCAGTCATAAATTGTCCCCTACCAAAGCTCATCTATCAGGATTGAACTCGGGAAGCAGTGGTCATTGAGTTTATACTCTACCACTGGGACACCCTCCCTCCCCATTTTTCAAATTAACATTAATTTACTTGGCTGATCAAAGGGTAATTCATTTTGGTATTCCAATTAGTTGAATCAGGGGCTTCAAATCTTTTGATTTGGCAGAAAACATTAAAGTGTTAGTAAAAATGAATATTTATTAAATAGGTGGTAATGGTTTAGATTATTGAAGGGAAGCAATATCATTATAAAGGCATTTGGTTCAGCTTGTCCAGCTCTACTACCAGTCATTGGGTAATGCTGGAATAATGTATTCTAAAGCTATGCCAGTGGTTAGTAAAAGCTATGCAAAATTTCATCTATGGCTACTTATACTTAATAAAACCATCGTTCTTTCTCCTCACTATCATCTGCAAAGGTGAGATGATATTAAGCGCCATCTGCACAATCAAAAATTATCTTGAGTTACTGTTTGATATAGTACAGAATGTGTAACCAATTCATTCTATAGCTCTCCACTCTTGCTTGGCACCTCACTCTTCTGATCAGCGTATCAAAAAATCTGCCTTTAACTTTTTAAACTCATAATATGCTTGAGCTTTGTTAAATAACTTTTCATATATTTCACATAACCCTTACAGTTGGTCATAAATGTCTGAATTTTAGGTCTGATTATCTGGGCTATCCCCCTGTAGTGAGCACCAGAATATTAAATTGGGGTATTTGCACAGGTTGTCTACTAAATGTAAGGTTATGAGTTCTTTTTTATGATGACAAGAGATAATAGTAGTCACCATCTAGTACTAAAAAAAGAGATAATAGTAGTCCATATTTAAAATTCAATTTGTAGTATCTTATTCCTTTGTTTAAATGTGGCGCCTCTTGTCTATTTAATCTCCAATCAATCCTTTTTGAACTAAACCAAATAAAAATAGTAAAACTTTGTGTGATACTATACAAAAACTTTATTTAAGGTTCTATTAGGGTCTTAAATGTCATCTCTATAACTCTCTTGGTTGGTCTTCTTTTAGTCAAACCACAAGATGTTGATTCATATTGGCAATTAGGTCTCAAATAGTCTTGGATTTATTGTCATTGACCATCTTAAAATAGGCTTCAACCTAATAAATTAAGATATACTAGATTGATATCAACTCAGATAGCTGGGAGAGGGGTATTCATCTTGTGATTCAGGTAGTTTAATAATATATTAAATCTTGACTACAATAGTTTCATTGAGAATAAGTCATTCATCCTTTTTTTAGTACTAGATGGTAGTCATTCATCCTTCACGGCATACTATAACTTCATATACATAAGTCTTTCCATGACCCTAGTCTAGTGAAGTTAGTGCTAATATTTTAAAGTATATTTATACTAAATTATATAAATTTATTTGTGGTCCCAAATCTAGTCAATCCATTTCCAACACTAGTAGTGACCATTGCAATATGAACTCTCCATACAATTAAGCTTGATGCTTATAAAGGCACAATATCAATCTTGAATGCAGCAGTTAACATATTTACTTCCACATGCTTGATCATTTCCAAGAATGGCTCTTTGGTTTTATAAAATCAAAGTAAAGACTCATTAAATCTTAGCTTCCACTATGGTTCATTCAGATTGGATCTTATCGTCTATTCCTGTTCTATCATAGTGTAGATCTTTACTAATAAGATAACCCATAATTGAATATCCTGAAAGTACCGGCTGACAGCAAGGGTAGCTTATCTACTCTGGGGTGTCAAGATATTTTATTTTGTTCATATAATTTTTATATTATATTTCATATTTTATTGTTGGAAGTTTCTGTCCCCTGGTCAGCCTTCCCAAAATAATTATTAAGATATATCCATTTCGTTGAATATTCAATTCATTGCTTTCTGGAAGGTAGATGAGGTGCTGCAGAGCCTTTAAGGCATCCAAGTCAGCTTAAGGAATCCTTGGCTTCTAAATATAAGAAATTCTCGTTATTTACAGGTGACAATTTTATTTTAAAGTATATTGAAGCTAGGTCCACGGCAGAAAAGTACTTGGACCATATAAGTTTATCAAGAAATTTTTTGTGGAATGGGATATAAGTTTTTAAGGTACTATTTTTAGCCAATGAAAGCCATTATGACTCAGTGGCCTCTGTCTTTTTTAACATTAGTAAAAGAGGTGACGCCCATGAATTAAAGGCCTCAGGAGGTGGCGTTCATTAATTGTTTAACTCATCTGAGATATCTCCTCTTCAGAACTAACTTTTTGTTAAGGTTTTTTCTGAACGGCACAACTATTACTGTGTACATTTGATGTACTTCTCACAGTACAATTCATAGTCATTGGGTCTTTTATAAAAATACCTTAAACTCTTTCAATAAGTCCTCTAGTTTTTTTTGCTCTTAACTGGTCACGTCACACATCACAATCTTGTCAAATTTTTTCTACAGCCTAATTTACTTTGATATTATTAAAGTTATTAAGTTTTATATAAGCCACAACTTAGCTTTTTTGACTTTAATTGGTCTTCTCATTTTAGTTTCCTAGTTTTACTAAAACTATTTCTATACGTCTTGATTTTAAAAATCCTAAAAAGATCTCTAGGCTCCTGAGCCCAATAGATTTCTAGGCTTATGAATAAGCATCATTTTCAGAGCTTTTGATACTTATTGCCACCGTCATAAACCGCTTCTCTCCAGAAAAGATGATGACATCATCATCAGCACTTACATGTAGACATTCTATGGCGTAACACTAGCAGGAAACTTCTTTGGACCTTTAGGTCCACAGGATGTAATTAATAGGATTAATTTAATTGCTTAGTCTCAATCACACTCATGAGTTAATGTGGCTTTGACTAAGCATTTTCTAAACGCCAGTGGCATTTGGAAGATTAGAATGCTAACGGTACTCTACAAGATTTACTGAACCTCAAAACTATAGAGGAACTGGGTTCCAATTTATAAAGTCATAGTGGTCATTTTTAGCACAACAGTGGGGGCGGTCGTGACCTTTCATACAAACTGTAAGGGTGATTTATTGTGAGCTCCTAATGTCCAAGTCTTATCTGATTTATAAGCTCTTTTATATAATACTTTTGTCAATTTAGTAAGTACTCATGCTTATTAATTATTTTTATATCCATATTGTTGATTGGGGAACTAGTGTCAAAGAAATTTGTTACCATTACCTAATGGATGGTCACTTCCTCTTAATCATACCATTTTTTAATTTCCCCCAGTGTCCAATACTTCTATTGATATTTTTATCAGAGGCCTCAATATCATATTTCAAAATCTTTCCGGGTGTCTTCTTTACTGTCCCTTGTTCTGGATGCTCAATATTAGTAAAAGTATCTTGATCAATTAATCTTCCTTTGTAAAAACTCTTAGTGATTTTAGTAGACTTTGATGATAGAACCAATTATCTTACCTTGTCTTTATCTGTCCCTTCAGGGGCTCTCAATCTTTGAAGTACTCTCCATCATTTGGGGTCTCTCAAAACATAATAACCAGTGTTACCTTCATTAGACTCTTTATAGTCATATTCATCCTCAGTGTGTATGTTGTTCCAGTTCACCACTAAATCTGCCTCTTTATTATCCTTCAGGTTTTGTTCATGATTTGACTAACATGCAATCGTTCAAGATGTTTAATCTGTTTACACTTATGGAAGCAAAACTTTCTTTGCTGTTTTTCTAGGGTATTTTTTTAGTCTTCACTTTTAAGTTGGTGTCTTACTCTTGTGCAAAGTAGAAAACCTTGTTAAAGTTGCATCTTGCTTTCTGTCTTTATTCTTGACTTCATTCTGCATGTACCTTGCACATAAATAGTGCTTCCTTGATAAAATCAAAAAAATTCTGCTTTTATTTCCAATGTTCTAGAAAATCTAATTAGGGGCAATAATTGAGTAATCTGAGCAAAAAAGTTCTTATCAGTTAAAAGGTCTAGACTCCTAGTGGTACAGAGCTGCTGAGTTTTCAGATAATATCACACTACGTAGTTAGTAAATGATTCTGTTTTTATAATATTCATAAGAAGGAATGATTATTTTGTATTATGAACTTCTTTAGTGCATCTAAATTATAACAGTTAGACTGATATCTAATCTCATTAAATTCTGGTTCCAAGGTTACGTTTAAGGTTTCTTGGGCTTCTTGGTTTATGCATCTGTGGATATGCCATCTTTTGTCAGTCGCTGGCTCCATCCATGCTGCTCCTGTGCATATGAAGGAAGCCAGAAATTTCTCTTTAAAATAAATACATATTTTCAAAATAATTCATTGAGTTTGTATCATTGACAGGAGAATCAGTTTGTACCAAATAAGCTGTTTTAAGGGCAGGTGTGCTACTCACAAGTTATCCTCAGATCTACTGCCATATACTAGTGAGGGTTCATATATTTTGTGTTTTTTAACTGTTAATAATTCTAAACATAGAGCCCAATGTACTCTCATTGTTTCATTGTTTTAGCCTGCCAATTTATAACCTCAATGTTCAACATTTTCTCTTGTTCCATTTTTTTCCCATGCTTCCAAGTCATCTACAGAGTTTACATTTTATCTGTGTGTGTCAAAGACCTAACCAGCGTGTAGGTGTAAGATGGTAATGTTAATCAGTATCCAAATTTCAGTCCAGTTGTCCTCTCATATTGATCACTTATTGTTCCAATGACGATAGTATGGCCTCATTATGTTCATAATTTAGAGATTTATGGACATTCCTGTAAGTCTCAAAACCCAACCTATTGGGTTAGACCTTAGAAGTCCCATTATAAATGCAAGAAAAAACCAAAGGCACATTTGGAGCCATTGGTGCAACTGGATGACTTTCCCATGGTGTTGATACGCGGTGGATCACTGCTCTGGCCCCAAAGATCCCCCTACAGTACACCACTTTCGCTGCTTCTTCCCTTATGGAAAAGATCAAGGACTCTGTAAGGAGGTAGCTCAGCTCAGATGCCGCCAGAAGGACCCTTAGAATTGCCTTAAGCCCACCCTTTTGTTTCCCACCCTGCTGGAATAAAAAATAAGCCTTAAAATCTGGAAAAGCCTTACTGATTTAGAAAAACTGGTTTAGGTCATGAAATATGAGATAACAGATCATGGGCAACTGATTTTAGTTGAGAATTTGTCCCCAAATTTTTTTATTTAGATCAACTGCCAAAATCAACTCTTCCAGAAGTTAGGTATGGCAACGCACAATCTGAGAAAAACTTCTCAGGTTTAAATAAATTAGCACCCTTGCCGCATATCCAAAGTACCGTTGTAAGAGCTTCTACAACCTTGTAAGTAAGCTATCTGACAACCCCTCAGCCTTAAACTGCTGTTTGAAATTCTGACCTGGGGGATCAACAAAGATAGTGCATCAGCTAGACTAGTTACAAGTCCTTCCACCAATTAACTCCCCCACCTTAAGTACAAAATACAAATGCCCCTCCTAGGGTTGGTTGTCTGTTCATTCTTTACTTTACTTTTTATAAAAATCTAGTTTTCTAACTTCTCCCCACAGCTCCTCTGGCAAACATATACTAACATTTTCTCTTTGAATCCACTAATTACACTGCCACTGCTTTTGGGCCTGATGATCATTTATTGGGCACTCCAATCTGTCAATCCAGCAGCATATTGCGCACTAGTAGAGATCATTAAAATGTATACTCCCAATCTTTTTTTCAATCCGTGTAACTGAAGGCTTCTACAATCTGCCAAATTCAGTCTGACAATCCACCACTGGGTCATTGAGATCTTGTCTCCCAAGAGCCTTGCAACTGCTTGTGTGGGAAGGCCTTCATTATTTTCTTAATCTATTATGATGATTCACCACTGGTTCATTACAATCTGGACAAGTTTAGATCCTTTACTCCACCAAGTTCAATACACTGTATAAAGGCAAGAAATGCCTATCCTCATGAATTGGCAAAATAGCTCAGTTTCTAGATCATTTTGAGCATCTATCCTTAAAGCAATCAGTTTAAGTATGATGATTAATCTGATCCACTGCTTCAACGTCTTCTCCAGCTCCGCATAAAAGTTTGATACACCCCAACAAACATGAGACAGTCCCCAAGCTCACCAGGTGTTCATATTGAACCAATCCAACTTAATTTAATTCATAAATCCAGTAACCATTTTACAAATCAGAATCACTTAAAGGAAAAAGTAATATTAACTTTAATAGATAGGAAACAGAGCATTATGGGGCCAATACTAAAGGCCAGCAACCGCCAACCCTGGGTGGAGTGGTCTTTCTCCCTGTCTCCCCCATCTTTGGGGAGTGCCCCAGCAAGACCTGCAGTTGCCCCCAATGCAGTCAATTTGGTTTGTTATGTGGCCCTTGTATGTTACTTAACTTCTATTACCCTCATAAAAAACATAGGGTGTATTCCATAAGTCATAAGGACTGCAATGCCATTGGTATTGGGCTTTTCACTGGGTTTTAACATGCCCAGATTAGAATTTCAGTCTTTCTTTAATTAGCAGAATCCATGAAATTCCCTTACCCCTGCACATTATTCACGCTTCTTTAATTGCCTCAAGTTCATTAAATTACTCTGATTTTTTCAATTTGGTCCTCCATGAGATCCAGCATCGTGCACTACCCCCTGTTGTGAGCACCAGATGTGTTACTATGTGTTGTTGAAAAGTTCCAGGAAGGCACATACAACGTTGTACAACAATGGACCTCGTGTATTAATCCCAATCTTGAGTGTTTTATCAGTTTGGCACGTTAAGTATGAGACTGGTAAGATAGTTACATATCTCTTGGCTGTCCAGTGTACTTTCATGATAAACTCTTCTCTTCAGTTCACCATTCTACTATTCTCCAAGTAAAGATATAAAATCAGGTGTTTTTTGTAGAAAAGTATCTGTTAACTGGAATATATAAGATTTTGATACATTAAAAAATTTTCAAGTGTGTATTTTATATGTATCCACTTTCAGTAAGAAGATATTAAGATAAACTATAACAAATTGTATATTTGTTGATATTTTCAAGCTGATTTTTTGTAAATAGTCATTTTTTATCTTGGCTAGCACTTCCAGTCTTCTTGATTCTTTCAGAGTATCTGTAGGACCCTTCCTGTGGATCTTTCATCTGTTATTGTTGTCCATATGTGTGGTCTTATTGTTGGTACAATCATCCTCTGTATGTATGATAAAAAGCCAGTTAGGATCAGTGGTGGTATTGCCATATCTATACATTTTAGTCAACTCAACACATGATATTTGTTTTTCATTAGTCATTTTCAGATTGGTCATCTGAAAAAAATATGATTCATTAACCAATCACTAAGGTCAAATTTTAAACCATTTGATTCACCTCTGTCTGAATTATTAAGTAGTTGACCTCCTTTTGGCACTTATAATTCAATTTATTGTCATTTAAGGGGTCTTTGGGTCATTTCCAAGGCTGGATATTATTAAACTGAAGCCCAATACCTCAGCGTAAATCTGGTAGGTATCACGGATGCTGATGTAAAACTAAGTTGAACCAAAATAATGGTTTTATTTAATTAAAGTTGAGCCACAAAATGTGTCCACAAAAACCATGTAGAATTTTTAGATGGGGCGCCCTTGGTTCTTGAGGAGGCGTAAAATTTAAAACATCAGAAAAATGGGATTCATGATGATGTAAATGCACCTGAGGTTTGGCAGAAATTCCAGATGCTCCATCATGATGAAAAACTATCAATTTTATAAACTTTTGTACACCTGAGAGGCCTAGCATAGTATACTGATGGGAGATCCAACAAGCTCCAATAAGGTAGGTGCTTGAGGTCAAGTTGCATTAGAGTGAAAATGCTACAATTGACATTAGTCATTTTGTGACATCACCCCCTCACAAGAATGGAGGCATTAGTGGGCAGCATCAAAATCAAGGGTATGGGGAATAACCATTACAATAGGCACTGGCGCATGGTATCAATTTCATGAACTATGTAGTTCTGCAGGCCATAAAGATACTGGTACGGCATACACCCATAACAGCAGGTCAACATCACAGAAAGTTGGGGTTGCTTATGGAATGACAGACTATGGCGTGGTAGAAAAGTGGGAGGCACAGAAGAAAGGCGCGCGTTTTTGGGCACTAAGGGGGACAGTGCTATGAGTGCATGTAGCCTGACTGAGGGAAGGATGGGAGGTGATTTTGCAGCAGACACCTTTTCAGCATGTAAACTTGGGACGTGGTAATTTGTTTGAGATAGTGAGAAGCAGAATTTAAATAAAGTAATGGTCTGAAGCTTGCTACATTGGCCCAGATATGGCTGGGTTTAGCGGATTCTGACAAAAGCAAAATTAAGTTGGATTAAATTGATTATTTAATTACTTAGAAATTGACCACAGGTTGTGGCCCCAAAAAACATGTAGAATTACAAAATGAGTTTATCTTGAAATTGGGGAGGCTTAGATCTGAACATTGGTAAATGGGTTACATGATGATGGAAATGCGCCTAAGGTTTGGTAAAATCTCAGCTATGCCATAAGATCAAAAACTATTAATCTGATAAATTGTCAGGCATAAAAAAGCTGTCCGGCACTATGCATCAATGAGAGTTCAATAAGCTCTAGGAAGGTAGGTTTTTGAGGATGAATCAAGTTTGAATGAAAATGCCACAATTGACGTTAAGAAGTTATGACAGGGTGGCCCACAAACTGGTTTGCTTCTTTAGTTGAGAAATCACAACTGTCACTTATAGAAAACTCCATAGCATCACATAAGAAATTAGATAGTTCGCCCAAATAAATATAGAGCTAACTGAAACCCAGTCTCTTGTTAAAACCAAACAAAAGGTACATTACATCACTTATGCATATGGCTTTATGTGTATATTCTTCTGCCACATATATAAAGTTGGAAAGGACATTGCACCCCTTTAGGACTAAGAGGGCCTAACCCTAGGGCTCTTCCTCTTGCTTAGATCAATAGCTTGGGTTATACTTTGGATGAAATATTGGTGGTGAGTATTCCTCCCTGTTTACCTAACCCAACCCACAACCAACACCAAAGCCTGAAATCACTATAACACTGTATTGTCAGAGTAACGTGTGCTAAAGATCAAGAAGCTTTGTTAATATTTTAGATGCATGTTTAAAGTATGTGAAAAAAGGAAAATCCCTTTTTAAACAACAGATCAACTGACCATCTTTAGTTGCAAAAACTTGACCCTGAGTAACCAGGTGAAAACAACATACAATTGAAAGTTCATATAACAAACATTTAAACAAAAGAATTGGTATACAATGGTATTTAAAAAGTTTACATATACAATGATATCAAGGTAGAATTGTCTGATCATAACCCATAATCAAATGACAAAAACATGAACTCAAAAAAGAAATTTAAAAGTCCATAATTCAAGAACAGTATCAGCTGTTTCAATTCATTTTAACTTTACTAAGCCATGCCATCATTACTTAGGTATAAACCCGGCAGCATACATATTTTAGGCCTTTGGACTATTTTTTCTAAGTTTTAAATAAAGAACAATGAGAGTCTTATATTTCATGTCAAAAAACAAAACCTTCTCCAGAAAATAATTTATAAGGTTTAATGGAGAAACACATGCTTTGATATTATGCTGGTTGTGGATCTCTCTATTGTTTTCTGATATAATTTGGCCAGCAAAAGTATGTGGGAAGCCTAAGGGGCAGCTTATATGCAGTAAACATTCAACCACCTCCACTATTATCCCCAATCTAACAGTATTTCTAACACATGTCCATATATTATCAGAACAGTGATAACTTGTGGCCTAAGGCTGATGTCATGGGTGCTTGTGCACCCACAATAGAAGCAAAGTTTTATTTGCACGCCAGTTCCATATCAATATGCGTAATGATATGCCTGTTCTACAATGGAACACCTAATAATAGAAGTTCTATCAAGAGCTATCTACCTTAATGGACAAAAAACAAGATTAGCATTCAGACTATTTTTAAATCATATATACCAGTAGAAATGTTTTACACTGCATCTTAAATCTCATTATCACTGTTCATTATGAGGTATATACATAACTCACTGAGTTGTATAGATGATCATTATTGGCTATAAGTTGCTCATCCCAGCTATCTATTGATAACATGTCCTAATTACAATTTGTTATCTCATCAACTTAAGTCATCACTTCACAAGGCAACTTTATATGGCCTTATAATTGTTTATCTCTTTCTTGTACTAGATTGTACCAACCTGAGGGGGTTCATAAATTCTTATTAAAATTCTGTTTGGGCTCCTAAGAGCCTGATGTGAATGAAAGGGGAGTTATGAGGTGTTAAGAAATGGAGGGGGTATGCGCGCCAGAGCTGTGCTGCAGTGATGACCAAGCTGAGGAATGTGTATGACATAGTGGAGATCTTTAGGGAAATCCTAATATGTGCCTGAAAGCTGGTGATCATGTGACAAGGTCTATACCTGTGAGTCAAAAGATTCACAAATCAAGGAGCTGTGGATTTTCCAGATGTCCATGGCAAAGGCAAGGTTTCAGAGGGTTAGTGCTAACCGGTAATGACTGCTGAAACATCATGTCCTTAACTAAGTGTCCATACCAGGGCTGAGTTTGGAGGAGCGCATGGACCTTAGAACAGAACGTGGTGACACGTGGACATGTGAATAGAGTTGAAGGTAGGAGTTGGCAGTTCTGCGCAATGAGGGCATCTTTGAGATAGAAGGTAAAGCCATTGCAGTCCTATGTCCTTTATAAACAGTGGAGTACTAAATATAAGGTATTGGACACATTTTTTAATAATTGGGTTTGTTGACATCCTCTCATAGCCTCTTAAAGTCAAATCCTGCAGATGGATTTAGGGGATTGAGAAGCCACGGGTGGATAAAAGTCTGTCTTGAGGATTGAGTAATGTCGCATCAACATATCCATTGTGCACTTTTACATGGGACATAGGCTAAGCCAGGTCTATCCCTTCTATATGGAAAGTTGTGGTAAATTACGCGCATACTCTTTTATGGTAAGTAGGGATTAGTTCCAACAGTGGGATGAAGATGGTTTCATGTGTTGGCCTGGGTGATTCATGAGCTACTCTATAGAAGGTTGGAAGTGTTCTAGGATGACTCAGAGATTCTGGAACATCTAGGTTGAGGGCGGGCGCCCATTGGGGATTTGGGTTGCATCCTGACAGACAATTGACCTTAGAACTTAAGGTAGATCATTTTTACATGAGAGCATGTGTCCAGAAGCCATAGGCCTCCTTCTCTGTAGGGTTGTTCAATGAGTGATAGTACTTTCAGTTTTGGTTTGAGCCCCAGATCCAACAGCACAGCACGTTGAGCTGCCTATAAAAGGCGTCCATGAAAGGAAAGATGTGAACGAGGAACCAAATTTGGATAGAAGGAACACATTGGCCATCAAGCCTGACCCTGTGGGTTAATGCTCTGGAAGTCTGCTGAGAATCATGTGGATTACTTCTGCGTGTATTGTGTCTTTGTATTTTGTAAGCACAGATACTTGGTGGTTAATCAGAACACTCTGGTGGTGGATGGTGTCAAATGTTAGTTTTATATCAAATTGTGTTGAAAGATGAAGAGCTGACCTGTATACCATTGTCTTAGAGGTGTTGACCTTGGCGTTAAATGCCTTTGTGTACCTCTCAATGGTAAAGAAGCAAGAGAAACATCCATGGGCCAAATGCAATGACATTGTCATCTGCAATTGCCATAGTGTGAGTGGGGTCTTACCCAGGACCATAATCCTCATTATCATATCCTGCGTTAAACATCTGTATGTTTGTCCTTACAAGAAGAATGTCCAGGCGTCTAATATCTAAGATTGCCTAATCTAATGATAAAAATCCAGGAATTATACAAACTAACTCTGAGGTTTACCCCACATTAACTTAAATTTAGTTATGTTCCTTAAAAAAACGACCTTATTTAGACCTGAAGGGAGTTTCAAAGTATGAAAGTAATTTTACAACTGACCAAGATCCAGGATTAATTTTAAGTATATAAAAATAAACCACTCAAAGGTGCCTTATTAGTTAAGCTAAATAAATTATTACAAAATGAAGATGTTACTTGATTATCTGACTTGCCAAAGATTGATAATTTGTGACATAGGAAAAAAAATTTAAGAGTTATGATTGGTCAGAAGATGCACGATCTCAAGTATGGCCACTTAATTCTAGATGAATAGATCCAGATCAGTAATGCGTTTATTGTAATAAAAAATAGATCAATATTGAGCCATTTTTATAAAAGTGAACCTAATTATCAGATTAAGTGTATTGACATATTAATCAGTAGGCTCAATAACAATAATTTGAAAGTGTTATTGGATCCAGAGTCTCACAGTCCAAAAAAATCAATGCTACATTGGATTAAGCATAAATGCATCTTTCACCATGTGTAATTCCCTCCTAACCACTCTAGATGAAGGTCTTTCACGTATAAAGTAATGCGTGATAATAGTTTTTATCTTAGTAAGTTCTATCATATTCTTGGACTAAAGGGTATTTAAACCCCAAATCATTATTAAATAAAAGTATTGTTTATTATCTAACTCTTACTTTTTTATTTTCAGTACAGTTTTTGTATTGCTTTATTATTCCAAATTTTTAGTTGGTTGACAAGTTTTACAACTTTTTCAGATATCAGTATTGTGGAAATCCTGAGGTCAAGCACCTTTGAGAAGCACCCTTACCAATATTTCTACATCATTTAAGAAGGCCAAGAAGGTATTGAGGTTGATATTAAAGAGTTTCAGGCTCAGGGGATTCCCTTGACAGAGACCTTGTCCATCCAGTACTACCAATGTAAAGCCTTTTGGCGCTATGACTATAGTTTAAAATAGCTGTAGAGCGCCAATATCCAGCACCTAGCCATGAGGGGGAGATGGAAGTTGGCCAGAGAAGCATTAATTTAATTTCAGGCCACCAATTGGCTCTTTATCCATATCCAGAAGAGTTACAAAGACATTTTCTTATGGGAGTTAGCAGTCAGAGTTGTGGTATGGTCTTTATAGTTATCCTACAGTGATCTTCCATAATAAAACTATTTTGAAAGGGTATAGGAGTGACAGCACTAATTGGTTATATGGTTTGACTAAAATCTTTGTAAAGAGCTTGTGGTCCACTCTGTTCATTAAGATTGTTCATCATATATAAACCATCCATCCTATAATTTAAATTTAAAGTGTGGAAGGCTGACCAGGGGACGGGCACTTCCAAAAAGACATAAAGAAAAGGGAATGTAGAACAGGGGAGGCACCCCAGAGAAGCAATGCTATCTCTTGTTGCCAGCGGGAACGCCACTACAGGGAGGAGGGGGAACGTGTAAAGGGGCCAAAACCACAATTGAGCACGTGTGTAGGAAGGGGTCCAAGTTGATGAACCAAACCAGGAATCAGGAGGAGACCAACTGACAGTGACGCGGTGGGAGGTATCCAAACATCCACGCTTGAAAGTGATCTACTAAGTGGGACTGGAACCGGTGGACGGCTTCTGGGAGGGTGGGGGTGGAGCCTGCAATGGCATCCAAGACAATAGTGTGGATGTTCCACATGGCGATTGCAACCACCAGAGCATGGAGGGAGGGTGGGAGAAAGGAGACCATAGATAAAGCAAACATATCCCTAGATAAACTGAAGGGATGTGTCTGATCCTGGCCAAGCAGACGTTGTACCTCGCGCCATACCACTTTAGAGGTAGGGCACTTCTCCAGGCGGTGAAACAGCGTTCCATACTGACAACACACGACGCAGGATGAGTGTAAAGCGTTAGAGCGCTCAGCAGTACGGTACACCCGCCTCTGACATCGCCACACATGGGAACAGACATGAGGCAGCAGCAGAGGGTGGTGGGTGTATTTCCAGATTGTCTTCTGGGTTTCAGGGGAATAAGGAATGTCCATCATGTCCAGGTATTCCACCCTGGATAGAACATGGGACTGTGCGGGTATTATTCCATCCAGAATGGGTAGCCCCTGTAACTCCTGTGTGAACCGAGGAGAGGGGCGCCCTCTCTGGGCTGTGTGCCCGCAAATATGGATTCTCCACTAAGCGCTTTGCATGGAGAGAAAGATCCGTTTGAAGTGGGGTGCAGTATCATGAGGACTAGCGGCTGAAGGGTGGAAAGCCAGATATTTCATCAAGGAGTGAGGGTGTGACATATTGGCAAGGCCCAGAGCGCGGGAGAAGTTGGAGCAGGCCGCGCGGGACCAGTGTTAGGAGGGGATCATAGGGATGGTGACAGCCGCGATCCAGGTGCCCAGTATCTTTGCAGCATGGGCCTCAAAGTCGAGCAGGCCCATGCCACCACTATGGCGAGGGCCAAACATGACCTCAAGATGCACTGGCGGTGGGCGGCCTGACCAGAGCCACCCTTGTAGAAGGGCATACAGAAATTTGAAAAACCTGGGGAGAAGGCGATGGCGTGGGCTCCAAACCAAACTTTGGAGAGGAGCATAGAGTTGGTTAGAACAACCCTGCCAGTAAGGGAAGTAGGGTGGGCTCCAAGGGAGGCTATGCGCTTTGTCACGTTATCCAGAATATGGTTTTCCATCATTGAAGAGGCATACCCGCCTGCCTTCACCCACACTCCCAAGTGGCGGATGGGCCCAATGGTGGGGCGCTGCACAAAGGGGAGCACAAGTGGGGCGGTGTGGGGTGGGCAGGGTAAGCAGGCACATGTGCGAGCAGATGGGCTGGGCTGGAAACAGGCCGCTGAGGCCCAGTGGGTTCGATACCAACCAAGGAGGGTGATTTCAGTTTTGGAGGCGTTTAGTGCAGCATTACTTACCCGGGAGTAAACCTGGATAAGGGCTTCAAGCACGCGTGTATCATATTATTAGACACCCTGACCACACAATCATCAGCGAATGCCATCATCTCGACTGGGGCTTGGCCTTACACATGGACCCCAGTGAGGCGGGCATTCACATTCTGAAGTAGTGGGTCAAGGCTGAAGTTGTATAAGAGTGGGCTGAGGGGGTCCCCTTGGCGTAAGCCCCTTTGAGGGTGGACTACTTCTGTTAGGAAGACAGGGCCATGCACTGCCATTGTCGCAGATTCCATCATCAGCATCACCCAGCTGATGAAGCGGGGGGGTAGGCGGAATTGGTGTAGGCAGACCCTGAGGTAATCCCAGTTTACTCTATCATAGGCCTTCTTTTGGTCTAAAAATACAAGTGCCCCAGAGGCCGTGGACTGACATGCATTAGCCACAGAGTGTATGTTGTCCCAAATCGACCTTCTGGGTATGAAACCTGAATTGTTCTGGGGAGATGGTGGCAGATGCTACAATCCCTAGACGGTTAGCCATAATTTTAGTTAAAATTTTAGTATCCATGTTAGTTAGAGAAATGGGGCGCCAGTTGGCTAGGTCTAGCTTATCCCCTTTCTTAAATAGCGTAATGGTGTAGGCCTCTTGCCCTCCTGGTAGAAGGCGCGTTTCCAGAAGGTTCTGATTAAGGGAGGCAAGCAATAGTGGGGATAAATATTTGAAGTACTTCTTATAGAACTCATATGGAATGCCATCAGGGCTGGGGCATTTCTGATTTGGTGCACCGCAGATGGCGTACCAGAGTTCATCCAGAGTAATCAAATTCATTAACTCCGGGTATTGGGAAATGGTGTGGATGTGAGCGCTATCAAGAAATTTCGCCATTTCACCTGGCAGAATTGGTTCAGCTCAGTATAACTCAGAGTAATAATTTTGTATCTTGATTGCTATTTCAGACAGATTATCTGCGACGGAATTGTCTGGCTTTCGCACCTGTGTGCAGGCCAAGCTCTGGCACAGTGCAAAGAATTTTCAAAAAAAATAAGCATAGCATGTGTCACCCGCTGTAGTGTGTATAGCCCTGTATTGAACACAAACCTGATGTTTGTGTTGCCTCTCAAGTGCATTGAGGTGGGCGGCTGCTTCTTCCCACTTATGGCCCCAAGCAGGGCTGTAGTCCATGGCCGGGATGTTGGACTCCAGGTGGGCTAGCTCCACCAGAGCGCGCGAGATGATGGCCGAGGTAGAGCGTGAGCGGTGGGAGGAGAGGTGGCAAGTGTGGCGGATTGTGTCTGCTTTGAAGGCTGACCAGGTGGAAATTGGGTCATCGCAAAATGGTGTGATAAACTCCTGTGCTGAAGTCGCGGATTCCACCCATGTGGAAAATCTTAGCAACACAAGTTCAGGTGGGTGAAGTTTGCACCAGTGTGGAGCCTGAGCCACTGGGTCAGGTAGGTAGAAGGTGATTGAGATCAGCCTGTGATCAGAGAAATCGATTTTTGACATGCGGAAGTGGGAAATCTGGGTACAAAATTTCATTGGCACAAGGATAAGGTCAATGTAGGACATGGACCATAATTGGCCATTGTGGATGTGTGGGCGCGACATGTTCTCAAGTAGCAGAGCATGGCGCGGCAGAGCATCAAACAACCCTAGGGTGGCCTTTAAGACATGAAGTTCTACATGACCCTGGGGTGGGGAGGGTGAGGGAGGCCAGCAGTCAGTGAATGGGTCCAACCAACAATTCATATCGCTGACTACAAAAGGGTCAGGGGGTAGCAGAAGGGATTTGACCAATGAAAAATTCCTGACGCTCTTGTGCACAGGTTGGGGCATAGATGTTGACAATAGCATGCGCCACATCAGCCCACGAAATTTGACCATGAGGACTCAGCCACTAAGGAAGGATTCAGATGATAAAAATTTGAAAAAATTGTTTTTTTGAACAAGCACCCCACAGTGCTTGGACAAGAAGGACAGGGATAGGAGGATCATGGTTTTCCAAGCATCCTCAGAACTGCGCAGACAGTGAGACTCCTGGATGGCCAGGATGTCCACGGGTAAATTATTTTGTAAACAACTCAGTTTTCTAGCCTGGGACAGCGAGGCCTTGAGTCTGGCGATGTTCAACATCCCTAAAGTAAAGGCTCCCCCCATCACACCTTAGGTGCGAGGGGAAGGGCATCTGGGCCCTTCAGCCTCCTCTTGATCCTCATGGCGCTTTTTGGCACCTCAGGTGTGTGCAGCAACATAGTCAGAGGAGTGGGTAATCTTGGCAGTCAGGTTCACATTGGCTTTAGCCTTCACTTTTGGTTTCCCCACTGCAGAACAATTTTTTGCGGTGTGCTCGAGTGTGGTACACCATTGGTTGAATTAAAAA
The DNA here is from genome assembly GCA_022478985.1 of Massospora cicadina. Classification (NCBI taxonomy): domain Eukaryota; kingdom Fungi; phylum Entomophthoromycota; class Entomophthoromycetes; order Entomophthorales; family Entomophthoraceae; genus Massospora; species Massospora cicadina. The sequence continues at coordinate 94,809 of JAKSZP010014562.1, forward strand.
AATTTTCAGGCAGGCTGGAGATCGAATTGATTCCAATCAAGGCTTGGGCACAAAGGTCAGGTGAGATCGAGTTGCCCATCAGATCCTCATATTGGGTGGCCCAATTGTCTTGGGAAGCCCTATCTGATTGGTTGAGAGATTCCCAAGCTGCTTCTGCTGTAAAGGTCTCAATGTCCTCCTGTAGTTGGGAGTGTGGGATAGTGGAGGCGACCTTGGCTGCCTCCTTGGCCGCGTCCCTGCGAGCCTGCTTGGCCTTCTTCTGCTCTTGGGGGGATATTGGCTTTACTAGTAAGTAGCAGCCTTGTGCTCCCCACGGGAAGGTCTCTTTAGTATCAGCGGTTGGTTCATAGTGGGCCTCCCCATTGTTCATGGCTGCCAAGGGGTGTTCTTGGAATATGATGCCCTCCTTTGTGGGGCAAGCGTGTGCCTTATGGCTGAATGCATCACAGTGGGTGCAGATGGGGGGTGCTGTCCACGGTGACCCAGAAAGGGTGGGTGGTATGCCCCTCAATATTGATATAAGTGGAGTGTGGGATCTGGGTTAGATCCTTCACTATCTCCTCAGTTGGGGTCAGAACTGCGATGGCTTTTCCAGTGCACAGGTGTGGCATCAGCATAAAGCGTTGCATCTTGAGGGATTGAATTTCGCCGTATATGGCGAGCCCGTCCTTCAGGTGTTGTTCTAGTATGGCGCGTTTGACCATAGTGGGCAGAAAGTCAAAGGTGAGAAAAATTTGGTTGGATTTTGTCCATCTGGTGAGCTTAATTTTAACAACCCATTGCCCTTCAGGGAGGTCAATTACAACGCACACTGCAGCAGTTTTGTCCGCTGCCTCCTTACTTTCAAAACTGAGATCCAGCCAACCACATGACATGGAGTGGGGTGCTACGTACACTGCGTTCAGGAAATGAATGTGTACATCTCCACAAAACTTTTCCCACAACACCATTTGTTGAATATCCAGGAACACCTGAACTCCATATTCCACCAACAAAAGTGGTTGAGAGTGCAGCGTATTGATGTACTGGTTGCATCGCGCCTGCCAAGCTAGAATTTCTGGGTAAATGGTAACTGCCAGTTTTTAGTTTTTGTCTAATCCGCTGGATTCTATGGGGCGTTTGCAAAAGTTGGAAGTTGTGGGGCCACCCCCTTTGCCTTTTACCTTACTTGCCCAACTGCTCCCTGAAACGGGCGCAAACTAATCTCCTTGGTGAGATTATCAAACTAAAGTCAGTCTTGAATTGAATTTGTTGCAAAAGTGATTGCAACGAGAAAGAAAAGTACCATCCATCCTATGATGTTAACTCACTTTTTGCTTTATAGATATTGAAATTATCTACCCTTATTAACATCTTTTGTTAATACACAAACTAAAACTTATGGTTGGAAAAACTTTTTAATAGAGCCATATAACTTCATTAACAATTACACAGTATATTCAAAATTAAAGAAATTTCTAGAGTAAACTAAATTAGGCATAAGGATCTCAATTGAGAAAACAAATGGTAGTAGTAAGCCTACTAGCCAAAAATTATCAAATTTGTTGCCCTAATTCACCCTTAAAAACTCACCAATAACACCAAGAAGACCCCATCGCTCAAAATATGTTAATTGTACAGAAAATGATCCATATGATACAAGATTTAAAGCTAGTTTCACCTGCCATTGCTAGATTAAATCATTTTGATAAATTAATTATTTTATTTCTCAGCACAATAACAAGTCTATATAAAATAATAATTACCCTTCATGATTACTAACGCATGTGATTCTTGATATAAGCATTTTGTATATAGATTGTTTGATTTAAATGTATGACTTGTCCAGTAAATGGTTTATTTGGCATCTTCTATGGTCAGGTTAACGCAAAAACCAAATTTCTATTAAAAAGATACAAACTCATGCCAAAAGAAAGTTTTCTTGATTGATCATAAAATGGTAAGTGCTAATTTTACGTAGAAATTTCCACTTAATTCAGGTTGCATCCCATGGGTTGAGATATAGGAAAGTCATCTCAGTTATGTCCAGCTTCTTGTATCTGTTAGAGGAATTTTGACTTATTCACTCAGCAGCAATTCATAAATATTCCCAAATTAGTCTGAGGTGTCAATCAATAGCAAGTTTGACATGTACATTAGTCACTTGTGTGGTCCTCATGAGCATGCTCTCAATGGCATCTCAGTCATATATAATAAACAGTCAAGTTGTAGGCCATTGCATTCCCAAAATTGGCCTTTGACTCCTTTGGGGTTTGGTGGAGTTCGCAGACATTTGGCAAAATGCCAATGACAAGGCAACAGTGTCAAGGGGTTTCTTGGTGGTCATCAGCCACTTTTAGATAATTATAATTACAAATATTACCAAAACTGGAATAGATAAATAATAAAATAAAAATGGAAGATTTATTTTCTATAGCTGATGAGGCAATAAAGTTTTAAACTGGGTGAAATGAATTTTCCACCAAGCATCTGTTAAAACAAAATATAAGATAATTGATTAGTCTGGGCTTGGAAGCATAATCTATCTTATTATTAATCGCAGGATGAGAGCCTAAATGAAAACAAACTATTAGGTTTATATTTTATGTTGCTAAGATACCAGGGGGTGGTTATTCAGGCAGGCTGTTCTGGATACCACTCTGGTTGTGTTTTGTTTAAAACTGGTGAACCATTATTGGCAATAAAACGTGGCTCAATAAATATGCCCAAGCTTAACCGTTCTTGGTTACTTTTTATCAATAAGATATCCCACTGCAAATTCTGATTACATACATAGAACAATGAGATTTTAAATAAGAAATTATTAAAAGGCTTCATGTACAAACTAATATGTTTCTTACAGCATTGTGTCACTGTCAATTTTTATTATAAAATCTGAAGGGTTGGAAATTCAAAGGCTATGAAATTATTAGTTGCAAGTAGCACCAGTGGAATCTCCTAGTAAACCTTAGGTCTCTAGGGCAATCTCTTGAAAGAATGAACATCAAAGCAATCTCTGTTACTTGAACAGGCAAAAAATCTCTAGTTAACCCAACTAAGCAAAAACCTAATAGTATGAAAAAGGTTCTTATTTACTAACTTCCTAGCACTTTAGTGGGGCTAGGGAAAACAAGGACTGGGTGAGAATAGGGAGAAATTGTATAATATTATCAGAATGGGGTTGCTGAGACAATTTATCTCAAGTATTTTATTGGGGTGTTTAACTTTGTAAATGGGTACTGGTCAATGCTAAATAAGTCGAAACTAATAATAGTTTTTTGCCTTCAGCCCATCAAAGCATTGATTGTAAGAATATAATTTAAAGTTAATGGTAAGTTCAGCCCTTCAGATCAATAGCGCATCACTTAATAAACTACTGCTTAAATTCATATATGAGGCAATTACAATAATCAGCACTCCAAAACCGAAGTTGAGACCATCTAGTACTAAAAAAAAAAACCGAAGTTGAGGCTTTACTTGCATTGGGGTAAAGCCTGACAGGCACATGAACTATAAATTTTCAAAAAAGACATGATAGGATGAAGCAATGAAACCGTTTATTATCCATAATAAAGACAGATTATTCACACTATTTTTATCTAAAATTCAATTATTACCCATCACATTAATATAATATTTCTCATAATCATAAACTTTAAGTTAATATATACAGTTGTAATAGACCATCAATACTATCTTTAACAAATAAAGAGATAGTATACAAAACTCACAAACATATTACTGTACAACCAATGCCAGAAAATTGGTAAAAGTAAAATAGGATGTCAAAATCTCTCTTTTGATTTAATAAATAAATTGAAGCCAAAACTTGGAATCTTTTAAATAAAAAAATAGCCGCTCAATCAATTAATACTTACAAATATTAATGCTATTAATGCCTGTTGCCCCAGTTTAGGTGGTGGTGCGCCACCATCTGGCATATTTTGGCTGCCGCTGAAGAGCGCCAAGTCTAGCTCTGCTAGCCCTCCTAATGCTACCAGGCGTTATGTCCCCCCTAGGGACCTGGTCCACTACCTTGAAAGCTCCCAGGAGGTGCTTCAGAGCCTTTGGTGCTCCCATGGAGCAATTTGCGTTTTGGCCTCCAGGTCAAATATGGGAATCTCTTACCATATGCAAGTGTGGCCATCATTGAGATGGCCATGGCAGTTTTCAAACCTTCCATCTTCATTGATTTCCGCCCCTTTAAGGGGTCTTTTGCCTCAGCTTCCGCTCTGAGGCCAATGCAATGGCAGCAGCCAAGCTGCCTTTAATTTTTATAAACTTTCCACTTCACACCATTTTGCACCCAGCTCCCAGATGAGGCCACTTTGGTGGTCCAGTTCACCAGGTTGCTCTCCCACCTTTCCCCCAAACGCCTCCACCACAAGCTCACAGTGGGTTTGGTCATTTATGGCGCAGACCTTATGTTGCAGTTTGTGGTTTCAAATGGGGTGGATCATCTGGCAGGGCCTTGCGCCTTTGTGACAAACTTCCCAGTCAATTGTGACACCCACCTTGCAATTCCCCTTCAAGCAGTGATCAGATCCTCCCCTGATCACCCATTCTGGGCACACATTGAGAATGACCATGCCACTTGCCCCTTGTGCTTTGAATTCAACCATTCAAAGTGCAATTGCCCCACAGTTTCTGCCTCAGTCACTGTCAGACATTCTCCTTCTCAACTTATGAGAAAGAATGTTGGAGGTACGAGTGCTCCCAATTCTGCTACCATGATTGGCCCATCTCCTGCCCAATCTTCAGATAATATTGTGGCTATCAATGATATGAGTACCAATGGCGAAAAAGACCTTGGCGGATTCTCGGTGGAATCCTAACTTTTGGAAAAATATGGATTATAACCAAACTTGGCGTATTAAGGTAAAAACTAATAATAGGAATTCTCTGACTTCTCAGCCAAATTTGAGGTGTTCATTACCACACAAATCTGACCACCTCTGAGGTGGGAAGATTTTACTTAATGATAGGGTAAAATTAACAAATCATTACCACTTGAATCTGACCACCTCCAAGGTGAGAAGATTTTACTTGATGATGATGGGGTAAAAATTAACAAATCATTACCACTTGAATCTGACCACCTCCAAGGTGAGAAGATTTTACTTGATGATGATAGGGTAAAATTTAACAAATCATTACCACTTGAATCTGACCACCTCCAAGGTGAGAAGATTTTACTTGATGATGATAGGGTAAAAATTAACAAATCATTACCACTTGAATCTGACCACCTCTGAGGTGAGAAGATTTTACTCAATGATGATAGGGTAAAAATTAACAAATCATTACCACTCAAATCTGACCACCTCTAAGGTGAGAAGATTTTACTCGCTGGTGATTGGATACAATTTATCAAATTGTTACCGCACGGGTCAGTTTTGCCTCAAAAAATTATCTTTGACCTGATAGGCTGAAAGCCTATATTCCCTAATTTGGATGACTCAGCTTTATATACTTTAGCCTTGAATACCCATGGTCTTGAAATTTGAACTAGTTTAAATAGGAAATACTAGTATTGAGAAAAGGGCATTTTCCTGGTTTGCCCCACATAAACAATAAAAAATATAAGGAACTTAGTTTTCCTAAGAAGTTCATTTATATATTAAATATCCCATTGTGGAATCCAGCAGCACATAGCACCAGCGAGCATAGTTCCTTGCTGGATTTTGACAATTTGTTGCTCACTACAGGGGCACGCCTGTGCACTAAACCGTAGTTACTAACATGGAGGCTGTAAACGTGAGCAGCTCTTCTGGTTCTTCTTTAACTGAATCATAAATAGTTGCTCTTGAGAAGCAACTAGCCAGCTCTTTCTCCCGTCTCAAAAAGATAGAGCAACGGCCGTTCAAATTACCCATAAAGGACAGATACACCCCAGGTGAAGGGAGCATTGCTTCCTTTTTGTACTTTATGAAGCTGCGATGGATGGTGCCACTGACAAACATAAAGTTCAGTATATTCTTCCTTGTTTAAGCCGCAAAGCCCAAGAGTTGATCTTTCCTCACCTGGATCCTCAGCACACCTGGCCAGATGTTAAGAAGGCCCTCTTGGCTGAATTCAGATCCAAGCAGAGCTTATACAGGGAAAAACAGGCTTTCATGCGCCTTTCCATGTATGAGGGTGAAACCCTCTTTAGTTTTGCTGAGCAGTTCTATCTCACTGCTCAAAGGCTGGCTACGTCTAACCTGCTTACCCTGGATGATGCTATCGCCACCATATTAACAGGGTTAGCTTCACAACCCTCTCTCGCCAGGTGTATCATATTAGTGAAACGCCACTTTACAACTTTCCGTGATATAAAAGAGGCTTTGTTAGACGTCGCCCATATTCCTTTAGGTGAGCTGCGGCCTATTGAACCGTTGGAAGTGAGGCCACCTGTGCCTATTCTCCCTGTAAAACCTGCTGTTTTGGTGCGACTTAAAATGGATTTCCCTCATTCATGCAAAGCGGAGATCCCTACTGTGGTTTCTCCTTCAGCTCAGCCAATAGGTGAGCGCCCTAAGGGTATATCCTCCAGAACTACTGGGGTTGTGAAAATGCCGGTTAAAGCAAAGCTAATTACCCCACCTCTCGTGGCTGTCTCCCCCACTTCAATTGCAACCTTTCCCATGGTTGAGAATACCTCTGAGGCTGACTCTGAGGGGGTTATGATGACGTTGGGTATTACTTATTGGGAGCTCCCGCGGAAGTGGAGGTCCCTGATCGCCTAAACGCTGAAGGAGTAGATGAAACCACCATACCTGAGGATACTTACCTCTGCCAAGTTATAGGTTGTATGGAAACTATTGACACAGCCAGCGACGCTGATCAGCTCCTATTGAGCTTAATTCGCCCTTTACAGCGAGGGCATACCATGCAGTCTATTCTGGAGACTCACCCTGAGACCGCACACAAATTAACCTCCACTTTTCATCTCAAGGAGGTCTTAGCGCTGTCAGCCAACTTTGGAAGCACACTTACCAAGGTTGAAGTAGTTGTTCACAAAGTCCGGGTGATGGCTATCCTGGATACAGGTTCCCCAGTGAATGTAATCTCATCTTGGCTGATGAAAAAGATTAAACTGATGCCTGACCTGGATTATGCCAAGGAGTTTGGAACTGCGGGCCCAAACAATACCCGCGCCCTTGGCGCTTACTCCTCTCTTCCCATTTGCATTGGGAAGCTTATCCTATTGGCCCCCGCTGTGGCCTTAGATAATAACTCCTATGATATGCTCATAGGTACTCAGTTTATGATCGAGTATGAAGGCATCATCAACATGAAGCAAGGGTTCCTATCTTTAATGAACTATGAAGTTCCATTAGTCTTATCCAACAAAGAACTCATCAAGAATGACTACACCTGCCTGGTTGAATACCCCTTTTCCGCTTTGCCTTTACATTATGTCACCTCTGGGCGCAACACTAAGAAATTGCCCGATTCAGTGGAGGCTAGCGATGGTATTCCATTTTATGTGGCAGATGAGGTGGTGATTAAGCCGGGTGAACAACGAGTGGTTGATACGAAAATCACGCTCCAAATCCCACGTCACTGTTTGTTGCACCTCATAAGTGTTGAGGGCCTTAGTCCTTTGGAGCCTCATGTATTACCTGGGCTACTAGACCCCGCCTATCAGCGACCTATTACTCTACTGTTGGGAAACCTCACTGCAAAGGACATGATCATATGGAAACACCAAGAGGTTGGCCGAGGATTTTTAATCCCTGTGGAGGATGTTGAACAGATCCACTCCATCAGCTCAATGGCAGATTTGGGCCTGCCAACGGACAACCTGGTGTGTACCTTACCAAACGTCCATATCTTGAATGAGTTAACCCCAACTGAGCTAGAGAAAGTTCATAATCTCCTTGATGACTATAGCGACATATTCTCCAAGTCAGCTCATGACTATGGCCACATGAAGGGCTGGTGCCACTCCATTGATGTGGGTGATGCCCATCCCATTTGGTCAAAACCATATTGCAAGTCAAAGGTGGAGGAACAGCATATGAGGATGGAACTCACCCAGTTACTGGATGCGGGGTTGCTAGTTCCCTCTCAAAGCCCTTGGTCTTCCCCGCTGCTATTAATTAAAAAGAAAGATGGAGGTCACCAGGTAGTCATGGACTACCGCAAGCTAAATAACCTCATGAAGAAGGATAGCTATCCTATCCCTTGCATTGATGATGCCCTGGCCCAACTATCCGGCTCAAATTTCTTCTCAGCCATGGACTTGGCCAGTGGCTATTGGCAAATGGACCTTTCTCCACAGGATCAGGAGAAATGCGCTTTGATATGCAGTGAAGGTCTTTTCCAACCCACGCGATTACCCCAAGGGTTGTGCAACGCACCTGCCACTTTTCCAGCGTGCAATGGATCACATCTTGCAAGACTTAAAGCTAACCTGCATTATCATTTATCTCGATGATATTACTGTGTTCTCAAACACCTTCAAGGACCACCTGGATCATTTGAAGGAGGTGTTTGGAAGGCTACATAAGTCAAATATCAAGTTGAAACCATCAAAGTGCAATTTCTTTCAGCGAAAATTGGATTTCTTTGGCCACACCATTTCGCAAAAAGGAATCCAACCACTTACAGAACAAGGTCGAAGCCATTGCAAATATACCTCCCCTTAAGAATTTGTATATACAGGTGTTTCTAGGGATGAGGGGTATTACCATCAGTTCATCCCTAAGTTCTCACAACTCAGTGAGCCCCTTGTTCGCTTACTGAAGAAGAATATCCCTTTCCAACAAGCGCTGAACAAAAAGCTGCTTTTGAGACCCTGAAGCTGTTACTACAACGACGCCCTATCTTACGGCACCCAAATTACAAAAAACCCTTTATCTTGTTTACAGATGCCTCGGACTACGCCGTTGAGGCCATCTTAGGTCAACTAGATGAAAACATTATTGATCATCTGGTATTTAAATCATTTTGATGCTTTCAAAGCCCGAATGCAACTACAGTGTAACATAAAAGGAGTGCCTGGCTGTTTTGTTGGCTGTAAAGCACTATCATCCTTTCCTCTATGGGACCATCTTTACTGTAGTTACTGACCATGCTTCATTGAAGTGGTTACAAAATATGAAGGACCCTACTGGATGGTTAGCTCGCTGGGCTCTAAAGCTCCAGCCTTATGATATGAAAATTGAACATCATGTTGGAACTTGTCATATGAATATGGATGGGTTGTCTCATCTGCCAGTCCTCCACTTGGATAATAGCGAGGCAGAAAGTTTGCATGATCTATTAATGACTCCCAATGAATGGGAGGATGAAGATGATCTGGTTCAGAAGATGTTAGCCCACCACTCGCGCAACACCAAAGCAGAAAATGGGAAGTTGTATAAGCAGGTGGGGGCGAAGTGGCTGCCTTACCTCCGGCCCTCAGAACGTGTACCTGCCATCCTCAAAGCTCACTCTATTTTAGGCCATGGAGGGGCAAAGAAAACTTATGAGTGGCTTAAGGATCGATACTATTGGGATGGAATGATGGAAGCTATAGTTGATGTCTTGGAAGCCTGCCTTATGTGCAAGAAACAATCCGGTTTCAAGACTAGATACTAGTATCAACCAAATACCCTGCAACAACCCTTTCACACTATTAGTTTGGATTTCGTAGGTCCCCTTCCACAGTCTACCAGTGGCAACCGTTTTATCTTAGTAGCCATTGACCACTTCATTAAGTGGGTTGAAGCTGTGGCGCTTCCTGCCCAAACAGCTAAGGCAACTGCCACTTTTATACATCAACACATTTTCGCTTGGAATGGCTGCCCCCAAGTACTACTCTGCGATAATGGCAAGAATTTTACCTCCAGAGTAGTCAAACTCCTAGCTATCTCCATGGGAGCAAAACTACTTTTTTAACTCCATACAATCCATCTATTAATGGGGCAGTGGAAAGAGCCAATGGAACTTTAGTTTCCATCCTACATAAAATGGCCTCTTCCAATCCACTACACTGGGATCAATTCTTACCCAGTGCCCTTATGGCCTACCGGATTAGTTATCACCAGATTCTAGAAATGTCCCCTTTGCAAGTTTTGTATGGCGGGGAACTAAGCATACCTGCTCTTCTGGCTAAGGATGTCTTCTCTAAAGGAGAGGAGTCTGAGAAAGCCATGTGAAGGTTAGCTAACCAAATTAACCAACTCCAAGCTGAAGCTATGACCAACTTAGCAAAAACAGTGACTAAAGAAGGGCAGGCTGCCAATGAGCTCCGCACCCCCTTCCTACATTTCAAGTGGCTGATAAGGTGTTATACTACCATAACCGCATCACCCCAAGGAGTGGTAAGCTTGGTTCAATTTTGGAGGGACCTTTCTCCATCAGCTATTAAAGAGGCAATGAATACTCCATCAAATCATTAGCCGCAGGAGTTACCATAAAATGAATACATGGCTGTTTCCTATGATCCTACACTCCTCTCAACATTCTTGAGGGGGGCAATGTCAGACATTCTCCTTCTCGACTTATGAGAAAGAATGTTGGAGGTAAAAGTGCTCCCAAATCTGCTACCATGATTGGCCTATCTCCTGTCTAATCTTCATATAATATTGTGGTTATCAATGATATGAGTACCAATGGCGAAAAGACCTTAGCGGATTCTCGGTGGAATCCTAACTATCAGAAAAATATGGATTATAACCAAAATTGGCATAATTAGGTAAAAATTAATAATAGGAATTCTCTGACTTATCGGCTGAATTTGAGGTGTTCATTACCACATGAATCTGACCACCTCTGAGGTGAGAAGATTTTACTCAATGATAGGGTAAAAATTAACAAATCATTACCACTTGAATCTGACCACCTCTGAGGTGAGAAGATTTTACTCAATGATAGGGTAAAAATTAACAAATCATTACCACTTGAATCTGACCACCTCCAAGGTGAGAAGATTTTACTTGATGATGATTGGGTAAAAATTAACAAATCATTACCACTTGAATCTGACCACCTCTGAGGTGAGAAGATTTTACTCAATGATAGGGTAAAAATTAACAAATCATTACCTCTTGAATCTGACCACCTCTAAGGTGAGAAGATTTTACTTGATGATGATAGGGTAAAAATTAACAAATCATTACCACTTGAATCTGACCACCTCTGAGGTGAGAAGATTTTACTCAATGATAGGGTAAAAATTAACAATCATTACCACTTGAATCTGACCACCTCCAAGGTGAGAAGATTTTACTTGATGATGATAGGGTAAAAATTAACAAATCATTACCACTTGAATCTGACCACCTCTGAGGTGAGAAGATTTTACTCAATGATGATAGGGTAAAAATTAACAAATCATTACCACTCAAATCTGACCACCTCTAAGGTGAGAAGATTTTACTCGCTGGTGATTGGATACAATTTATCAAATTGTTACCACATGGGTCAGTTTTGCCTCAAAAAATTTATCTTTGATCTGATGGGCTGAAAGCCTATATTCCCTAATTTGGATGACTCAGCTTTATATACTTTAGCCTTGAAAACCCATGGTCTTGAAATTTGAACTAGTTTAAATAGGAAATACTAGTATTAAGAAAAGGGCCTTTTCCTGGTTTGCCCCACATAAACAATAAAAAACATAAAAACTTAGTTTTCCTAAGAAGTTCATTATTTATATTAAATATTCTATTGTGGAATCCAGAGGCACATAGCACCAGCAAAAATAGTTCCTTGCTGGATTTTGACAGTCACTTCTGCTGCTCCCTCCTCCAGAGTCACCCCAGCTACCACCTCACCCCAATTTTCTTAATGGGGCTCAATACTCCCACCTTTAACCTCAGGGAATTCTGGCACTGCGTCTAACGCGGCAGCCAAATAAAAATTTGCAAAATTTTAAAAATTAAACTGTATTGCAGAATTGTAAGTTAATGGCTGGATCAGTTCTGGCTGAGATGCCATGGTTGATAGTTGTCAGCGCTACAGTTCTTTGGACTGGCACTGAGGTCTGAAGGTGGCTCAAAGCTGCTGATTTGCAGAAAAGGTTGAGAAGGAAGTGGAAATCTGGGTAAGTTAATCGATATATTATTAGGCTTAGAAGGATTCAATATTTATAGGGTGTGTTGAAACTTGGCGCCTTCAGGATCATCAGGACCTCATTCATTCAGGATCTTTACTGATCTTCCAGAATGGCCTCCTTGTGGGCATCCTCAATGGGTGGTGTTGCTCACCTGACCAAATGGGTAGAAACGCCGCCCCACGTGACTCAGAAATAGGGGAGGAAAATCCTGAAATTGATTTAACTCAGTTAGGTTTGATGACTAATCCAGTATGGCCAAATTTGGAAGGGGAATTTGATTTGATTATTATCTCAAATTCCAACAATGCTCCTGTCAGGAAGTTGATATGACTGGACAATATGCTACCCATATTGGCAGATCACAGGGGAATTGAGATGAGTCTTGAGATTTACGAAAAGGGGATACATGAATTATAATTGAGCAAAATGAAAACATTTGGCAAATTGAGAGGAATCACGCCGAGATTTGATACAAATGAGAGCAACCTGAAAAAGGAAGAAGAATAGAAGATACCAAGCCGAGGATGCATCCAGCTGGGGAATTTAGGTGTAAAGAGCCTGATTGAAGATTAAAAGGGGATAGTCTTTTACAAGGAAGAGGGAAGCACAGAATGGTTTGCGAGACATCTAAAAAATAAAGAAAGAAATAAGGGACAATAGCTCCATATATACATCATTTAGTTTTATTATAAGAATCGGCAATCCTCATACCATTCAATTGGGTTGCTCAATGGCTATACCCTGTGCAAATTCAACTTGGCAACAGCGGACCCAGACGCTGAGAAATTAACAGTGGTGCTCACTACAGGGGCCACTTAGCAACTATAGCGGGGAGAATACAATGACAAATCCTCATTTGTTTTGACCTAACCTGATTGGGTTCCAAGCATGGCATGCTGAAGAAGCTTGGAGGACACCTAAACCAGAACCAACATTGTTTACTGTTACTGAACCAGGGGATAATGAAATTATGATTACTGTGCAATTTGAGAATTGCCGGAGCTGATGACTAACCAACATGGACGCTCCACAAATGTGACTCCACAACAACTGAGAATTATTATGGAATGGTTGTTGTGCAGGTATCGCCTATATGAGGATGAGAGTGGGGAAAATGCCATGAGTTTGTTTTATAATCAACGCGATCAAGAAAATTGATATGCGCTATACATGTCTTTTTTGGACGCCACTACTATGGGGTTAACTCACCTCCTTGGTACTCACGGAATTGAGGAATACTTAGTTGCTTATGTGCAACCTTCGATTCGCCAGCTACTACATGTCTTGGCTCACCATAACATTGAAATTGGAGATGTGTTGCAGTTCGCTCAAGCACAACAGCATGATACTTGCTTCCTGCTGGACTGCCTTGATCATTCAATCTCAGAAATACAAGGGGCGCTGGCACAGATGGATCATCATGTCAGGGATGTTCGCCATCAATTGGACCTTCTATTACCACAGTTAAACTCAGAATTACCTTAAGTAATAAGAGAACTATTGGAACAGCATGGCCTATCCGCGGAGTGGATTCAAGATGTGACAACCTTGGGAAATAATACCAAGCACTGTATGTTGGAGATAGCCAAATGGGCGGAAGCTCTTGAAGCCATGATTGCTCAGCTCAAGGAAAGAATGACCCTGATGGAACTGCAATTGGCGGCCCAAGTCAGCTCTCTATCAACAGAATTAGATCAACTCCATATTGAATGGGATACCCAGCAAACATCTGATAACACACTTATTCTTAGATCAACATCCACTGAGTATCTCCAACTCATTCGTCGAGTTACTCAACTGGAAGTCATTAGTCAGGCGGAATGCCAATGAGCCTCCCCTCTCCCTATCAATGAGATAAGTGAGTATGCGGACATTCAAGACTGCATTGATACCCTTCAATGGGCCAATGAGGACTCGGCGCATGAACAATCTTTCCGTTGTTAACCAAATAAACAACGCCAACCAGCAAGTGGAAAACTCAAGACAACAACAAACCTGCCTTCAGAATAGAATTGAGAAAGTTCTTTCATGATTACAAACTATGTAACAAACACTGAATGAGGAAAAGGAATTCTGCTGAGAATTGCAATGGCAATATAACATGCTGCAACAAGAATGGCAGGATGGATGGTGTAGATGTGCTTTGGTCAAAACAGAACAGCTGATTAGCGAACAGTCCATGGGGCATACCAGATCCAGGGGAAATAGGGCAGTTAGTGGCAACTCAGGGGAAGAATGTTATGGATCAGCAAACGAGTATCCATTGGGTGGTACGATGAATCCCCATATGATGACACTTCTTCTGATTCTACTTTGATAAGCTTAAGCTCATCTGGATGGCGACATTCTAACACACCAAATGATGGTTCCCATAGTTGCTCCGAATCCAGTTCGCCTGCCCCTTGCAGCAGAACCCAAGAGCTGAGTAAATTTGTCCATATTGAAAAGTTACCTTCTTTCAGTCATAATGGAAACCTACACGGGTATTTTATACGTTTCAAATTCGCTGTGGAAGGGGCTACTAATCAATGGAAAGCGAAGTTGTTACTGTCCACTTTAGATTTGGAAAGCGCTGACCAAGTGATCTGCTATCTTCCAAATAGCTCAGTGTCTTACGCACAAGTAAAAGCAATAGTTATCCAGCTGTTTGGAGGCGCTAACAAGATGTCTCAACGGAAATCCAAATTTATGACTATACAGTCTAACCTAAACAAGACCTTGTCAGAATTCGCCGAGCAGTTTTTGGTGGAAGCTCACGTTTTACTTGGGGCTAATATTTTAACCACTGAGGATGTAGGTATAGCAATGATGGCGGTGGTCAAACCATATCAGGAACTATATAACGCTATGTCACATGTGTTGGATGGGAATACTGGCCTCATTCAAATTGTGAACGCCTTACATCAACTCTCTGCAATGAACAGCGCCCCAATGTAGCCCAAAACCTCCGTTGCCCCCGCTCCATAATTTTCTAAAAATTGGGTGCAGCAACTGGGTTATCAGCTGCTGGAACATAATTGTCACTCATATGATTCAGTAGACCCTTTCCACCCCCATGTACGCTTCACCAGTTTGACCGCGGCCATGGAACCTTACCAGCAATTCTCGACCTGGTCCTTCCAGCCTGAATTATATATGTTCTCCTTTTATTAACACTTGCTTCCAGTGCGGACAAAGAGGGCATTATGCAGCCAAATTGCCCTAGCAAAACACAAGTGTACACAATGCCAACTATGAAAACCAAGCAGGTAAAGCTCAAGCGGAGTATAGATGGGACGCTCTACCTCCGCTAAGCTCAATTCACTTGTCCCTAATACCTGCCAAACAACTTTACAATTAGAAATCAAACCTCAATTAGACGATTTGTTATACCAGCAGCCTTCGCTGGATACCCCTGCTTCTGCTTCCAAGAGTAGGAGTTCACCCAATCAGGCTGAGCTCCGCCAAGATGTGCAGAAACCATATTCATGGCAGATACTGGAACAGACTGGCACCAGCAATGCGGATTCTTCGCTGAACGTCGCTCCTTTAATAGGGGTTAACATAGCCATTCTGGTGAAAAAAATTGCTAGTAAGTATCCTCAGGTCATCAAGGGTATTTCTTCCTTTTTAAGTAACACAAGGCCCTTGAACTTACAAGTAATAAACTCTGATGATTCTTCTTACTTGTAATGTACTTATTGCGACATATTCATTCAAAATACAAAAAATCCAGCGATCATAGACACAGGAGCGCCTGTGAACATAGTCTCCACCCAGTTAGTGGGTAAACTTATGTTGAAACTAGATGTGGACCATTGAGTAGTATATGGGATGGCAGGAACGCATAGCACTGTGTCAGAGGGAGCATATAGCGCGTTACCCCTACAATTTGGGTCAGTTCAGGTGTCTGCTCCAGCGGTGGTCTTGCCAAATAACCACTACAATATGTTAATTGGCGCGGCTTTCATGAGGAAATTTGCCGTTGTGATAGATATGGCAGAAGAAACCCTTACTATATTCGGCCAACAGATTCCAGTATATTTTTCCTCTGGTGGAATCCTAATGGATCCAGTCCACTCCGGTTGGGTCAATCTAGCATACAGTGATGGAGTGATCCCTGTTCGCTATCAGCAACTGAGTTGGCAGACCAAGATCCTCCCCAACCAGATATATGAGTATAAAGGAATCCCGCTTCGAGCAACGCGCCCTTTAAACTTACCATCTGGACACCAGGGCATAATAGGGACTGGTCTCGAAATTGAAGTCCCTAAGGGACTGTATGGAGAAATCCTGGAGCCTCATCAGCACTTGCGGCTAGAGCTACACGTGGCTCTGGGGCTATTGTTTCCTGGTAATGGGGAGGTGAAGGTGTTGCTCACAAACCTACAGAAGGAGACAATAATGATTAGGCGGCACCAAGTGGGGGCTTACCTACACTTTGTCCCTATTGGGGAAGTTTGACATAAAATGAATTTGGCTCATGGATATATCTTGGACTACTGGCTTGCACCTCGTTCAGTGTACTGACTGTAGTTCCACGAGAAGCGCTCATGGGACTATCAGCGGATCAGCAAGATAAAGCTATGGCATTATTTGAAAAGTATTGGGATATTTTTCAAATAATGATCATGACTTGGGGTGCGCTCAAGGAGTGGTGCATCGGATTGATACAGGGGATCACCCTCCCATTTGTTCGCGACCTATTAGATGTTCTAGAGCAGCGGAAGAGGTTATCTCCAATTAAGTGGATAAGCTTATCGAGAAAGGGATGCTGGAACCATCAAACAGTCCTTGGGCATCACCTGTGCTCATCGTAAAGAAGAAGGATGGCTTGAATCAGGTGGTTATTGACTATTGTAAACTCAATAACATCATGAAGTAGGATTCTTAACCTCTTCCATGGATTGATGATGCATAAGACCAATTGGGTGGGGCAAACTATATTTCCTCCATGGATCTGATCTCAGGGTACTGACAGATCGAATTGCCACCAATGGAATGGGATAAATATGCAATCATCACCTCAAGAGGGTTGTTTCAGCCAGCGCGCATGCCACAAGGATTATGTAATGCTCCAGCTACATTCCAGCATGATATGGATACGATTCTAGATGATTTAAAGCTGTCCTGCGTCTTAGTTTACCTTGACATCAATGTGTTTTTGCAAACGTTCACAGAGCATATGGCCCACTTGGAGCAAGTGTTTCAGCGCCTCGCTGCTGCTAATAACAAAATTAAGCCTCAGAAGTGCCATTTCTTTAGAGAGCAATTGGAATACCTCAGTTTAGTTATGGATTCAAATGGGCTTAAACCACAGCTGGTTAAAGTGGAAGCAATAGGCAAGATGACTTGGCCAGAAAATAAGTGGGACATTCAGGTGTTTTTAGGAATGGTTGGGTATTATTGACGATCCATTCCCAATTTCAGTTGTATTGGGGCACCACTTTTTGAGCTATTTAAGAAAAACGCTCCTTTCAATTGGACAGAACAATGCCAGAATGCTTTCAATGTATTGCATACTGCGTTAGCAAGCGCACCCATATTGCAATACCCCAACTTCAATAAGCCGTTCATAGTACAAACGGATGCATCCTTAGCTGTTATTGGGGCAGTATTATCCCAGAAGGATGATGACGGTGTAGAACATCCTATCGCCTTCTGTAGTCGGAGATTAATTGTCATGAATGAAACTACACCATAACTGAGCAGGAGTGTTTAGCTGTGATCTACGCTTATAAACAATTTTGGGTATATTTTCATGGGGTAAGATTTCAAGTAGTGATGGATCACACTTCCTTGCGCTGGCTACAGAATCTGCGTGAACTGGAAGGATGGCTCGCACGTTGGGCTCTGAAGCTGCAAGCTTTTTGATTTTGAGATCTTACATCGACCTGGGGCAAAACATCAAAACGCAGATTGTCTGTCTCTATTGCCCACGGTCACTATCACAGCAGATCTGGCTGATATAATGTATGAAAAAAATGATGGTGAACAAATACCAGGATGAGCCGCCGCAAGTGATCAAGGTGTTAGACGGACTCAGGGAGGGTACCTTCATGCAAGGGGAGAATTATACAAGCAGATTAAAGACTTGACACTGAATTTTTCTAAGCCTTCAAATAGACCCTCAATAATTATTGATGCTCATCAGGCTGTAGGCCATGGTGGTTTGCGAAAGATGCTGGAGTTTTTGTGACCCTTATACTTCTGGGAAAGCATGCCTTATGACATACTGGAAACTATTAGCTGTTGCCATCAATGTCAAGTTGAAAAAACCTTTCTGTAAGAAAACCACTTATCAAATTAGTGAAGCCCCAGTTTGCATGGCACACCATTTCCATTGATGTAGTGGTACCTCTGCCGACTAGTACTAATTGATCCAAGTATATAATTGTCACCATAAATCATTTGAACCGATGGGTGGAGGCCAGGGCTATTAGCGACTTAGGTGCAGTCACCACTGCCAAGTTTATTATGGAAAGTGTTATACAGTGGCATGGCTGTCCTCAGTTCATCCTGACAGACAACGGAACCAACTTTACTTCGCATATCTTGCCAAAGTTAAATAAGTTGATGGCCATTCACGGGGTTTTGACCACCCCCTATCATCCAGAATCAAATGGGATGGTGGATCGAGTCAATATTACCCTAGTGAACATACTCTGTAAATTGATAACGGAATGGCCCTTGGAATGGAGTGCTCTTCTACCTACTGCTGTGTTTGCTTATAATATCAGCTATCATTCGTCCACTGGTAAAAGCCTTTTCTAACTGCTGTATGGTTGACATCCAGCTCTGCCCGCCTTACTTTACTTGTGTGTAGAGGACACTGGTAATGTGAATCCTCAGCGATATTTGAGGCAACTAATGGATACATTGATCAAGTTGCAAATTGAAGCCTACTCCACCAGTTTGACTAAGAAAATTTGTGACCAGGCGGCCAACCAGAAGCACCGGAGTGGACTTCCATTGTTCACTGAAGGGGATTATGTGTTATTACACGACCAGCATGGATTTGGACGAAAGAATAAGCTCTCCAACATTTGGGTCAGCCCATTTGAGATTATTGAGAAGACTGGTATGGATATCTACACAATCAGGTAACCTTCTGGGGGTCAGATTATCAACTGAGTCCATGCTAAGTTCCTTAGAGCGTACAAACAGTAAGAGCCTATCATCCAGTCAAAGGGGTGATGTCAGGAAGTTGATATGACTGGATGATAAGCTACCCATATTGGCAGATCACAGGGGATTCGAGATGAGTCTCAAGATTTACAAAAAGGGGATACACAAATTATAATCAAGCAAAATGAGAACATTTGGCAAATTGAGAGGAATCACGCCGAGATTTGATACAAATGAGAGCAACCTGAAAAAGGAAGAAGAATAGAAGATACCAAACCTGAGGATGCATCTGGCTGGGGAATTGAGGTATAAAGAGCCTGATGGAATATTAAAAGGGGATAGTCTTTTACAAGGAAGAAGGAAGCACAGAAAAGTCTGCAAGACATCTAAAAAAATAAAGAAAGAAATAAGGGGCAATAGCTCCATATATATTTCATTTAGTTTTATTATATTAATTGGCGATCCTCATATCATTCAATTGGGTTACTCAGTGGCTATACCCTGTGCAAATCCAACTCAGCGACAGCAGACCCAGACGCCAAAAATAACAGCCCCCCTCAAGATCCTGTCAGAGGGGGAATACGGCCGCAGGAACTGAACATTCACCCAATTTACCAGGGTCCCTTGGTTGATGTCAGCAATGGAGTACTCAGACTTCACCCTATAAGTAACTTTATAGGGTCCATACCAAAGTACATCAAGCTTGTTTTGTCAGCCTCCAGGTCGATGATGATAAAAGAGAATGAGGTCACCTAATTGAGAAATCTGGTAAGTAGGGTTGTCCAAGATTTGATCAGGATGTCTCTCTTCCAGTGGTGGTGATAATGCCTTGATTGGCTTAGGCTTAGAGCTGGACAATTTCATTGTCTAGAGCCCCCATAGTTAAATCAGAGTTCTCAGGGGTGGAGGTCTTGAGCATTGCTGGACGCTACCTGGCAGCTGAGGTGCCCACCCATATAGGGCTTCAAATGGGGACATCTTGATAACTCAGTGATAGCTTACTTGGTAGGCAAGTAAGGCGCTGGGTAGGTAATGGTTCCAACGAGCAGGGTCTGAGGCAGCTAATTTTCAAAGAATAGAAATAAGAGTTGCATTAGCACGTTCAACCGCCCCATTAGTAGAGGGGTGGTAAGGTGCATCAAAACTCTGGGTAGTGCCAAATAGTGAGGTAAGTTCTTGCACTACCTGTGAGGTGAAGTTTAATCCATTGTCTGAGAGTAAGGTTTGGGGGCACCCATGCTGGGTGAAAATGGATCAAATAAGGAATAGGGCGGTGGCCTTGGCAGTAGCAGCTGGGACTGAGATTGCTTCAACCCACTTGGTTAGATGGTCCACGGCTAGGATAATATATTTATGGCCATGCAACCCAGTGGGAAGGGGGCCCACCACATCAATGCTTACCACATTGAAGGGACCAGTTGGGGCAACCACCAAATGTTGAAATTGGGGGTTAGCTCAATCTTGTGATCAGCAAGTCATGCATGCTTCCAAGAACTCCTGGATAGTCTCTA
The DNA here is from genome assembly GCA_022478985.1 of Massospora cicadina. Taxonomy (NCBI): domain Eukaryota; kingdom Fungi; phylum Entomophthoromycota; class Entomophthoromycetes; order Entomophthorales; family Entomophthoraceae; genus Massospora; species Massospora cicadina. The sequence goes on from JAKSZP010014562.1 coordinate 115,434, forward strand.
TCATGCGGTCCCAGTAGCATCGTGATTTCAACCACTCATGAGTCTTTTTGATGGCCCCATGTCCCATGGTGGAATGTCCTTCTAGTATAACATCAGTTCTGGAGGAGGGGCAGATATAAGGGAGCCACTTCTTATTGACTTTCTTATAAAGCAGCCCATCCTTAATTTGTGTATCATGAGTCATCCTTCGTAGTTCAACCTGGACCTCTGGGGTTTCCAACTCCCACTGGTCAGGTTGTCCTATTAGTTCATACAGCCAGTCCTCCTCAAGGGTCAACGCTGCTAGTACTGGCATCCTGGAGAGGCTTTCCGCATTCTGTGAATAGCACCTGCACAATGGATGATGGTGAAATCGTAGCTTTGTAGTCATAGAGCCCATCTGGCTAAATGACCGTCGGGATCCTTAATTTGTTTCAGCCACCATAGCAAGAAGTGGTCTGTAATAATAGTAAAGTGGGTGCCATAGAGGTAGGGCCAAAAATGTTTGATGGCCAGTAGGTTGGCTAGACACTCCCTCTTGGTGACGCTATAGTTCTTCTAAGCTTTATTTAGCATCTTACTAAAGTAGGCCATGGGGTGGTCGGCCTGGTTTTTGTCAAGTTGGGCCAGAATGGCCCTGATGGTGACATCACTTGCATCTGTGAACAACAGGAAGGGTTGGTCAAATCGAGGGTGAACTAGAATGGGTTTAGTACATGGAGCAGTTCTCAAGGCAATAAAAGCCTGTTCTTGGTCAGGCCGCCACTTGAACGGCACATTCTTCTGTAGGAGATAAAACAGCGGTTCTGCGAGGTTGGCAAACTGAGAAATAAACTGCCAGTAATAGCCCACCATGCCAAGAAATACCTGGATATCCCTTAAACTCTGGGGGTGCGACATATTCTCTATGGCGGCGATTTTGTTCAGTATGGGTCAGATGCCGTTCTTAAAGACCTTGTGCCCTAGGAAAACTAATTCGGACTGAAAGAAGGAGCACTTGAAGGGTTTTAGTTTTAAGGACGCTCATTGTAGCCAACTGAAGACTTCCCATAAATTCTTGAGATGCCATTAAAGTTTAAGAGAATACAGTAATGTCATCCAGGTAAACAAGGACGCAGGAGAGCTTCAAGTCCCCAAGGATCCCATCCATAGCACGTTGGAAAGTGGCCTGGACGTTACATAGGCCTTGGGGCATTCTAGTAGGCTCAAATAGCCCTTCATTAGCTATGAGTGCACACTTAGCCCGGTCTTCAGGGGCGAGCTCAACCTGCCAATATCCGCTGACAAGGTCCATGGCTGAAAAGTATTGAGATTTAGTGAGCAGTCAGAGGGAATCATCAATTTGAGGTAAAGGATAACTGTCCTTCTTAGTGATGGAGTTAATCCATTGATAGTCCATCACCACCCAATGGCTGCCATCCCTCTTCTGAACCAGCAGAAGATGAGAGGCCCAAGGGCTGTGCAAGGGCACCAAGAGTCTGGCGTCAAGTAGCTGTTTTAGCTCAACAGTCACCTGGGCTTCCTCAACCTTGCTCTTTTGGTAAGGTTAGGATTGGAAGGGAGGAGCATCCCCAGTTTCTACATGATGAAGGACCCCATTAATTCTTCTGAAGTCATGGTTGAGGTCAAGAATAGGTCCAAATATTCTTCCAATAACGCTAGGGCCTTTTGCTGTTGGTCATCCGAGAGGTCTTTACTGATATTAGTATCTCCCAGATTAACTAAAGGAACTTCCAAGCCAAAGTCTCTTAGGTCCCCAAAGTTCTGAATGTCGGCAATATCCTCTACAGGTAATAAGTGGACATAGGCGGCAGGGCTGTTTGGACCTATTGTTTTAGGTTTATTGGTAAGGTTGGTCAACAGCACTGATATAGACCCAGAAAAGGCTGGATCCAGAATCCCCGGAAAAGTTAGCACCTCCCTTGGGAATGGGTTGTCTAGGCTTTGGACTTCTAGCAGGTACCCCAAGGGGATGTTGACATGGACCTGGGTATCAGCTATGACCTGGGATTTCGGGGGAATGGTAGTTGCCTTAGGCAAGTAAATTGGCATGCCCTCTTGTCCATCAAGAGCAGGAGGGGCAGTCAGACTCAAGAACCCCTAATATGATATATGAGCCAATCAATTCAGCTTTCACTTTCTAGCAGACAAACCTGGGCTTTAACCTCAGTTTTGGAGTCACGGGGGGTCTCAAAAACAAGCGGAATATGATGACCAAGCAAGGATAGAAAGCCGCCGTTGTAATGGAGCACTGCCAAATAGTCTCTAAGAAGTTGAGTCCCGAGGAGCAGGTCATAGCTAGGGTTGTCCAGAGCAATGGTAGGTGTATCTAAAGTGAGCTTTCCGAACTGTATTGGTAGAGAGGAATAGGCCCTTATGGATTGGGTGCCTGGGGGCCAGCCGTGCCATACTCCATGTAGTGCAGCATATCAGGAGCGATCTTGATGCATTTCATCAGCTTGGAAGATATGACATTCATGGGGGAGCCACTGTCAACTATGGCATGGACTGGTATCTTGTGAACTCTGACTGCAACCTGGGTGACCAGGCTTCCAAACTGGGGTGGCAGAGTGAGGAACATGGGATAGTCATCAGAAGAAGAGTAAGCAGTATCAATTTCTTTATTTTCATTAGGTATCGAACTTCTTCCCCAGATGCCATAGCTCCTAGTTCACTTACAGTTACAGAGGATTCTTGAGGCTGAGTGGGGTTGTCAGCACGAAGTGCCTCATCCTTCATGCTGACTGCCCTTTTCCCGCCTCCTCAGCAAGTCGTTTCCAGAAGTTCTTGGCGCTGTGCCTGGAACCGTTACAGTAAGTATATCTGGATTGAGGGTTTTTTGGGTTTTCAACCACATGGACTCTAGGATGGTTAGAGGGGCCAGTGGAGGTAGCCTTGGAGTTCAAAGTTGACATAGGGATTTCATTAAGGGTCTCCTTAATTTCTTGGATGCAGGTAAATACATTCTTCTGGCCAATCATATGCATCTGTACCTCAGGGTAGGATCCTAACGCAGAAATGACAGTGGTAATAGCGTCATCTAAGGAGATACAATTTGTGGTAACCAAGGGTTGAGCTTGAGCATAGAAGTGGCAGGTGAACTCCGTGGGGCTTTCCCCTTTGTTTAATCAGATACCCATGAAGGCCTGATTTTGGTTGGCTAAGGTTTGGTTGCTTCCAAACTCCTGTATTAAAGCCATGCGGACCTGGTCCCACGTTGTGCACTTTTTCAAATGAGGGGTCATGATCTCCCAGGCTGTGCTATCCAGGCAGGAGTGGATATATTTTACCCTTTGCCAGTTGGTGGCTTCATCCATGAAGTTTTTGTAAGCGTACAGGAAGGACGCAATGCTTTCTTGGCTGGGAACAAACCTTTTCTTAAAACTAGGTTTAAAGATAGTTACCAGAGGAGCGGAGAGGGTGTTAATGCCAGGGATAGGTGTTGGCTCCAAAATTTCAGTTTCCGCATAGTCACAGGGGCCCTGTTGGTCTAGTCAGCGTCATAGGCTTTCAAGTTCCTCCTGGACATCATCCCAATGTCGATTGATGGAGGAAGCAGAAACCTTGTCTGTGGCTTGTTCTTTTAAAGATTGTATATCAGCTTGTTGGCAGTGAAATTGATCTTTGAGGGTAGTCAGGTGGGTCTCAAACCCTCAACAGGTTTGCTCCAGCTGAGAGATGCGGGTGTTGGTGAGCTTGGCAAAAATACTTAAGTTTCCCATTTTGTCCGACAGGGCATCTAGGGAGACCCTAGGGTCAAGTGGGACACCATCCATTTGGAGTCTACATCCTTTGGCAACATTCCAAATTTGTTCACACAAAATGGCTAACGCTGTCATCACATCCTTCCACCAGGGGTCCTCAGGGCTGGCAGCGGTGGGGGCTGAGGGACCTGGGGGCCTGGGGGGTCCACAGGGACCTTCTGGCCCCTCATGCCCCATGGGACCTTCAGGCCCACAAGGCCCTTCAGGACCTTCGCTCCTAGATGGGTAGTTATGGGAGGCCAACTCTCGATAGTGTTGTTGTAGGGTCCCTACCAGATCCTCAACTTGGAGGAGGCGTCAATCCAAAGTTATCTCAAGGTGTTGGATGCTCCAACGCAGTTCATCCTCAAGATACCTGGATATCCCAAGATTTAACACCATTACCTGGTCTTGAACTTCATTAATCAGCCATTGATTATCAATCATGGCCTCATGGTTTTCATGGATGAAGGAGGAGGCCGCGGTATAGAAATTGACAAGATGGGTGTGTAGGGCTTGGGAGAGCCCCAGTTGGCGTGCAACTTCTTGATGGTGCAACCCAACTAGTTGGTGCAGGTGATGGATGGTGGGGTGGATGAAATGGCGGAGGTAACGTTCAGGGCCCGATGTGAGCTCAGCTGGTGGCAGCTGGGCTGAATTTTAAAGGTCCTACATGGTAGAGGGAATGGCAGAGGCGCAGGAATGACTAGTGCAGCACCCGCAGAGTAGATGCCATTTATTAGTTGGGAGATTACCTCGTTAGGGTTTTTTCATTAATGTTGGTACTGACTTCCATCGATAGAAGGCAGGGTGAATTGGAAAGCAGCTCAAAATTCTAATGATTCATCTTGAGCGGCTGGTATTTCATGCCATGAGGTACTAACCCATTGGGCAACGCTTCTCAACCAACCAGCAGTTTGGTCTCCTAAGCTTCTGGTATTTTCAATTGTGATAGACGTTTTCACTCAGGACAGCTCAGAGCCCCCTGTAGTGAGCACCACTCTTGTTAGTGCTACAGTTCTTTGGACTGGAGCCAAGGTCTGAAGGTGGCTCAAAGCTGCTGATTTGCAGAAAAGGTCAAGAAGGAAGCGGAAAGCTGGGTAAGTTAATCGATTTTTTAGGCTTAAAAGGATTTGATATTTATAGGGTTTGTTGGAACTTGGTGCCTTAAGGATCATTGGGGCCTCATCTGTTCAGGATCTTTACTGATCTTTCGGAATGGCCTCCTTGTGGGCATCCTCAATGGGTGGTGTTGCTCACCTGACCAAATGGGTGGAAACGCCACCCCACGTGACTCAAGAATAGGGGAGGATAATCCTGAAATTGATTTAACTTAGGTTAAGTTCAACAACTAATCTGGTACAGCCAAATTTGGAAGGGGGAATTTTATTCAATTATTATCTTAAATTCTGACAACAGTATGCAACCAATCAGCGCCTGCCACCACTCCAATTTCTGTGGCTGGCCCAGCGTTGGCCAAGCTAAATCCATTTTAATGTCTCAGTTGGATTGACAATAGCAAATGGCCTTTCAATGTCAAGTCAGATTTTGCTTTGGAGGTTTATTTATTAATACTGCCAATTTGCGCTCTTGCCATTTTTGCTCAAAACCCAGTTTCTCTAATTATAAAAATTATATAAATGGCCGTGGATGCTGCATCTGCTCCTGCTAACACCCTACTTTACCAGCATCTTCATGAGGCGATGGAACTTCTCATTAAGGGTATTCCTATCCTAAACTTTTCCTATTATTTTGAAAAAGATGCAAAATATAAAATTAAGGAGCTTTCTTTTGGTGCAAGCCATGCTTTAATTGACACAGCAAAAAACTTCTCTTTTTGATTCTAATTATCCACAAACCCACCATCGCATCAAGTCATTTACTTGTGTGCCTGCTCTCATCACTTTTTCTGAGCATCAACTTGCTCAATATGTTGAGGCAATGGACACTTCCGGCCTCATTACTGAAGAAAACCCACAATTATACCTCATCATGCCACATGTTGCTGATGCTCCCACCCCAATGCTGTCTACCATGGTCTTCCAGCTAAAGCAGGCACCGGACAAAAGTCTTCCCAAAGCTTCCTCACCTTCTAATATGGCTTCCTAGATGTTGGCTGAGGTGACATATCTGGAATTTTTAATTTCTGGTAATCCCTTTGACTCAATTGCAAAGTAAGATGCATGGTGACTCCTCCTTTTGGGTTGGGCACCACTAGTGCTAAAAAAATATGATGGCATCATACCATACAGTCCTAGCTTCCAGCTGCACAATGATAAAACACAATTTTTTTCAATTATATTATAAATTTAACAAAAAAAAGTCACCTCCATCTAGACATCATATAGTATTCTAAGCCTAATGGCAATATGTGAATTTATGAATTGATATGTAAACATATATTACAGGGTATTTTTTATATATTATAAATTTGTAAATTCTGATATTGGTCTTCCCCCAAGGGATGGGTGCTACAGAGTTAGAGTATGGACTCAATGATCACTGTCTCAAAATCTTGATCCTGGTGAAGAACTTGGATATGGGACAAATATGACTGTGTTGGTGTTGTGCACTAATTCTCTGAATTGTGATAGCAGATATCAAGGTGTCCATGGAGTTCCTAATCCATCAAAATGTTAATCATGGAGGTTTACCAGCATTTATCCTCATTTTCATTATTTAATGTTTATATTTCCCATTAATTAGTGCAGTATTGTACTCAGGTCAGCTTTCTTTTGAATATATACATATTGATCTTCCTAAACATATTATTATAATAAATTTTTTGCTTGATTTCCTTTATAATTTTATTACCATAAAAATCTTTAGGATTGAAAATAGCTATTGGACTATAATGTAAGAAGGTGCTATGAAGATTATAAAAAGTATTTAAGTTAGCTTTCTGTTTTGAAAATTTAAATCTTATTTGAGGTACACTGACCAGAGGATATTACTGAAGCTCAAAGAGCAAACAAAAAATAAACTACATTAAAAACGATATAAACCGCCCAAAATTAACATATGAAACACACAAGATGAGAACACAACCAACCAGGTGGGAAGGTGGCAAGCTGCTTATACCACCATGGAGGAAGGTGTGGAATCCATCAATGGATGCCACAAGTAATATTTTAGGATGAGATATTTTACTTTTTATTAAAAGTATAAAATAATACTTATTATGGTTTTTTGTGTTTTTTTATTAGACAGGCAGGGCAAAATTCAGAAAAGGTCCCTTTGTTGATACTAGCTTTTCCTATTTAAACTAGTCCAAATTTTGAGACCATTGATATTTGAGGCAAAAGAATGCAAAGCTCAGTCTTCCATATTAGGGAATATAGGCTTTTGGCCTATCAGATCGTAGATAAAAAAATTTTAGAGGTAAAACTGACCCATGCAACATTTTTTGATGAATTGTATCCAATCACCTGCAAGTAAAATCTTTTCACCTTGGCAGTGGTCTGACTCAGATGGTAATGATTGAGTATTTCAGTGGTAGTTGGACTTGGATGGTAATAATTGGTTAATGTTTACCCTATCATCTTCAAGTAAAATCTTTGCACCTCAGCAGTGGTTAGACTCAGATGATAATGATTGGTTAACTCGCACCCAATCATCAATGGGTAACATCCTCTTGCCTTGCAAAGATTCTGATCCATGCAATTTTATACTCCTCATATTTGACCAAGGAGTTGGAGTATTTCTATCATTAGTATTTACTGTTTAAGCCGATTTTTATGATAAATCGTATTCCTCCAGTTGTTAGGATTCCACTGAGAATCCTCTAGGGTTTTTTCGTTGTGGGAACTCATATCATTGATATCCCCATTATTATTTAAAAATTGGGCAGGTAATGGGCCAATCTTAAGAGCAGATTTGGGAACACTAATACCTCCAACATTCTTTTCCTTAGATCATAAAGAAGAATGTCTGACATTGCCCCCTCAAGAATGTTGGTAGGGGTGTTGCGGTTATGGTAGGGTGATACCTTTTCATCCACTTGGGAGGTAGGAAGGGGGATGCAGAGCTTATTGGCAACCGGCCTTTTTTTGTCGCAGTTTTTGTGGGGTTAATGTACATGCATGTGATTCCCTCTTGATGGGTCCGTTATTGGCTAGAACTAAGGGAACTTTGTAATTGAGCAACAATAAGATCCCTTGCTTCATATTGATAATGCCATCATATTCAATAATGAACTGCATGTCTATAAGCATATCATAATTGTTGTTTTCTAAAGCCATGGCGGGGGCCAGTAGGATAAACTTCCCAACAAGGATGGGAAGGGACGAGTAAGCACGCAGCGCATGGGTGTTGTTTGGGCCAGCGGTTCCATAATCTTGGTTGTACTCCAAGTCAGGTGCAAGCTTGATCTTTTTTATCAGTTTGGAGGAGATTACGTTCACTGGGGGAGCCTGTATCTAGGATGGCCATCACCTGAACTTTTTAGATAACCACTTCAACCTTTGTAAGTATCCCCCTGAAAGTGGGCAATAGTGCTAAGACCTCCCTAAGATGAAAATTGGAGGTTAATTTGCATGCGGTCTTGGGGTAATTTTCTTTGAAGGACAGCATGGTGTGGCTATGCTGGATAGGGCGTATAAGATGAGACACTACCTCATCTGCATCGCTAGCAGTATCAATAACAATTAGTTCCCCCAGAACTTGGCTGAGGTACGTTTCTTTGGGTATAGTGGCATCATCCACTCCTCCAGCATTTAAGCGTTTGGGGACTTCCACCTCAGCAGGTGCTCCAACAACATAATAGCTGACCTCTTCCATATCCCCCTCAGAATCATCCCCTGGGGTATTTGTAACGCGAGGTAATGGCATTAGTTGGTTAAATGAGTTAGGCACATGTGGTTTGTCAGCAATAGGGTGCCCTTCCCTATGCTGACATTTCTTTTCCCTGCTCCTGTTCCTCGGCGTTGGCTTTATTTTTCCAGCATGTAGCATCCATGTGGCTGGACTTATCACAGTATTTGCACTGAGGGCATTCAGGACAGTTTGCTTTGGGGTTTTGTTTTTAAGGGCCCATTATCTGAAGGGGCTCCTTCTTGTCCTCAATAGCTAGGGCTCAAGGCTTAGGCTTTTGATTATCAATGCTTAAAACGCGAGGTCGAGATACTGCTCCACGTGAAACATTGGGCTTATGTAAATCAGCAACATCTATTAATGCCTCCTTGATGTCTTGGATGGTATGGAAATAGCATTTAACTGAAGTGATGTGCATCGCTAGTGATGGGTAAGAAGCCACTCCAGTCAAAATGGCAGCTACAGCATCATCTAAAGTCATCATCTTTGAAGTTAACAGTGTCTGGGCTTCCAAATAGAATCGTTCTGCAAAAGCAGCCACTGACTCCCCTTTTCAAATGCTCATACGCATAAAGGCTTGTTTTTTCATGCTTAAAGCCTGTTTTGAGCCAAACGTGTTTATGAGGGCCTCTTTAACCTTGGACCAGGTGCTAAGAGCATCCAAATGTGGGACCATCACCTCTTGTGCCATGCGGCCCAAACAGGAAAGAATGTGCTTGGCCTTCTGTCAATCAGTCGCCCCTTCCATAGCTGCTTCATAAACGTATAAAAACAAAGCAATGCTACCCTCACCAGGAACAAACTTGTCTTTGAACGTTGGTTTGAATGAACTAGATTCACCCCCGGTAATGGTATGAATAGCTGGAGCTTCTGTTATTGGGGTTTCAGAGTGGTAGCTCAACTGATCAAAGGTCCATGAAAGGCGATCAAACTGATCTTGCATGGCTTCGAGCTGGGTTTCCATTTTAGAGAGGGCTTCTAGAGGCCCAGATTCGCACAGTCTTAATTGAGCTTTGATCCCTGATTTATAAGTTTTAAAGTCTTCCACTCGGTTTTCCATTGCAGAGACTTGAGAATGATGTTGTGACACCATTGAGCTTAGGCTTAATTGAGCAGTTTCCACAGTTTTCATGCGGTTTTCTTTAGCTCTTCTTTCATTTGTTAACACCCTTCATCGTTATGAGGGTGTGAGCTTGGGCCTTGTGCTCCAGCCTTGATCTGCTCATACTGTTGCTCAACCCGCGTTAGTCAGCTGTATACTTCCTTTAACAGCTCAGGGCTTTCCAGCGAAGTTTTTATTTCTTTTGCTTCGATTTCTCATGCAGTCAGATGACGTGCAAAATATTTAATATTTCCCAACGAAGATTTGAGAGCTAGCTCCTTTCCTAGCTGAACAATCTTGGCCGCGAGGATGGCGGTGGTGCTAGATGGTTCAACCAACAGACGGCGTTCAAGCTCATCCACACACAAAAAGGCCTGAATTAACTGTTGCTCCACCACGGCCACATGCTGTTCATATTTCTCTTGAAGGGCGGAGTCATGAGCTGAAAGGTCATGACACGTTTGCTCATTTTGCTTTTCAAGCTCTTTAGCAAACTCCTCCAACAACGAGCAGGTGCTAGTGGAGGATGCGTTCATTTCATCCCAGAATTTCTTCATGGCCTCCACGACATACTTTACAATCCCAGTGTCCATAATAGTAAGTTGGTCATGCAGCTGTATGATGAAGTTGCAATTAGCTTCCACACCAGATTTTACTGCCCCAAGATGTTTGGAGGTCAGTTGATACAACTTTTCATAGGCTGAATTCAGAGCTGCATGGAAATCTAGGTGTTGATGAAGTTCTTCATGATGGCCGGCTAAGAGATGCATCATATGGACCAGAGCAGGGTGAGCAAACTTGTGGACATAGGTGGTCAAATTTGTAAGCTGACCATAGGTCTCTGGGAGGTCACTAGTCTCATATAGAAATAGGTGGTGTTCCTCTACCAATGACGCTCATTCACGAGATGCAAGGTCGCCTGGGTTAAGGATGCCATGAGTGAGGTCTCTTACAGCTTCAGTGGCTGGCCAAGTGATGCAATGAGACTTAGGTATTAATATGGGCTCAACTTGTTCTTCTTCAAACATTAAGGCAGTAGGGCTATCCATTTGATCATCTTCTTCAGTTCCTTCCTCATTTTGCACCCAACGGGTGACACTCTCCATTTTTATTTTAATACTTATCAAAGTATTCAGGGGCTCAAACCCTATAGTAAGCACCAATTTGTGGAATCTGTTAATGGATGCCACAAATAATATTTTAAGATGAGATATTTTACTTTTTATTAAAAGTATAAAATAATACTTATTATGGTTTTTTGTGTTTTTTATTAGACAGGCAGGGCAAAATTCAGAAAAGGTCCCTTTGTTGATACTAGCTTTTCCTATTTAAACTAGTCCAAATTTTGAGACCATTGATATTTGAGGCAAAAGAATGCAAAGCTCAGTCTTCCATATTAGGGAATATAGGCTTTTGGCCTATCAGATCGTAGATAAAAAAATTTTAGAGGTAAAACTGACCCATGCAACATTTTTTGATGAATTGTATCCAATCACCTGCAAGTAAAATCTTTTCACCTTGGCAGTGGTCTGACTCAGATGGTAATGATTGAGTATTTCAGTGGTAGTTGGACTTGGATGGTAATAATTGGTTAATGTTTACCCTATCATCTTCAAGTAAAATCTTTGCACCTCAGCAGTGGTTAGACTCAGATGATAATGATTGGTTAACTCGCACCCAATCATCAATGGGTAACATCCTCTTGACTTGCAAAGATTCTGATCCATGCAATTTTATACTCCTCATATTTGACCAAGGAGTTGGAGTATTTCTATCATTAGTATTTACTGTTTAAGCCGATTTTTATGATAAATCATATTCCTCCAGTTGTTAGGATTCCACTGAGAATCCTCTAGGGTTTTTCGTTGTGGGAACTCATATCATTGATATCCCCATTATTATTTAAAAATTGGGCAGGTAATGGGCCGATCATAAGAGCAGATTTGGGAACACTAATACCTCCAACATTCTTTTCCTTAGATCAGAAAGAAGAATGTCTGACAGAAGGTGAGGAAGATCAGGGGGCTCATCCTCAGCAGCATTTTCTCCCCAGAGCAGGACATGGGCTATGGTGGAGAGCAAGGACATCAATGTGTCATCAGTATGCACTTTTATATCTTTTATGATTGGTTTGTCAGAAAAACAGCTGGCATAAATTAAAGAAGGTAATATAAGTGGCCAAAGCAGCTTCAGCTTTAATGTGGGCGTCAGGGAGTTTAACAAAGGTAGCAATTTTAGTGTAGGTTAATCTTGGCTTTGGGATTCCACGCTATCACCGCCACATTCTATATAGCGTCAGTGGTGGCTTTGTGAGTTCAGATCAGCGTATCTTTATAAATTTTATCAAGGGTGGGGATAATGAAAGGAGGGATCCCTCCTATGAGCATTGCCACTGAGTGGTGACAGCTTTGAGGAGGGATGACAATCTGGCTTGACATCTGCTTCAACATCAATCTGGTAATTACCACAGAATGGTTCAGTGTCTGGCTGTGGGGTGAATAAATGAGGGGGGAATTTGGCAATATATTATGGGCTGAGGAACTGCTCAATATTAGAGTGGTTTCATCAAGGAAATTACCTGATTTGTCAATTTCAGCCATTAAGCCTTAAGGGCTCTAGTTGAACTAAATTGGGGTTTCAGAATATAATTGATAATTAGATGTTTGAGGGAAGAATGAGAGCAAACTGATGTTTAAGCTGGTTTTTGACATGAGGGAGAATTTGTGGCACTGGACCAAGGAGGACCCTGATTGGGCGCTGTGGGTGCAGCTGAAACACCAGGCTTTGGTAGAGGGAGTAGGATTGTATCATATACTGAAAAAAGTACAGGGTTAGTGGCAGATTGGAGGCCAGAAAATGAAAATGCAGGGCTAACAGAAGAAGCAAGGGATAGGCATTTTGTTTGGAGTGGTCCGACTTGAAACAGGACAGAAAGATCATCTGTCCTCCCTCAATGTGAGCCAGAGCAGATGGTTGAGGGAAGAAGGGGTGACAGCATGAGGGGAATTCAGAAATGCAATTATACTAAAATCAGGGCTTATTATGGTAAATGCCCAAGGCCCTGAAAGGTGTGTGGCTCCAATTGGGACCACAAATTGTAAGTGGGGTGGAGCCATAGGCTGCTAAACCTTCCATCAGTGCAAAATTGAGAACTGCAGGGGAAAGGTTGGTGGACAACCCAGCAAACTGAACCACCAGAGAGTGGTGTCTGCAGGGAGCAGGTGTGCATCATGAGGATAGGGGTGCCTTAAAGACAAGGGACACAGGTGCTTCAGTGGCAGCATCAGCTTTGCACATGAATCTAAGGGTTACATACTCCTTATATAAGTGGAAAACAATGAATATGCCAGGGTGCATCACTGCCTGAGCCATTTTGATAATTGCTTTGTCTGCATATGGTAACAATTTCCCATATTTGACCCAAAGATGAAATACATGTTGGACTGGGGTAGCATGTGTGGGCTGCGATGCACTTCCTGGGAGCATGTAAGGTGGAGGTCAAGATCCTTAGATAGAACAAACTGATCTGAGGATTTGCTAGGACTGGACAAACAAGTCTGAGCATGTTTTCCTGAAAAATGAAATATGCTGGGAAAGTTTATCACTTTCTACATTGTAGCAGCTGGTGGATAATATGAGGACATTGGGAAGAGAATGGCAGCAGGAGGTTGAAGGTTTTACTTTATTAGTCTAACTTTTTACAGAAATTTTATTAGGAAGTTAAGCCAAGGGGAAGGAAAAACAAAGTAGCTTTATTGACATATAAAAATATATACTGATATAAATTAATTGCAGTTCAGGATTGATACATCTGTAAAGTTTTTATTTTATGTATATCAGATATTAATTAAAATAATAACACTTAAAATTAATGAATATGTTAGTTTAAACTTTCATATATAAAAAAGTTGTCATAGCGGGGAATCGAACCCCGGTCGTAGCGGCCACAACGCTGCGTACTACCACTATACTACTATGACTTTTTAAATTTCTTTAAAACGTACTAAGTTAATATTACAATTTCCTGCTCAATAAGTGCCTTTCTATTCATGTTTATTTTATATCTTTATACAATAAATTTTGTCTGTTTTGTATCCTCTAACATAAAATTATATTTTAGTGAGTATTAAAAGATTAACAAAATTAGTTAAAAATTATTAGTTTTATCTAATCTAAATTAACTTAAAGGTACTTTAATATGTGAATTAAATTGTCTATGTATAGATCTGAGACTTTGTTCTATTATACTATTGATTAGAATGGCATTACAGTTTGATTAATACAAAATGTCCCAAAATTCAGATTTTTTGCTTTGATGTAGTGGATATGATTATCTAGGATAAACTAAGACTAAGTAAATATGCTACATATATAAGCCTTGATATAGTCTAAAGGTATAGATATGATTAGTCAGTAACTTAAACACTGTTTTTAAAACTTTTTATCACTTAATTATTTATAGAGAAGTTAATTAAGCAATAAGTATTTGCTTAAATATTAATTAAGATCATTATTAATAATGACACATTGTATAGATTGCTTCTTAAACAATCCAAAGTTTTTATATACAAATTAGCATTTATTTGAGGTAAGATAACTAAGGGGCATATAAAACCAAGTGCCAAAGATATAAAAATAAAAAAACCCTAACTAATGAACTGAACTTCCCAAAATTAGAAAATCAAAACAAATGAATGAAAATATAACCTATCAGGTGGGACAGCAGAGAACTGCTTATTTGACCATGGTGGAAGGGGAGGGGGAATGGGAACTTGGCCTCAGCAGCTTCTTACTTATCCCTGGCAAAGCACAAGCTAAGGCAGAGAACAAGGGCTTGGGGACATTGGCGGTATGCAATTTAATTTAAATATTTAATATTTGAGGTGGTTCAACCTTGGGACAAATATACCACACTGAGAATTTTTTCTATCCAGTACAGGTTTAGAACTCAGAACCTGCACTAGGGTGGAAGCAGTTTTACCTGCCAGGATAACCACCATCAATCTAATATAAATAATGGTTGAAATATCATAAAACTTGCCCATGGCAATGGGGCTGCTTATATAGTCCACAAAGGCTGCTTTGGCTTGAATGTGGGCATTGATGAGCTTGGTGAAAGTGTCAATATTAATATGGCAATCTTGGATTTGGTTTCATGCTATAACTCAACATTCTAGTTTGAGTTGTTTTCAGTTTTGTAATATTTGAGAATGTCCCATTTGCTGAGTGAGACTATAATTGATGGGATAGCCAGAGGAGGGAGACCCCTTGCAAGTATTAACACTGACTTGCAACAGCTTTTCAGAGGGTACAACAGTTGAGAAAGGCAGCTGTTTAACAATAATCTGGTGGTCACTTCAGAAAAGAGCAGCGTGTATCTTGGAGGCACAAAATCAAGGGTGGAATAAAGCATTGTAACATCATAAAAAACACTTAAGGTAGAATTTAGATGGATTAATGAACTCACACTATGCAGAAAGCTCAGGCAATAATCCTAAAGGGTTCTAATTTGATCTGGATCATGTCACTGGCATAAGTTAAGGGCTTTGTGGCAAATGGGAGGAAGCTTGGGAATGGACCATATTACAAGTTGCTTCTTAATTGGTTAGATGGTTATAAATGTAGGTTCAGGATGGGCCTTTTTAGCTGCTGCTGAAACTTCTGTAGTAACAGGTGGGTGGGATGTAAGTCTGGGGAGCGCCCCCTCTGCTTGGACTGGGTGGCATTCCTGATCTCATCAAAAAGGGTCCAAAAAGGCCATCTGCCCCTCTCATCTCACAGGGTGACCTTGCCCATATGGTGAACAAGCGATGGGTGACAGCTTTCCGTTTAAAAACCTGCCACCCATACCCACATTAACAACAGCCAAATTAGTACACCAAATTGAGGAAATTTGTGCTGAGATATCTGAAAGTTGGCATCCATATTTTGCAAAAGGCTCAAAATGAAGCTGATGGCAACAAGCCTTTTAAATTAAGGCCTGAGAGCCCAAAACCCTCGCAACAAAGCCCAATGGGTGCATACTTTTGGTAAATGAAATGTCAAGTATCAAATCTAGTACTAAAAAAAAGAAGTGTCAAGTATCAAATTGTCAGCAAAGCTTACCAATGGCTTGGGCCACTGGAAATGCTGCCGCCAGTTTGAAACCCTCCCTGGCAGTATCAAAACCCCCATCTGACATTTCTTGCTTGGTCAAACGGATGCTAGAGTGACCAGGTGCAGGTGGGTTGGGTGCCCTGAACCCATTCTTGACCTCATGGGACCGTCCCTATTTGGGGTGAACCTGGGATGTTCCCACTGTTTATTGGGTGAGACGCCGTTACTCTGGTTATTAAAACCAAAGAAAATTGGCAATTTGGACACCCATGGATGAACTAACAGCAACTTGGCCCACTGCTAATATTTTTTAAAGTTGGTTCAAATTATGTTCATTTTCCCCCTCACCCAAAATTTGCCAGGTTAGGCCAAATCTTGAGGGCCCTGATCACGCGATTATTTAAGCTATTCCCCAAATTGATTGTCTATTTAAGCAGTTGTAACACACTGATAAAATTGACGGTTGATTCTCTTATTTTTACTACAATAAAAATCTTCCCGCACTTGAATTTGTTTTATTAAGTTCAAATTTTTCTTGCCAAACCCTTGTGATAATTATATTGTGGCCCCACAGCCCACATATCAACTGGGTTGTATTAGTCATATTTTTAATTTTGATCCCCGCCATAGTCACTTGGGCTTATAGTGCCAAGACTTTCCTGGAAATTACCCAATCTCACAACTCCCTACAGCCAGGCCCATTGGCCCTGAGGCTGCAACAGCCTGGCTTATCGCTGGTTTGTCCTTTGCATTTGCAGCCCAATGGCACCCCCTTTTTATGCATTTCCTAGTACATTTTAACATCGTTTGAGCAAAAATGCCCCTGAAATTCTGGCTCGCCATTTGGGTGCTTCTGCATCCCACCTAGCAGGACAGTCTAAACTTTATCTGCCGTTGCCCTGACATAATCAACCGTCCATTGTTTCTGACCATTTCAGTCCTCTTTGTTGAGATGGGTGACGCAGTGGTTACCATCTTCCTTATAAATGTCAATTGATAGTCTGCCATCATTAGTTTATCTGGTTGATTGCCAATGTTGTAAGCAGTTCCTAGATGGCTTTGTAGGAGTTCCTTCATGGTCAAAGTGTTCCATTACCATCTACATTCCCCTCAGTCCACACTCAAAATTGGAAATTCAAAATTGGATTTGCCAATTTGGCCTTGGGTTCTGTTCACAATGCTGAATTAGTATCCATATTTCTCCCAGGTCCCAAAGCCGCCCCTGCGCCCAAGTTGGTGTGCTCTGGAACACCTGTATTAATAATCTCTTTGGTGTCAGCAAAAAGACTGTATCCGCCAATAAACAGAATTAAGCCTACTTTTTTATTGCCAGTGAAAATTAGTATTGCAGCTCACTAGGTGTCCTTTGAGGCCTTTGTTAACACTGGAGAAGCGGGCAACTTCATGAGTCTGAAGTTGGCCCAGCAGCTGGATCTTGACTTAGACCTGGGGCCAGCAGTGTTGGTCGCCTTGTTGGCCTCCCAGCCATTTTATAAAGTACGTCGTCCAGTACTTTTCTTGGTTCACCAGTTTAGTTTTTGTAAACACTTCTCGCCAATGCCTAACCTCATGTTCCAGTGCTTTGGGTGTGGAGTGGTGGCGTCGCAAGCATGTGAGAATCAATTGGAACCTAACAAGCTGTTGTTTTCAAATGGTCAGGTGGAGGGAAAGTTCCCTTTATTGGATACCCTTACCAAAGCTCAAAATTATGGATTGGTTACAACCCTTGTTTCTCCCATAGGCCTTATGACAGATTTCCCCACTGCGTTGATGGGTTGCCAGAGTATTTTTGATTTTTAAAAGGCTAACTGCCTTCCCCACATACAGAAATATATACAATGTTTGGACTATGTATGAGGTGGTTAACATAAACTGCCCACTGTACCCACATATAGAGGAGGAGGTTGCCCTCAATGCCTAGTTAATGAAATGCTCAATAAGGTTTGGTTGTTCAATATACATCCCCTGTTGCCTCTCCCATTGTCTTTGCCAAAAAGGCAGATAGTTCCCTTCGCCCCTGCATGGATTATGGCCACCTTAACAATATCACAGTCCGTGACCCTTACCCATTGCTTTTGGAACAGATAATTTCCAAGTTGTTGCATGTTCTCAAAAACTTTATTTAGTTAATGCCTTTAATCAAATTTAGGTGACGGAAGGTCAGGAATGGCTTACTGATATCTGGATAAGATGAGGCATATTCCAAATTTTGAGTGATGCCTTTTGGGCTTTAGAATGCACCCATAACCTTCCAAATGATGATTGAAAGTGTACTGGGTGATCTACGGTTCACCTGCGCAGTTGCATTTATTGATGATATCCTGGTACACTCCCCTACTCCCAAACAACACGCAAAGGACTTGGAGGTGATAATGGCTGTCTTGCATAAGGTGGGCTTGTTCATCAAGCCTTTATATGTGAATTTTACTGGAAGGAAGCCACATGTTTGGGTAATATAATTTTAAAAACGGGTATGCCATTCCGCCCAGCAAACTGGATGCCATCTAGGAATGGCCCACCCCAACAACCTAAAAGCAATTGAGAAGCTTCTTGGGCACTATTATATTCCTAAAAATTACTCTCCCACACTAACGCATTTAGCCCCAATCCATCTGCTCACAGGAAAGAACGTTCTCTTTTGGTGGACGCCTGAGTGCCAGCAGGCGTTTGATTCAATTAAGGAGGTGTTTGTGTCGACCCCATTCTCAAGCACATGGATACCTCCAAACCCCATATTGTAGCATTCAATGCATCATCCGCTGCAGTTGGGACTGTCTAACTCCAGGAGCATGATAAGTTGGAACATCCGGTCACTTATTTTTTCTGCAAGTTCTCTTCCACTGAAAAATCCTGGGCCATCTATGACAAGGAGCTGCCTGCTGTGGCGTGGGCCTTAACCCACTGGATGTATCTCCTGCAGGGCGCTGATCATGAGTGACTGTGCAAACGGACCACCAAGGTCTCCTCTATTTTCTTAAACCACACAAGTTGGCACATTGCAGTCCTGAACCTACTGGGATTTGTGCAATTTCAACTTCAAGGATGAGTTCATGAAAGAGAGGAGAGTTAAACATCCTCCCCAATTTTCTAAGCTGCAACCATGAACATTGACCAGATGACTCAGATGAGGCGGACCTCATCACTATAAATCCCCCAACCCAGTCCCTGACCATCATATCTCCTGCTGCCTCAGCAGCATACTTAGCACCAGATGTGACCTTGATTTCACGGGTATTAGCAGTGCTTTTGGCATGTGTGGAATGGGTGGATCTTATGGAGCGGTTATCCCTCTCAGCTGTAAAAACAACATTGTATTCTCTGGCCAATGGGCTCATTCAATTTAGGTTGTGGGTGGGGGTCCCTCCACTCCTCTGAGCTAAAGTAATTCAGGCTCATCACAATCCTTTAGCAGTCAGTCACCCAGGAAATAAGAAGTGCATTGATTTAGTCAAGCTTATTTACAATTTTTGAGCCTGTCAAAGGATGTCCTGGCATTTAATGCAGAGTTTGTAACTTGCGCATGGACCAAATTGGAGTGGTTGGGTAGGAATGGTCTCTTACATCCCTTGCAGCAGGCAGACGGTCCATGGACATTGGTGTCCATGGATTTTATTGTTGAGCTATCCAGCTCCATAGGGTTCACAGAAGTCATGGTGGTTGTAAAATGCTTCACTAAATTAATCCTGTTTATCCCATGCTCCTCCGCCATTACTTCTAAGGAAACTGCCTGTCTCTTCATGCGCCATGTGCTTTCTAAGTTCAGACTCCCTCAGAAGATTGTCAGTGACTGCAGGACCCAATTTACGGTGTGATTCTGAAACAAACTCTTGGCAATCTTGAAGATTACGCTCTATCGCTCCACTGCATACTATCCCCAGTCAGACAGCCAAACTGAATGGGTCAATCAGATCCTGAAACAGAAATTGTGGTGCTACGCTGCAGCCGCTCAGGATACGTGGGCTGATGACCTTCCTCTCACTTAGTTTTTATATAATAGCGGATTGCATGCCTCCAAAGGTTTTTCCTCATATGAAGTGACCTTGGGGTACAACCCATCATCCTTGGTTGGCCCATGCCTTTTCTCAGAGGTACCAGTTGCTGCTGACCACTCTCAGCACATTTGGGACACACATGCCTTGGTTTGGGAGCATTTAACTAAGACTATAAGTGACTAAAAACTGTTTAAAGATTGGAAGCTGCTCCCAGCTCATGAAATAAAGTGGGTCATACATCATGCTCAAAATGCGTCATTTGTGGATGCAGGTCCCTCACACAAGTTTTCAAGTAAACACTCAGGACCCCAATTGGTGGAAGAAGACTTAGGAAATGGCGCCTTCCATTTTAAAATTGCCACCTCACTGGAAGCAACACCTGGTTTCCACGTCTCTCATCTGTCCCTGTTCAAGGGGCAATCCTGATGGAACCAGAGACCACTTTGATTGAGGGCGCAGAGGAATCTGAAGTTGAGGGAATCCTGGATTCTCGGCGTTCATGTTGTTTAGTTCAATACTTAGTTGCATTAGAAGGCTATCCAGCCTACAAGAATAGCTGGGTTGGCACATGGACTGTGCCAACTGCTCAGAGCTTGTTGAGGCTTTCAACGTTACCCATCCAGATGCACCCTGTCCTTCCTCAAAGATCACTAATATAATGGCGATCAAGTTGCCTAAGGTCCTTAAAAATGTGGCCCTCACTCAATTACCTGATGATAGCACTCCCTCTTGGCAAAAAGGAAGGGTAATTTAATTATGGGGGAGCACCCCTCCACTTGGACCAGGTGGTGTTCCTGTTCTCATCAAAAAGGGTCTATCACAATTCTGATATGACTGGACAATAAGCCCTAAGTTGTTACAGCGGAATGGGTAGAATCTTCTGAGCCTGATTATGAGTTACAATAATTTGAACACCTTAGGATGAGGAAATATTGGGTTGAAAGGTATATTGGATCACCTCTGAATTTTGCAATAGGGTGATGTAGATGAATGATGAATAATGGGATGTTGACTTATGACAAATATTTAGTGGATTGCCTTGAACTAGGGAGATCATGAATTTAATAAAAATGAACTCTTCCGGAACCAATGAGAATATGGTGGAACA
This sequence comes from Massospora cicadina, assembly GCA_022478985.1. Taxonomy (NCBI): domain Eukaryota; kingdom Fungi; phylum Entomophthoromycota; class Entomophthoromycetes; order Entomophthorales; family Entomophthoraceae; genus Massospora; species Massospora cicadina. Next base: position 136,266 of record JAKSZP010014562.1, read on the forward strand.
AATAGTCTAAGAAAAAGGGTCAGTATTGACTGAGGTCGCTGAGATATCATCAAGATGAGAAGATTGAAAGGGGGAGGTTGTTAGTAAGAAAGAGGGAGTGGAGCACCAAGCGTTCTCTGGAAATATTACAAGTTATATAAAGAAGTGTCGTTGGAGCAATAGCTCCCATCAATGTATTTATTTTACATGTGTGTTGAGGACTGATGATCTCCATATCATCTATTCTATTACTCAGTGGTCTTGACCCTGCACAAAAACCCTCTGGCATATCTCAACGATTCCACTGAAATTATAACACAAGCAATAGGATCTTATCATCCAGTAAAAGGGGGGTAATGGAAAGAAATTGATATGATTGGATGATAAGCTATAAATCCAGCAGATTGTACCTATGAGTTGAGGTGAGCCTTGAGATTGAGCGGAGGATTAAGTTGATGTGAAGTGAATGATTACTGTACTAATAGTTTGGCAAATCAAGGGCATTCTACCAAAGCCTCAATGATGGGATGAAACCCCTAAGATTATAGGAAATAGAGAGTACTAAGCTGATGGTCAGAAATTGAATGAGACGGTTGAAGAATAATAGATGAATGGGAGAATGAAAGGGGAGGTTTTTAATATTGAAACGAAGAAGAATGTAAAAGTAGTCTGCGTTTATATATATAATAAAGTAGTGTCAGTTGGGGCAATAGCTCCATATTTTACATATTATTATCATTACTAAGGATCAGCAATCTTCATATCATCTGTCCATTGCTCAGTATTGTGAAACCTGCGCAACCAGGGTAGTGGATCTAAGTGATACCGCTAAAAAGTTAACAGCATCAATAAACAAGATGAAAGGTTTAACATAATCTGGGTGATGCGGAATTTTCTGTACTTACAGCACCTGCTTTAGCGTCTCAAAGGCGGCCTTTTGTTCAGCACCCACTAGAAAGGGGTGTCCTTAGCCAATAGTACAATGAGAGGCTCACTTAGCTGAGCAAACTTTAAGGTAAATTGTTGGTAATACCCCATCATACCCAAAAACACCCAGATATTACGCAGAGTTTGGGGTGCAGGCATTTTGGAAGTAACCTCAACCTTATCTTGTAAGGGTTGTATCCCTTCCTGCAAGGTTGCATGCTCAAGGAAATCCAATCACTATTGGGAAAAAGTGCATTTTGATGGATTTAATTTAATGCTAGATTCACGCAGGCATTGGATAACTTTCTTTTTCTTGAGTAAGATGCTCGTTGAAAGTTTAAGAGAATAATGTGATTTCATCAAGATAGAAAATCACGCAACGTTACTTTAGGTCCTGCAATATGTGAGCTATGGCTCACTGGAAAGTTGTGGGCACATATCACAACACTTGTAGCAGTTGAGTGTGTTGGAATAGGCCTTTACTGCAGATAAGAGTACACTTCTCCTGATCTTGGGGAGAAAGGTTCGTTTGTTAGTACTCGCTGGTCAAGTCCATACCAGAAAAGAAGTTAGATCCAGAGAATTGCGCTAAAGTATCATCTATGTGGGGGATAGGGTAACTATCCTTTTTGTAAGGTTATTTAGTTTTCAGTTGTCCATAAACTACTTAATGACCTCCATTTTTCTTTGTTATCAGCAAAAGAGGTGACGACCATGGCCTTTGGAAGGTATCAGTAATTCAGCGTCTAGTAGCTGTTTGATCTACATCCTCATCTGTTGCTCTTTAACTCCTGATTTTTTATAGGGTTTGGATTGGATGTGAAGGGCATCCCTAACATCAATGGTATGATTCCAACCCTTCATATGTCCGTAGTTGGTATCAAGTTTAGAGAATATGTCATTGTAAGCTTATAGCAAGGACTGGACTTTTTCAGCTCAGCTGAGGTTAGTTCATCAGAGATATGACGTCAGGCAGAGTATATAAAAATTTGTCAGAAGGTAGGCCCATATCTGGCATTGACCTGATGCAATGGACTTGTTTAATATCCTCCACTGTGATCAGCAGGCCTTTTCCAAACTCCTGATGTTTCTTTACAATCATGTCCTTACTGGTAAGATTCCCCAGTGAAATATTGATAGGTCACTGGTAATCTGAGTCCTAGTATGCCTGGAAACACTCGAGTCTTTAAGAAACTTATTCCATTGATTCTTGTTAAGTGTAGCAAGCAGTAATGGGGGATTTTCAGGGTAATCTTAGTTTCAATCACCCTTTGTTCACCAGTTTTAATTAATGCTCTTCTAACGCATAAAAAGGAATACCATCTAGGGCGTCCACTGATTAAATCAGCTTTTTTTTTATTTTTCTCCAACATCATATAGTTTAAGGATAATGTGGAGTAGATGTGCTTAAATAAACAAGAGTATTCTTTCTTAGTTAGTTATTTATTGGCTAGGACCAATGAATCTCATAGTTAAGCAGAGAGAGATAGCCCTTTTTCAGGTTGTGATTTTATCATACTCAAGCATAATTTGGGTACCAATGATCATCTTATAAGTATCACTAGCCAAGGCCACAGCAGGAGCTGACAGTACAAGCTTCCCAATCTGATGTGTAACGAGGAGTATGCCCCAATAGCGGTGGTTCTACTTGGACCTGCGGTTCCAAGCTTTTAGGTGTATTCCAAGTTGGGGAGACAGTTAATCTTTTTGATAGGTTTTGAGGAGACAACGTTCACAGGAGATCCAGTGTCAAGAATAGCCATGGCCCACACTTTGTTGATGACCTCCACCTTGGATAAAGTTTCACCAAGGTTAGGGGAAAGAGCTAGGACCTCCTTAAGACAGAAAGTGGAAGCTAGTCTTTGAGTGGTCTCAGGGTATTTGTATTTGATGAATTGTAGAGTATGAATAAGCTGAGTAGATTGTATCAGCAAGCAATAAACTGGTCAGCATCACTGGCAGTATTGATAACCTCAGAATACCTAAGCACTTGAAGGAGATAAGTTCCGCTGGGTATCAGGGCCATATCTACTCTTCTAGAGTTTAATCAATCAGTTATTCACACTTCAACTGTGGCTCCCAGAACTTAATACCCAACATCTTCACAACCCTCTTCAGATTTGTCATCAGATGGGTTATCTATGCACGTCAGGTGGTTCATAGAAAAGAGATTAAAGTCAGGGATTCCCTTGTTGCAAGGATGTCCAGCTGGCGCTCAACTACCCTTTTAGCTTTTAGAGAAGGCGTTGCAGTGGCAATTACTCTGAGTTTGCGCTCTTGAGGGTTTTGGCTGGCCCAGGAGAGCTGGTCTGAGCTATGAGTAGCCAGAGGAGAGGCTGAGGAGGATATAAGAGGCGTCCTAGAAGGACGTGACAATTTAACTGCTTTTAGAGGCCTCTTGTGGGAGAAAGTGGAGCGAGGTAAAGCTGTAGCTGATGGCGCAAAGTGTACTTTGAACATATATGATGGAGGGGAGCACAGCCCAGTAATCACTAGTATACTCTGTTTAACCTCATGTAGTGGAGTAACATCTAAGTTGAGCTGCACTGAAGGAAAGAAACCCAAGGGTGACGGCCATGGGGGAGGCTAAAAGAGTTATGATGAATATTACTTTGGAGCTCCTGGCGCAAGTTTAAGTTTATTGAAATTGTCCATTGCTAGCAGAGCCTCCTTAATATTGCATACGTTTTGGCTGGAGCGTTTTACTGAAGTTATTTACATCACCAAGGAGGGATGAGAAGCCAATCCAGTCAAGATGGAATAAACGGCATCATCAAGAGGTAACATCTGTGCAAGTAATATTGGATGGGCTTCACTATAGAATTGATCTATAAAAGATGCGATCAATTTCCTTTTTTGCATGCTAAGACACATAAAGGCCTGTTTATCTTAAGTAAACTTTGCACTGAGCCAAATTTGTTAATAAGGACTTTATCAACCTCCGCCCAGGTGTTGAGGGTGGCCATATTTGGAACCATTACCTCTTGAGCCATGCAACTCAAGCAAGAAAGAATGTACGTGATTTCCTGATGGACAGTTGTCCCTTCCATAACAGATTCATAGACAAGAGAAATGAGGCAGTTCTACCCTTACCTGGGTAAACTTGTCTCTGAAGGGGGTTTTGGGACAGCAGGAGTAGCCCCTGAGAGGCTTGGCAAGGACGCTGTTCAAGAGTTATAAGATGAGAAAAAGCACTTGCTAGATGCTGTTCCAAAGTAACTATCCTTGGTTCAGTTTCAGTGGGGATGCTGAGAGGGTTACTCAGCCTAACGTCCTCCGTTTTAAGTTAAAAATTGTGGTGTACAGGCTCCCCTGTAGTGAGTACCACTTGTTGGAACCCTGGCGGTATTTGTGCTCGCTGGTGCTGAGAATACAATCTTTTTAACAATCATTCAGTGATAAGAGTAATATAGCTCATATTTGCAGCTAGATATTTTTATTAGGAAGATAACTACAAGTTGACTTTTTATATGTATTATATTTAATAACAACAAAACAAGGACAAAAAGAGATTATTATTAGATTGTTGGCTCCTAGTATTTAAAATATTTTGAAGGCTAATAGTGAGATACTCAGGAATCTGAGTTAGGCAGAGAATGGCTCAATTTAGGCAAATGATGATGTAGGCTATCAGAACTCTCAGGATGTTAATCACCTCAACTTGACTTTCTTTTTAATGATAGGTTGATGGCAGGCATAATAATCCATGTGGCAATGTTTAAATATATCTAATCTAACAAAGCATCTGGAAAAGGTTGTCACCTTGGCCAATGTCCTTATGTCCTAATTGTTGATTGGTAGAGAAAATACTTTCACTCCCTGAACCCCCTTCAGGTCTATAAAAGGGGTTTTTTGCTTAGAAATATGAATTTAGATTCAAGGTAGGGCGTGGGTGGACTTCTGCATCAGCATGACAATTCCACTATGGTTGCAGAGTTCTTCGCCAACTCAATTGGAGGTTTTCAGCTGAATGTAAGAAGTAAAGGCATTCTTCCAATTTAAAAAATTCTGTAAAAAACTAGAATGCAGTATCTTATTAAATTTGTGAATATCTCTACTAAAGAATTCTTTTGAATTATTTGGACATCTAATTGTCTGACAGCTAGCACTAAATGGGCCTCCTCATAATCAGGTTTATCATAAGGAATATAAGGCAGTTCACCCTGACAGTCATCACTTGAGTACTGCATTTTGAGTTTTTAATAAAAGACAGAGTACCAAAAGTTGCCCTTGTAGTGAGCACCAATATTGCAATTAACGCTTATCAGTGATACTTAACTACACAGTTCAGAACTTTTGTATAAGAAAATAAGGGGGATTGTATGAAAATAATAGCCTTACAATAAAAACTAAGGTTTTATTGCCAAAGGTTTATATTTAATAGCTTTAAACAAGCTGGGTAAAATTAAAGATACTCATAATTTTCATTTAATCATAATAAACTTATACAGTAGATTACCAAGCAGTGCATAGTTATTATGAAAAATAGTAGATATCATTGGCTTGTATTTTTGAGGAGTAAACCCTTGATGATTATTTATGCTGGTGGGGCAAGGAAGAAAATAAAATAATAGGGGATTTAATTTATGATGCTTTAAAGCCATACAATAAATAGCAAGTGTGTGGTAGGATATTGCAAGTGGGGAGGTAAGAGATTAAACCTTGGTAGCTATTCAGCTACATATAAGAACATGGCCGCATAGGCAAAGCAATCCACCATAACTTAATTCAACAGATTCATCTTGGTGCCAATGTATGAGAAGTTGAAAAGTTAAACTAAAATACCCATTAAAATAGTTAAAAAAATGGAATGGTTGGTCAGACCAACTTGCAGCAGGTATAACTATGAGAGGGTTGAATTATTTCAAGAAATTCAACAAATGAAAGATTTAGAAAATCTAGGCTTTTCTCAGATAATTTTATGAGAATGGAGTGCAGGAGGCTGTAAAGGGTAACGCGCCAGATAAAAAGTGCCAAAAGAGAGCAAAATATCCAAGCAGTAGAATGCAATATTCCAGGTTATCTACAAATTGTGTCCATATAATTTTTAAGTAAAATGCATACCAAACTGATGCAAATCATCATGGAGAGGAGTCCCTGAGAGTTGAGGGAGTATGGATAAGGACTACAGCAGAAATTGGTGAAATAAGAGTTTGTGGACTTGTCAGAATAGGTCACATAGTATGTGCTGGTTTTGTGTACAACAGGGAGATCAGACTGGAACTTTAAACTGAGCCTGGCCAAGCAATGGGTTTTAATCAAAGTCTAATAAGTAAAAATTCTTAAAACAGTGGGAGACTAATGCAGAAAATACAGAAAATCTCATAAAAAGTATCTGAATATCTGAGAAAAGCAAAGATAAGTTTCATTTATATATCAATATTTAAAGGAGTTTTGTGATAATTTTAAGGTGATTAATAAAAACAAAGCTGAGGCAAAAATTTCACTTTCAGCAAACTAAAAAAATAAAATCAACCAAATTTCATTACTTCATATTTAGTGTTTTTTTCCAGATTTTAAATTGATTTCTGCTAGATTTTCAGCTGTTTTAGTGCCATTTGCTCCAGACCTGACTGGCAAAGCAAGAACCCATCTGTTGAGAATTTTTCATTTTCAATACTAGGTGACTTCATTAGTGTGCCAGTCCAAACAGTATAAAGACTGCTGGCCCTTGCTTTTTCACAACCATTGGTGACCTTTTCCTATAAATTTTCAGGGCAACCCACCAACCCAGCAGACCAAAAATTTCTCCTTCTGAGGCATGACCACTTGTTATAGCTCAGAGGTCCTCTTCTGGGACATGTCCAACAATTGTGGTTCAGTGGCCTCTATATTTATTCCCTCAGGTTTACTCCCCTTCAATCCTTCTAGTCCTTCATTGTTGCTGCTAGTTGCCCAAGTTCCCATGTGGTTTCCCTCTAGTTCAAGGTTAGGAGTTGGTTGCACTGACCACTCCAGGTGTTTTAACCCAGCACCTAACAACTGGGGATCTTGAGTCCCACCTCTACAAGCTAAGGTTTGGAGCTTAGAAGATTAGAAGATAGAAGATATTTTTATTAAAAGGGAGATCAAACTATTTATAGGCATTTCTTGCCTGTCTGTCATTGGCATTTATTGCCAGCATCATCAGCACTCACTGGTGATTCTCCCTGCTTAGTATTCATCAGCACTCTCACTGGTAATACTCATCATCCTCAAATGTCCATGATTACATTGATCTTTGATTCATCATAATCTGAATTAATTAGATATACTGATATCCTCAGCATAAGTTGCTGGTGACAAATTAAACCAAAATACTGTTAAAGATTCTGCCTGATACTTTCACAAAGTTGAAATACAATTTGACTATTTGTTTAATATTAAATAGTTCAGCATCTTTGGCATAAGTTGATGGTCCTCCAAGATTTGACTTTCTGCTAGAAATCCCACAATCATTTTCATATGGAGTTGGTGTGGGGATAAAAACCTGCTGAGCTTAAACATTAGTGTTAGTTAGTTCAATATCCTTGAGATAAGCTGCTAGTATCAAAATTACCTGAAAACTCTATTAGGATCATCTACCAATACTTTTTGATATCAAATTTAAGCAATTCATCATCTTAATTGATAATATTAATTATCTCACCATCTTTGGCCTCAGTTGCCAGTCTTGAGATCCACCAATTTTCTATTGGGCATGATACCCAATATTTTCTTGATCCTGCAGATCAAGACAGCTCAACCCAACTGAATGGGAAGCATAAATGGGGTATTATCATCAATCAAAATTAGCAAACTAATTGGCAATCATCCTCAATTAATTATTATACTAATTTTGTTAATACATGAGGAATATCACCTGGTTAAAAATCTGATACCATCTATGGTCAATGACCGTAGAGAGGATATTGGTGACCCTCAAGGGTTCAGGCTGATTCTGTGGTTTCAGATGCTTAGCCTTAGATAGACAGTATGCCCCATGGAAAATATCACTGACAGGATAAGTTCAATTTATTTTGATCATTCTTAAGTCTGTATATAGCAATCAACATTATCAGAAACTGTAAAATTTATGCATAGGCTGAGATTAAAAACTAAAAGACTATCTAAAATATTAAAGCAAAAGTTATAGGATATAGCAAAGGAAAATAAGAGCAATTATATTTTATAACTCATTTACTCAAAGATCACTCAATAAGAATTTGGATATATTAAGATTTGATATACAACCTAAAGATACTCAATTATCATAATAGCTATACTGGAGTAAATTCCATCAGAATAAAACTTATAGGTTACTGATAATTCGAAGTCTTGTTTGCTATATCATTTAGACTGGCCTTCCTTGAGTAAATTAACCCTTTCAATCATTCGATGCATATATGCATCCAAAAAATGGGGGGTGATGTAAATCTAAAAATGCATATAAATTTTAAATTATTCAAGGTATGCCGACCAGGGGATGGATAATACCAAAATCAAAACAAAAAAACTGATCGAAAATGAACAGAAAGAAATAAAACTACTAACCAGGCGGGGAGCGGAAACTGCTAACCCACCATGGCAGAGGGTGAGGGGGGTCGGGGGGTTGGTCTTCAGACAAATGCGCCCCAATCATAGGATTTTGATTAAAGTAGTGGATCAAAGCGGAGAGCCAGGGCATTGGGGCATCCACATAGTGGGGGTGGAAGTCGGTGCAGTACGAGTTTTCCACCTCCTCATTAAGATTAGTGTGGTAAAGCGCTTCAACAAATGCTGTGACAAGAATTTCAGCTTCTTTGTGGGCTTCGGGAAGTTGGGCAAAAAGGGAGATACTATGGCGGGTGATTTTAGCTGAAGGGTTGAATTCGTCAAGCATTGCAAAATTCATGACAGCAACTTCAGCATTATCAAATAACTTTGAGATATCGCTGCATATAGATTCAGGGAAGTTGGGGGGGGGGAAGAAGAGGGTGGGCAGGCCATGCTGGAACTGAGCCACTGATTGGGCCACTGCTTTGCTTAGGGTTGGGCACTGAGGAGAGGCCACCGCCTAAAAATGCATATATGTGTCCAAAAAATGGGGGGTGATGTAAATCTAAAAATGCATATGTGTTCAAAAACCGAGGGGTATATAAATCTAAAAACACATATATGCATCCAATTAAAATAAGATTTATATAGATTTATTTTAAAATCTATCGGATATTCGTGTTACGACAAGGACCAAAATGTGCTTAAAAAGAGTGCACATTGGCTAAGAAATTTGTGCCAAATTTAAGGCCAAAAAACAGATGATTTTTTTTGAAAATGACTGAAAGGGTTAAGTGATAAAACAGTTTTTTGAATGTTTTTGTCCAACGGTTTTTTAATCATGGTAAAATATAAGAATCCTAAGGTCATATCAGATGAGTAAATGATAAATGGAATACTTGACTATAATACTATCTTAGTTCTAACCAATATACAGGAAAATTTGAGTTGAGCTGTGATAAAGGTTAATACATCTATCTTAGGTCTGCGAAATAGCGATTACGCAATAATGCTTTGTTGAGAAATAGTTCACTACTTTTCGCTGCTATAAAATTCCGGGTTTTTTACCGATCGCAATTCCCCGATTACAACGTTTAACAGTTTAAAAATGCCAGAGTTAAAATGCTTCTGATATGGAGCTGAATCCAATAATCAATCTTAAGTGAAATAGCATGGATATTTATTTGTAACTTCTTTAAACTTTACAAACTTCAAAAGATCAATATGGGAATTCTGGAAAAGATTGCCGACATTGAGGCAGAAATCGCCCGAACTCAGAAGAATAAAGGTATTTGGGTATAAATTTTATATTACTTGATTCAAAAAACAGGACTTATAGCTTGTTTTACTTTCTCTTTTTTGTATCTAATTTCATGTTGTTATTGTAAATAGTTGAAGCCTTTTTGGCATTGTTCCATCGTAATTTGTTAAAAAGGTGGGTCAAAAGTTTATTATTGATTAAATTAAAAAGGGTTAGGTCATAACTTGATTTGGCATAATATTGGAATACTTTTTTTGTTTAAGCGTTTAGAGGACCAAAGCTTTTTAAAAAGGATTGTTTTAGGACTGAACAAATGACTTTTTAGAATCAGTTTAATGCTTTTTATTTTGCTTAATCTTCTTGATAACTACGCGCGGGGTTTACTTTAATAAACTTCTACGAATTTTCTTTTAGCAAGTAAACCCCTTGCGTATCTTGTTATTTTTCAATCTTTCAACTTGAGGAGATGTTTTGAATTTACACTTTGCACTTACTGAATATATTTAAGCGACCGAGCATCATCTGGGCCTTCTCAAAGCCAAGCTGGCCAAATACCGTGTACAGCTACTTGAGCCTAAGACAACGGCGGCCAAGGTTCATTATTAAGGGAGTTTTGTTAATTTTTAGGGGGAAGGTTTTGATGTGATGAAAAGTGGAGATGCACGAGTGGTAATGATAGGATTTCCATCGGTTGGGAAATCCACTTTACTTAATAAAATTACAAAAACTGAGAGCGAAACCGGGGCATATGAATTCACAACTTTGACTTGTATTCCCGGAAAAATAGAACATAATGGAGCGAGTATTCAACTCTTGGACCTGCCGGGAATTATCGAAGGCGCCAGCCAAGGAAAGGGTCGTGGTCGACAAGTAGTGGCTGTTGCTCGAACTGCGGATTTAGTTTTAATGATGTTGGATGCAACAAAGAGCGACATTCAAAAGTGGGCAAGATGCATATGGATACTAACCGACGGATAGGGAGTTGCTTGAGAAGGAGTTAGAAGCTGTTGGCCTCAGACTCAACAAGCGTCCTCCCAACATTTATTTTAAAGTGAAAAAGGGTGGCGGCATCGCTTTTAATGCAACTTGCAAGCTCACGCATCTGAACGAGAGACTTGCATACCAAATCCTCCACGACTACAAGATCTTCAACGCAGAACTTCTAATTCGCGAAGACTGCACAGTTGACGAACTTATCGACGTCATAATCGGTAATCGGAAGTATGTCACTTGCCTTTACTGCTACAACAAGATTGACGCCATCACCCTCGAAGAGGTTGATAGGATTGCTCGTCAGCCTTTTACCGAAGTCATTTCATGTTATGCTGATTTGAACTTGGATGGCCTGATTAAGTCCATTTGGCACTATCTTGACCTGTTGATGGTTTATACTAAACGCCGTGGCGGTAAGGCGTTACTGGTTTCTTTTTGACAAATTTAGAGCAGCCTGAGTTTGCTGAAGGCCTGGTAATGAGACAAAACTCAACAATTGAACATGTTTGCCATGCTATCCACAGGTCTCTGGTGACTAATTTCAAATACGCCTTAGTTTGGGGTACTTCAACAAAGCATAATCCCCAGAGGGTTGGCCTTACGCATATCGTCCACAACGAGGATGTCGTTCAAATCGTTAAGAAATAATTTTTTAAGTTAAATGTAGTTCTTAAGTTTTACTATATTTTTGCGCCATATCGATTAACTTATGAATTAGCCTAAGAAAATTGCCGTTCTAGACAACATTATGCCTTTAGTTAACTTTTGTCGCACGTGGCTCTGTTTTTATTTTATCTGTTTATAATTTTTAATTACGAGTCTATGGATTTAAGTTATGTACTACCATATTAGCACCTACGTTGATAAAATATGGCACAAGGGATTTTTAATGTAGATTTTACTACAGTTGAAAGATACTTTGATTTCACTAGATAGATTGTATATTCATTGATCATTTTTGGATGTTAGCTTTAATGTTGCCATTTCATCTCATAATAAACCAAAGATGAATAATTAGTCAAAATATTTAACCAATCAATGTGTCATTCGAATTAAATGTTAATTATGGTATAAATACACAGCTATATTTTTTGTTGTTCAAGCCTTTTTGACAAAAAAATTTAATTTGACAATAACAACTAATAAATCAGAATAATGTTATTTCTTCTCCTTATCAAGAGAAGCCTTGACAAAGAGAAGAGCCTGCTATTTTTTTTAAAATGGAGTATGAGAATGGAGCCTTTTTCTTCCCAATAGACTTTATATCTCTTTAACTTTAAAACTTAAATATAAATTTAAAAGCTAATAAAAGGGCAGGGCCAAACAATTTAGTGCAACTATTCGAGCTTAATAGTTAAAAACTGATAAATTAAACTAAGCTAGCAATTATAAATCCAGTAAGAAACAATTTATTTAATTATGTTATACTTGCAACTGGTATGAGACCAATAATGTACAATCAATCTTTACCTAATTTGGAGCTACTTAATTTAGTATCACAAATTATTTAAAGCTGCATTCTCTTAGCCCTCCAGATTTAGTGACCTACTTGCATGCCAAATATTATCAACATCTTAAATTTAATTTAAACTAATGCTCCAGAATTATATAACGCCTTTCTAATGAACAGAAGTTAGCTAAAATATATCAAATTTTACAAGTAGATTGCTCCAATATTGATATCTACTATTATAATTTAGATTCTTTTTACATGATTTTTAATTTTGAAACATTGATTTTTAATTAACCAATAATTAATATAATAAAGTCCAATAAAAATATACTAAAATGCTTATATCTTTCTTATTACTAGTGTTACTTTGGCTCATATACTTATCTATAACTTAGTTTTTTTAAAAAGATGTAGCTTTCTATAATATTTTAAATATTAGTTTGCATATCTTGTGCATGACTTGTAACTGTTTAAAAGCTCCAGAAACTTTTTAGACTTCAAAAACCTATATATATAGTTTAGCTGTGGTCCTATGAAACTGGTAAAAATCAAACTTTATAAGGCTTATAAAAAGCAATAAGATGCTGTGCATTCACTCTTTTGGGCTGGAGAAAATTGGCAGTAGATGATTGATATAAGTATATTAGTTGATATATGTAATTTTATTATAGAATCTATGTTTAAATTAAAAACTTGCTTTCTTGATGCATAGAGCTGCTTGAGTGTAAACCCTAACTAATTTTTGAGTGTAGTTTTTTTCAGTGACAGTATGTTTTGATTGATGGCTGCAAACCTTAAATTTTCATATTAAATGTCAGAAATGCTTAAAATTTTATTATTGTGATACTTGAAGTCATGCTAAGGGCTAATCTATTGGCATTTATATAAATGAGAATCTCAAGAATGGTGGTGTTACAAAAACAAAAAATATATAGGATCTGTTGATAATGAATCTGTCAGATAAGGGTTACCTGTTTGGATAGTATCTGTAACTCTCCCATTCCCAGAAAGGTGGTGCAGGATGCACAGCCACACTGCCAGGGAACCAGTCATTAGTATGATGGTAAACAGAGCACCACGGAGGGTGCTGGAGCCAAAGTAACCCAGGGCAAGGGTGTATAATATAGTATATAGTAATTAATAGCAAACAAACAACAAGACTTGGGTGGACCCCCAAGAAGAGTCCATAACCAAGTGGAGATCTGTGCTGGAGTGCTTGGGTGCCTTGGTCTGGAGGGGAACAGGGTGGCCCAATGGTGCACCAGATACAGTAGGTATTTTTGTAAATTAAAATGGCCAATGTTGTTAGAGACCTCCTCAAGGAGGTCTGTGCACAGGTTTGCCCAAGGAACCATATTAAAAAATGCAAACTAACAGGGAATTTAATAATAGGAGTTCACCAACAAGAAAAGTTGGTCATATAGGAACATACATAAACAATGGGGGGTGAGTTATCAATCAGGTAAAATGGTGCTAAGCCTAAGTGTCTCAATAGGCGCACCTTACTATCAGCCAGGGTACTATAGCTTGAGATTGAAAGAACTTGAGTTTAATGATTGCTGGCAAAGTCAACCCAAATTAACAATATGGAAAATCAAACAGGTTTCAAAACCCCATTCACTGAGCAACTGAATTGAAAAATCATTATTATTAATATAGCTGGTGAAACTTAACGCCTTTGCTGTAATGCAGGGCCAAGCATCACACACATCCCCAGGATCAACCTGGGCATACCTTGCCTGAACCCAGTGTTAGTTCATGGTATGTTTGAGGTCAGGGAGGCCTGTCAACTAAACCTTTTTAACCTCCTGATAACCAGCTTTATCCATACGGTTAGTTCCCTCAATTACATTATGGAGTCATGACATTACTCTATTGTTATTTTGAGGCTCCGCCCCCTCCAGAGGCTTTTTCCAGGGAAAAGTTCTTGTAGGCTGAGGCCAACTTCATAGTGGCGATGGTTAGCTTATACTGAAGTCCAGCAGCCTGAGGGAAACACTCGTGGAAGACTTTAATCAGGTCTTGGGCATGGGTGCAGTCATGTGCTGGTACCCAACTGTTCTCCGCTGCATCAAATTCTTTCCAGGATATAAGGTGCTTCAGCCTTCTTCTTACTTGGCGTGAGGCTATGATCTCCTCCAATTCCCATTCCGGCGCCCCAACCACAAGATAAGCATCTGGAGTCTCTGGTGGGGAGCCCTCAAATAACATAAGCTTACTTTCATGGAAGACTGAGAAGATCCAGAATGAGGGGGGAGATCCAACTGATATGAGGCATGTCACACCTTTCTGATATTGCAACAAGGTCCTTTTCTAAAATTTCCAGTTTTTTGCATGGTTGCTTGTTTGGGATTTTTAGCATCCACCATCATGAGATCCCCTTCCTTGTATGCAGGACCTACCCATCTCTTCCTGTCCACGTTCTCCTTATAAGCTTGCATAGCTGAATACAAGTTTGTGCTCACTCCCTGTTATAATTTCTTGATTATCTGCACAAAGTCCACCACAGCTTCCACCTTGGATTCACAACTGGGCTTCATGTTGAAGGTGGGTTTAATCCATAGTTGGAAAAGAAGGGAGAACAGCTGATTGATGCATGTTGGGCTTTGTTGTAGCTAAAATGAGCTATGGGGAGGTGGGAAACCCAATCTGAATGGTCCACATCAGTGTAACAACTCAGAAACTGTTCCAAGCACTGGTTCACTCATCCAGTATGCTCATCTAATTGGGGGTGATAGGCAGTTGAATGACAGGGGCGAATTTGAAGAGTCTTACTAAACTCTTCTCAAAAGATAGAGGTAAACTGGGGACCACAATTGCTAATGATCTTCTGGGGCACCTCATGAAGAGCAAACACATGAGATACAAAGAACCTAGCTATCTCAGCCGCAGTTTCTGTGGTTCTACAAGGGATTGAGTGGGCAAACTTCATAAAACTATCCACTACTACCATGATGGCGTCATAGCCTTCAGAAGCAAGTAACTCTACAATATATCTACCAATAAGGAAGTCCAAGGCCTATCAGCCTTTTGAACCGGAACCAACAACCCTGTGAGGGGCTGGCAATTTGGCTTCATTTGGTTGCAGACTATGCACTCTTTACAATACCTGGCCACCTGCATGGCTAATCACTTTTAATTGTAAGTGCAGCAGATATGCCCAAGAGTCTTTGCCTTTTCAGGGTGGCTAATGGTGATCCCATCATAATGATTCTGGATGATTTCCAGACAAAGGGGTCCAGTGTGTAACAGGTGGGTTCATGCCAATACGCCACAAATGAATTGGGCAGTAAGAGCCAGGTTGCTGACCATACTAGGTACAGGCCTACAGAGGCCCATCCCCAAACCTGACCGCCATGTCTTGTCATTGCCACGTATTCTCAGACCACTGTTCCAATGATGCTGCACATCAGTAGCAGGATCTGGGACCAGGAAAGGGCTGAGAACGACGCCAATGCCACACAGAGCTCACTGGTGGAGCTCATGACTTTGATCTGATCCAACTATTGCTAAAATAATTTTTAATAAAATCCAAACTTAGCCAAAATTCTTTATTTGATTTCCTCATAGAAGACACAACTGCCCTACAGGGCTGCAACGTCTTCCCTTAAATAATCCATTGCAAATATTAAATAAGCTTTTCTTTTTTAGTTAGGCTTTTCCGAGCCCTGACCACCACATCATTAGCAAACATTTGCCATACCACCAGATCATCATCCACGCCCCACGTAAGCCCATTGTCATTCTGCATAGGTGATTCAGATTTGGGATGGATATTTTGCCCAGCTACAAACTTACCAAATTTGATGCCTGTTGAACTAGTACCACATTCAGATCAAACTCCACTTGATCTGAGTCAATGTATGGATCAGGTGCCTCCTGATCCGTTACATCACCCCCCTATGAAGACCAGAACTCCAGGACCTTCTCAGGGCATCGCGCACAGTCCTTCATTGTCTGCCATGTCAACTCCTCTACCAGATAGCCCTTCCACTTCACCAGCAGCTGCTGTTGGCCTCTCACCCACCTGGCATCCAGTATCCATTCTACCTTGTATTATGGCATCTCCCCTTCTCTAAGATTCAGCGGACTGGGGCGCTCAGGCCCCTTACCCCCAAAAGCCTGCAGCTGGAAAGCGTGAATCACCATATGGGCTTTGGAACCCACTGGTAAACTCAGCTTGAAAGCAACCTAATTAACAGCCCAGATGATGTGGTACAAACCCAGGAACTTTGGACCCAGCTTACAACTCTTGACAGGGATGGCATAGTTCTTGGCCGCTACCAGAACCCAGTCCCCAGGTTCAAATGCCAGATCCAGCGCCCTTCGCTGATCTGCCTGCCACTTCTGCCAAGCTACCACCTGCTCCAAGTTCCTCTGTAGCATCTTTCTGATTTCCAACATGGTACAAACCATTTTATCCTCCCCCTGACATATACCGCCCACAGATCCCCCATTCAATTTATGGTTGAGTCTGTGGTTTATGAAAAATGGCGACATTTCCAACGAAGATTGAGAGTGATTGTTGTAAGCAAACTGGGCCATCCGGACCCATGAAACCCAATCATCCTGTCAATTGGATACATAACACTGCAGATTATGTTCAAGTATCTGATTCACCCTCTCCATTTAGCCACAGATTGCGGATGGTACGCTGAGGACTGACCTGGTCTGATTTTCAAACTTTCCAGTAGACTTGACAAGAATCTCAAAATGAACTGATCCACAATCCAAAATGATCTCCTCAGGTAAACTGTGACAGGAAAACACCTCATTGATGAAAACCCTTACCACATCCTTTGCCAAAAACCTCCCAGTGCATGGAAAGAACTCAGAGTATTTGGTGAGCCTGTCCACAACCACCATAATTGCATCCTTCCCCTGCACCTTCGGGAGTCCCACTATGAAATTGACACTGATCAAACTCCAAGGGGTCTGAGGTATTAGTGAAAGATTTAACTTACCTGATGGCAGTTTACTCAATGGTTTTGACTTTGCACACACCAAACACTCCTGCACGTACTTCTGGACATCCTTACAATGGCCCAGCCATGAATACTCCTGCTATACCAGCTCCATCGTCTTCCCCACTCCTGGGTGACCCGACAGCAGATGGTCATGAGAGACCCAGATTACCTTCTACCATAATGATGGGTTGGAAACCCATACATGCAACTTGTGGTATAGAACCTCAATCCTCTTCATAAAATCTGCATGGTATTAGTAAAGCCAACCATCCATCATCTCAGATTTCAGCCTTCATGTGAACTCCACACTCTTCTGCTTCCGGCAAACTTCCTCCCCCAGCTCACTCCCCCATCTTCAATCATTGTGAACTGATCCTGTCGGAGCATTGTTGCGGTGTTAGACTCCTCCAATTCCCCTTCTCATACACAAAAGCTCCATCTTGGCTCAACCAATCTGCCAAGACATTTGAAGCCCCAGGCTGGTACTCCACCCAGAAATCATATCAGACCAGCTCCACATGCCATCTGGCATATCACTGGTTCATCTTTCTGAGTTGGAGATAGTACTCCAAGGCTTTGTGGTTCATTCAAATAATAAAAGGATGCCAGGCATAAAACAGGTGATTTTGCCATTCACACGGGGCCGCCATCACTGCCAGCAGTTCCTTATCATATATTGGGTAGTTTGTTTCTGCAAGGAGCAGCTTATGGCTGTAGTAACACACGGGATGCTCCGACCCATATTCCCCATCCTGAAGCAATACTGCCCCACAGCACAATTCGAGGCATCCATTTTGACCACAAAGGGTTTCCCCAGATCTGGATGGGCCAACACTGGTGCAGTGAGTAATTTACCCTTTAGTAATTCAAATGCATGCGCTTCCTCCTTTCCCCATACAAATGGAACGTCCTGGGTCAAACGCGTGAGCGGTAAGGCTGTCTGGGAAAGATTCTTCACAAATTGATGCAGGGAGTTCAAGGTACTCAGAAAACTTCACACCTCTGTCTGATCTGTGGGGGCCTTCCATGCCTGTACTGCTCAAAGCTTATCTGGACACACTCCTAATCCATTCCAGAATACCACGTTTCTGAGGAACGTCACCAAACTCTGGTTGAACTCACACTTGGAGGGCTTCAACCTCAAACCCATCTGGCCAATTGCCCCCAGCACTTCCTGAACATCTCATACATGATCTTCCTGGGTCCATGAGAACACTAGAATATTGTCCATATAAGTGGCACAGCATCATCCGATCACTTCCCCAAGGACATGGTTGATCAACTATTGAAAAACTGTGGGTGCATTTCTCAGCCCAAATGGCATTACCAAATATTGGTACACCCCCAAGTGGCACTTGAACGCCATGTATTGCTGATGCTCTGGTCTCACCAGAATCTGATTAAACGCATTTGATAGGTCAAGCTTCATAAACATCGTACATCTGGTAACCATTGGTAGAATGTCCTCCAACAGGGGCATCAGATATAGATCCAACTCCGTAACCACATTTAGATGTTGGAAGTCCACACATGGGCGTAATTTGCCACTTGCCTTCGGTACTAACAACACAGGAGACACCACCAGAGACATGGAAAGCTTGATCAAACCCTTGTTTAACAAGAACTCCACATGGCTCTTCAATGCTTCCCTGGCCCATTCATTAAGAGCATAGACTGGATATCCCCTAGGAAGGTCCAATCCCTCCTTGAACCAAAACAAGGATGCAAAAGAACCTGTAGGGGAAAAAGGCGAATTTCCAATGGGACCAAATATGTTGACAAAGTTACTATATTCAGGTGGGAGCTCTACCTCCTGCATTCCCCTCAAGCTCCAGCATCCACTTGGGACATCACCCCCAATCTCCATCTTCCACATCATCTGGGGACCAATCTGGGGAGATAAGGTAATTGTTTTATGCAACAAATCGATCTGTGGCTGGAAATGATGCCACCATCGCATCCCCAGCACTACGGGATGGGCTAGATTCTGGATCGCACAGAAACCCTCTTTCAACCAAAAAGGATTCTGCTGAATGACAATCAAGGGCTCCAGAACCCACGAGGGGCTTTTCTCAATACATCAGTGAATACCACCTCAGGATCCATTCTCATTTCCAACTGCAAGCACTCTGCTAAGGCAGACTCCACATAATTTTCCTTGGCTCCTGTATCCACCGGAGCCAACACCTTCTCAAACCAGCCATGTGAGTATAACTCAACTGGAATAAATAACCTGGGATAAAGCAAAGAAGGTTTAATGTTAGAAGAATTCTCAGATTGCAAATTTGCAGGTAACATAGGTTGGGGACTATAGCTCTGCCTGGGTCTTGGCCTGTTCTACCCAACTCCTCACCACCACCCTGACAGGTTCCTCCATGGATGTTCCTAAAATTCCGTGGAGAACCTCGCCAGCCTCCTCGTCCTCTGCTAGCAATGACAGGCGACTAGACCCTTCCTGGGGACACCAAATCCTCTCTCTGGTTCCGTACCAACTCCAATTGCTTTTCCACTTGCAGTGCCAAAGCAATCTCCTCTGCCAACGAACCCTGAACTTTTGCAGCCGCCATGGTGGCCAACATGTCCACCTGCAGCCCTTGTCTGAACATTCACAACGATTGCAAATCTGAGACTCTTGCTTCTTTCGCTAATGGCCAGAAAATCCGCCCATATTCTTCCACCGAACCTTGGCCCTGTCCTACTGTCAACAGAGCTGACCACGCCTCGTCCTGCGCCTCATCTGGACAAGCCACCCAGTCAATACAGTCCACACACTCATCCATGGATCTGGGCAGGCGTCCTTGCTCTTTAACCAACTCTTGCACCCAACCAGAAAGTTCCAGAGGTAGTGCCTCCACAATTTGTGTGATCTGCAATGAGAAAGGGGTCTCCCCACCTGTTGCTTGAGCCAACCGCGCCTGAAAACAAATCCGCGACACCACTTGGTGAATCTTCTCTAAGGCCTCCATAGGCAAAGCTTCCCACCCTTTTGGGGATACAGATCCCCCTTGGCGCTCTTCCATCCTTGCAGGCCTCAAACCACACACTTGGATCACTTCTCTTATCATGAACTTAAGTGAGAAGCTCACCATCACCACTGTTAACACATGGCGGTACCATTCCTCCCCGCCTGGGATCACTTCTCTTCATGGGGACCTCACAAAACTGACAATAAAGTATTAGAGTTGTGTCTAATGTAACGGGCGGGTTTGTGCCAATATGTCACAAACAAATTGGGCAGTAAGAGCCAGGTTACTGACCATACTAGGTTAGGCCTGCAGAGGCCCATCCCCAAACCTGACCGCCATGTCTTGTTGTTGCCACATATTCTCAGACCACTGTTCCCATGACGCTGCACATCAACAGCAAAGTCTGGGACCAGGAAATGGCCAAGAACGACGCCAACGCCACACTGAGCTCACTGGCGGAGCTCATGACTTTAATCCGATCTAACTATTACTAAATATTCACTAACAAAATCCAAACTTAGCCAAAATTCTTTATTTGATTTCCTTGTAGAAGACACAACTGCCCTGCAGGGCTGCAACGTCTTCCCTTAAATACATTGCAAATATTGAATAAGCTTTTCTCTTTTAGTTAGGCTCTTCCAAGCCCCAAACCACATTGTTAGTGAAGATTCGCCATCCCACCATATCACCATCCACGCCCTGCATAAGCATGTCATCATTCTGCATAGGTGATTTGGATTTGGGATGGCGATTTTGCCCAAACCAAATTTACCAAATTAGATGCCCATTGAACTAGGGCCACATTTTGATCAAACTTCACTCAATCTGAACCAATGTACAGATCAGGTGCCTCCTGATCCGTTACACAGTGGGAACCCAGAGGCGTCCCCGAAACCACACTATCTCATCCTTAATGTGGTATCCCCTGGTATTTCTCCTTGACTCAACTTTCTCTTAGCAAGGACCATATTATACTCTGCTAACAATGACTGTGAAAAGACTAATTTTATGAACATACCATATTCCTCCACATTTTTTAGAGGAGCAAGCGCTGGCCCATGGGCCAAGGGAGAAGGAAGTTGAGACTCAAATTTACTTGGTGTAATCACCAAATGGGTGTTATGTACCTCTACCTCCTTCAGATTGGGAGCTAGTTCAGAATTGTGGCTCAAAGCATCCGCCAAACCATTCTCCTTGACCTTTGTGAATTTCTAAGAAAACAAAAATTGGCCAAGGTCTCATGCCAGCAGGTTTGTCATGTAGTCAAGACATGAGGTGCATGGTAATACAATAATGCACAGTGGTAGTATGAACATGGAATGATTGGGATGAGCCATGCAAGTGATGACGCTAATAGGTAAGCGCCTCAACCACTGACTTTAACTCTTTGCCATTAACAGCGTAGTTTAACTCAGGAAGGGACATCTTATGAGAAAAATACCCCACTGAATGCTCTATTTTATCTTCTCTTACTTGTAATAAGGCTGCCACTATGGTGAAGTTGGAGGCATCAGTAGCCACAATGATCTCCTTTATGGGATCTGCATGGAGAAGAATGGAAGTGGACAACAGGGCGCACTTTACCGCTTGGAAGGCATCCTGCAAAGTTGAGGACCACTGGAGTACTTTTTCCCCACTTGCCTTATACAGGGGCACCACCACTTCAGACTGATTTGGTGTAATTATTAAGGAACGTACACGTCCCCAAAAACTCCTCAATTCCTTAACTGAAGTTGGGGTGGGCCACTCAAGAATCAACTTCTTTTTTCTGGAGTTATCATGTGGCCTTGATCAAACAGGATGTTGCCCAGGAAGGTGGCCTGAGACTTAAAGAGCTCACACTTACTGATTTTCAACGTGAGGTTGGCTGCCCTTAATTTCTCCACCACTTGCTGCAAGTGTACAGCATGTAACTCCTGGTTGGGCGAGAACACCATGATATCATACATGTAAGCCGCCGTGCACACAACCACTAGGTCCCCCAAAGCCACATCTATATGGCGTTGAAAGATAGCTGGGGCGTTTTTCAGCCCAAAGGGCATAACTTAAAACTGAAAAATTCCTTTCTAGGTGCAGAATGCATTTGTTCACTTCTATATTTTCTTGTTCTGGATTTGATTGAAAGAATTAAGGCAGTCCAGTTTGGAGAAGACTTTAGCCTTCTCCACATAGCG
Source organism: Massospora cicadina (assembly GCA_022478985.1). Lineage (NCBI taxonomy): Eukaryota > Fungi > Entomophthoromycota > Entomophthoromycetes > Entomophthorales > Entomophthoraceae > Massospora > Massospora cicadina. The sequence continues at coordinate 158,480 of JAKSZP010014562.1, forward strand.
AGTAATCTGAGAATTCATTGGGATGGGATGCAAGTCTGGTACTGTGAAATTATTGAGATTCCCATAGTCTACACATGGGTGTAAGTTAAAATCTGACTTTTCCACAAAGATAAGTGGAGAGCACACCGGGGAGGTATGCTGAAATATTGTGCCTTTAGTTAACTGCACTGTAACCCACACATCTAAGGCTGCTTCCTCCCGTGCAGTCAAAGAGTAAATGGGAGAAGATACAAGCACCAGATCAACGATGAGCTTGAACTTGTAATCAATCTCTAAATGATTTGGTAGTACATTGGCTGAGGCCGCATCAAACAAAGATTCCAACCCCTCCAAACAGGAAGGTAAAGTACCTCCAGAGAGAGCTTCAGCAATGGCGCAATACAGAGAGTGTGGATATTGGGCCATTGAGGAAGATCATCGTGAGAGTTTGTTTCAGACAAAGGGACAACTAATTTATGACCATTCTTCAAGGATAAGGACAAGGTATTTTTCTTTTTGTTGGTTCTGACGTCAAACTTTTGCCACCACTCTACTCCCAAAATAATGGGGTATATAAGGTTCTTAATTGCTGGGAAGCGGTCCACCAAATGATCCTTGCCAACTTGATAATCCACTAACCCCAGAACCTTCAGCGTGGGAGTACCCTGGGAAGCCCCTCCTCTAACCTTACCACCTGGAAAGTAATTCAACTTAAGGTAGTTGGCTAGGTCTTGGTCTATAAAATTCTTAGAGGCTCTGGCATCCACCAGATTTTCTTTTGTGCTGATTTTACCTGAAGGGGATGAAAGGGTAACAGTCAACAAAATTATCATGAATGGTTTTTATTTAAAGCAGAAAATGCCAACACTTCACTATAAAAATCTTCTTCAGGAATAAGCATGCCTCATGTTATGTTTCCACATCATATAATGGAGAGGGATAGTTGGCCAATCTTACTACTGAGGCCACATACCCACAATATCTTTCAGCAGTTACATAAATTTTTTTATATTTTAAAAGTAACTCCTTTTCCACAGCCTGTGTTCTGTGGATCATGGTAGGGGTCAAACGCGGGTTCTCTGGGGCGATTTGGTACACAGAAATGGGTTCCATATCTGAGCCATAAGAGAAAATATGTAGCTCAGTTTTATATAAAGAAAACTGTTATAAAAAGCGTTTTGGGCTGCAAACAAACCAATACCCATTTTGCGAGGGTGGTGCATTGTTATCCAAGGACATCACCACCAGGCCCTTTGTCAATGATCCCACCTGCACCAACCAAATGTGGTGCTAAGTAAAACCCATTTTAATTGTATCAATTTTGTTAATTTTGGTAGAAAGTTATGGAATCACGAAGCCCATATTGCAAAGCGTCCATATCCACCATGTATAAGCAAGAAGGGTGGGTACTTCCCAGTTGGGGGTAGCGAGAATAACGCCTAAACTTCCCAGCCATAACCCAAATAAAAAAAGTTAGTGAGCTTATCAAGTCTGTGACAAATGGCAGTTGCATTCAATTCACACTCAGCAAAAGCCCCACACAGATAATTATAGTGCATGTAAAGTAAAGGGGTTGGTCAACTAATGTAGGGAGAGTTTCTGTAACACTCACATTCCCAGCAAGGTGGTGCGCAGTGCACAGCCACAAAGACATGAAACTCTGAATCAGAATTATGGTAAAAATGTCACCGGGAAGAGCGCCAGAGCCAAAGTAACCCTGTGCAAGGGTGTATAACGTGGTGTTAAAATAGTTAGAAACAAATAAACAGGAATTCTTGGGTAGGCCCACGGGGAGCCCATAACCAAGCGGAGATCAGTGCTGGAGGGTTTGAGTGCCTCAGTTTGAAGGGGACCATGGAGGCCCAGTAGTGCACTTGATCTTGTAGATACTTTAGTTAAAATAGAATGGCCAATGTTGTTAAAGACCTCCTCAAGGAGGTCCATGCACAGGTTCACACTAGTAACCATAAGTTAAAAAATGCAAATGAATGAGGTAATTTAGTTTAAAAAAGATGACAATGAGGAAGGTTGGTCTCATGGAATCATACTTGTAATGAATGAGTTTGACTCAATTGTTGTATTCTGACTCAGATTAGGATTTTCTGAATCTGAGTCAGATCACTTTTAAAGTATTTGTGGTTTTGTCATTTTGGGCGCTAGGTTGTGTCTCATCCATTTTGTAGATTAGGCTTGTGAAAGCCTAATCAATGACTCAGTTGAGGCCCCTGAAGTGATGCCTTTATAAGGCGCACCTGCCCATTCTGAGGTTGACTTTGGAATTCTAAGTCATTTCTATAAGCATTCCCTTCCTGGGGAGCATTGTCAGTTGTTCTCCAGACGAGCTATTGATGGCAGGGCCTTTATATGTCTAAGTATAAGATAAAGGTCACTTTGGGGTTAGCATAACTTGCATAACTATTAGTCCTTTTCCCTGTCAAGGAGCTATTTTAAAGGGGTTACCACGTTCCAACTCCCCAGAGGACTTTGCATAACCAACCAGGATTAGGGGAGTGTTGGGTTTGTTGGGTGCCAATGGTACCTCTCCCAACAGTGTTAGCCGGTTTAGTTGCTTGTTGGTGCACCAAAAGAATATTTTAATATATGGTGGTCATAACTGGGGTTTTTCCAGTCCATGAAGATGCTTAACAAATTCAGGGGAATCATCAATTCTGGAAGTGGTGCTAATCCCAGGTGCACCAATAAGCGAATGCTTTCATTGGGCAGGGTATTGTAGCTAAAGATTGACTGTACTTGAGTTATCAATTGAAGGTAAGGCCAACCCTAGTTGAAATTTTTGAAAATTTGAACAAGTTTTGAAACACAGTTGTAGAGCAACTGAAGCAAACCATTGTTATTAATCATATATTTTGTTTGTTTTAACGCCCCTGCTGTAATGCAGGGCCAAATTTCCTGCACATCTCAGGACCAATCTGAGGCATATATCACCTTAACCCAGCGTTGGTCCAGGGTATGTTTGAGGTCAATAAGTCCTGTTAACATCGCCTTTTTGACCTCCTGACGACCATCTTGGTTCTTACAGTTGGTCCCCTCAATAAAGTCATTTAAACATGAATTTCATTAGAAGATATCCTTGCCTTTCATGCTCAGCTTTGTTAATACAACCTGTCCCTACAGTCACGTCATTTAACCATGACACACCCTCCCATCACCTAAAGCGCCAGCCCCAGGGGCTTCAGCCTGGGAAAATTTCTTGTGGGCGGGGGTCAGATTTATGGTGGAAATATCTGGTTTGGCCTTGGGCCCTAATGCATTAGGGAAATGCTCGTGGAATGCAATAATGAGGTCTTGATCATGACACAGTCATGTTCTGGGACCCAGATGTTCTCTGCTGCATTAAACTCTTTCCACAACACCAGGTACTCCAGTCTTCTAATTACAAAATGGGAGGCTACAATAAACTCTATCTCCCACTTTGGTGCCCCATCTACAAGATATGCCTCCGGGGCCTTGGCGGGAAACCCTCAAACAAAGTCAGCTTGGTTTCATGAAACACCGCAAAGATACAAATAATAGGGAAATGTCCAACTGGTACAAAGTGTGACCCATCTTTCTGACATGGCGGTAAGTGTATATCCACTTCAGCCCTGTTTTCTGCATGGCTTCTTTATTGGGTTATTTTTTAACTTCCAGCATCACAAGATCTCATTCCTTGTATGCTGGCTTCACCATCTCTTACCATCTACCATCTCGCTATATACTTTCATGGCGGCATCCAATTTGGTGTTGACTCCTTGATAAACTTTCTGATTTACTTGGTGAAGTTTACCACTGTTTCCACCCTAGACCCACCACTGGGTTCCATGTTAAAAGAGGGGCGTCGGAACTTTTTCCCACATTTTCAGCTTCATCAGTTATGTTAAATATGCTTATCCACTAGGGGATTCAACCCGCTAGTAGATGTTGGAATTATCTATTATATATAATTACTATTGTACAGAGAAATTATCCAACAAATACTTATTGATCTTCAAGACTAAAATCTGCCAGATTAGTGAGTATTTCATTGGGGATGATTTATGACAATTAACAAGTGATAAGGGTGTCAATTTTATTATTGATAACACAATTGACTTTTAGGAGTCAATCTGGTTTAGTTACCAATTGATCAAGGGTTTATGAGTTGCAGGAAAGTAATGCCACCTGTCATAGAGAAACTTTTAAATTATCTTTTATGGATCACAATTTGCTGTTTATGGGTAAGAGTTTCATTATCTAAGCTGGTTGTTACAAATAAGGTAACTCAATGTAAAAGTTGAGCAAAGACTTAGGGCACATTCTTCATTTCATTTCAGAAGAGCTCATTTTCAAGTATGGGAAGAGAACCCAATTAATTTGATGAGGAAGATCATTGTTTTGTGCGACCATGAGGATAAACTTATCAGCAATGGCCGCCGTTCCCAGTAGGGGCGCCAACCAAGGAGTTGTTTGCCGAATTCCCTTTAAATTCTTTTATTTTTATAATAAAGATAGGATAGGAAGTTCAAGTGCTTTTATTATTAGACTATTTTTGCTCTTGAGATTAGAGGCAAAGGAAAAAAATACTTTCTATATATCATTGCTATCTCCGTGGACGCTGTGTGAAGAGAAGGAAGAAGATTCTCTGAACCTTATCCTAAGTTAAGTTTTACCAGACGAAATAAGGAAGAAGTCCTTACAATTACAGACAAAAATAATACTACGACAAGCACCAGGTTAGTGTTAGACCTAAAAACTAATTGGCTATCAGCTCAGTTAGAGTAGTCTTCATACTACTATCCATTATAATATAATATTATCAACAAATTCAGACAACGCACATACAATGAACCTGTGCAACTATAAAAGTGAGCTGAAGTAAGTATTATTCAGAATGAGAAAACAAATCCCAAACTTTAATTAGCACTTAATTGAGCCACAATTTCTTAAGTTTTGACAATTGGTGCTCACTACAGGGGTTGTTGATTTTAGCCAAATTTTAAAAAAATTAAATTAATAGGTTTTTAAGAACAAACTACGCAAGCTTTAAGCATATCTTGCAGCTGTCAACAAGAACGCGCTTAACTTGGCATCACATGCTGACTTCACTGCATTAGAAGGGTTGATGAAGGCCAAAGAAGAGGTCAAACAATTGGGAAAAAACAACAATGACCTCAGTGGTTAAGTCAACTCCTCTAAGTGTAAGGAGGGTGAATAGATAAAAGAATTGTTGTTTCAGAAGACTGAGCGAAAGGCAGTCTTTGAATGCATTCGCTGGCTTACTGAGGAGATAGTGTGACAATTAAAGCATATAGAAGAAATGAAAGACAATAAATGCGATTGTTAACAAACAAAGGCGGAAGAATCTGACAACAAAACGCCTGAAGCTCCAGTCAGGAAGAATAACTCATCCAGAAATATGCCTAAGCAATTTGGAGCAATTTTGGAGATGACCCTGAAGTAGTCCATGTCAATAGAGTAGTCAGACATGATTCATCTGTTAGTGGGGCCACAAATGAATTTCAAGCACACTAAAATTTCTGCATTCCATTACAATAACGCTCCTGCATTTTTACAATTATTTGAGATGATAATATTCAGATTCAGTGACTGAAAAAGGCAGTGATTGTCATGAGCTGCATGAGAAACAATTGTCAGAATCTGGTGTTACACCATCTAAAGAGGGATATTTGGTCTTATAAGGAGGCCAAAACAAGCCATCATGCTAGAATTCAGAAGCTTAAGAAGATGTCTGACTGCAAGCAGGAATTTATGGGGATTCAATTCTAAAATAACGAGACCTAGTAGCTTTTGCAGACCGATTCTATCAGGAATCACAGAGCCTGGCCAGTGTGAAAGGGCCAACAGAATTTGATGCATGAATTGTGATGCAAGCAGGGTTATAACCCTATCATGATTTACACTTAACAATGGCTCCAGCTTAAGTAACATAAATGGCCTAGTCTTAAATGATGAACACTTGAAGGTGTTGTGAGCCACTTTTGAAGCCCCAAATTAAGCATCCAAAGTGATACAGACTTGAGCCCAGAATATTGTAAAATTCTCTGAGATGAAAAAGGAGTAATCAAATCGAGTCATGTCAGAAAATAAGCCAAAATACATAAGTAAGTAGAAAAGATGAAAATTCGCTGCCACCAGCGTGGTAAAACTGGACACGTAGCCTCCCAATGTTGGAGCAAGAAGCTCAGGAGCAGGCCACCCTAGCCAAGTGAAGGAGAAGGAAATCAGTCAGAAATCAAGTAAGTCCAAAATCTAGAGATGGAACAATCTGGCACTGTGTTTAAACCTGTTCACCCTGTGACAGTCAGAAAATCCCAGTTTAAACTTCCATATAATAAAAGATGCTTTGGTGCACCAACAGCACCAAAGCAGACTTACTTTTAAGTAGGGAGAGGTTTGGTGCACTGACTGTGCCAAAATATTCCTACAATGAGTTAGTCATGTAAAGTTTGAATTGTGGTTGGTCCAACCCAACTATTCAAAAACTCCTCAAAACTGGATATCCAAAAAAGACCTACAGGTAATTGAGGTATGCTAACCCTGAAACAACCTTTATTTTTATTCAGGTGATAGAAAAAGGCCTGCTGAACAGAGCTTGTCTGGGGAGCAACCAACAATGCTCCCCAGGGGAGAATGCTAGGGGCAAAATTCTGAAGTGAGCTTTAGAATTGCTGGGCACGCCTCTTAGTGGCTGCCCTTTGGGAGCCTCACCCAAATTATTGATTAAGCTCATATGAGCCTAATATACAATTTGGGTGAGGCACAACCTAGCTCCCAAAACCGACTGAACTAAAAATATTTTGTAAATTGATTTGACTTGGATTCAGAAAATCTGAACCTGAGTCAAAATGCAACAATTGAGAAAAACTTTATTGTTACATTAGCCCCTGCTAGAGAAAGGCCTTCAACAAAGAGGAGCCCCACATCAGAAGGCTGCCATGATGAGGGATTCCTGGGGCGAGTATGTCAATCCCCAGGAAAACTAGCCTGTAGAAATTCCAGGCCCCTCAAGGGAAAAAGACAAATGGTGAGGGCAAATTGTGACTGGGCTGCCAGAATCAGCCCACCCAGCATGAGGACCCCTCCCAGCACTTGGCTGTGTTGCGCCCCCTCCCAGGCTCCTATTGGCGATGGTCATCCCATCACAACCAGGAAGGCACTTTCTCCAACAGAAATGTGAGAGGGGCGCACAGTTCAGCATGGATATATAACCATCCCCTTTATGGGTAATTATCCATGTGTGAGGGAGTCCTGCTGGGACAGGTCCCCCTGGTGCCAACCAAATTGCCGGTGAGCGAGAGGCCCCACCAGGATTTAAAACTGATGGTCCCTTCAGGTCCAGGGTTGGCCATCAGTCACCAGCTTCCACCGGTGCTGGTTCTTTGACAACTGGGACCAAGTGACCACTGAGATCAGCTGAGCTGGGGATCAGAGGCGTGCAGCACACATTTGACTTCAGAATTATGTAAAAGTTGGAAATTCCCAGTTTTGACTGCCATATAATAAAAGATTTTTGATGCAATGAAAGCAAAAAGCAGACTTACTCTGAGTAGGAAGAGGTTTGGTACACCAGTAGCACCAAAATATCCCTACATCAAATTAATTATGCAAAGTTTGAATTGTGGTTGGTTTAACCCAACAATGCAAAAACTCCTCAAAACTGGATACCTGAAAAGAACAACAAGCAAGCGAGCTATGCTAACCCCAAAACAGCCTTTATTTTATTCCAGGTGATAAAAAGGGCCCGCTGAATAGAACTTGTCTGGGGAGCAACCAACGATGCTCCCCAGGGGAGAATGCTAGGGACAAGATTCTGAAGTGAGCTTTAGAATTGGTGGGCACACCTTTTCTTGGCTGCCCTTTGGGGGCCTCACCCAAATCATTGATTAGGCTTGTACAAGCTTAATCTACAATTTTGGTGAGGCACAACCTAGTACCAAAAACTGACTGTTGGGAAGTTGATATGACTGGATGATATGCTACCTATACCAGAAGATTGGAGTATGAATCAAGATGAGTTTTGAGATTTTTTTTTAATACTAGATGGTCCCAACCTGAGGGGGATTCATCGATGTTTATTGAATTACGCCTGGGCTCCTAAGAGCCTGAGGCGAGGGAAGGGGAGGGAGGAGGCATTGAGAAAGGGAGGGGGTTTGTGCGCCAGAGCCGTGCTGCAGTGACAACTGAGCGGGGGAGGGTTGGCGACATAGTGCAGACCTTCAGGGCCATCTCAAAGTGTACCTGAAAGTGGGTGATCATGTGTGGAAGGGTCCACCTGCTGGTCAAAGGCAGCACGAAGGAAGGAGTTATGGATGGTCCAGATGGCTGTGGCATAGGCGAGGACACGGAGGGGTCAGTGGCAACCAGGCAATGTCTGCTCAAACATGAGGTCTTGCACAGGGTGTCCAGACCAGGGCTGAGCATGGAGGAGCGCGCGGGCCTTTGGCCAAAATGTGGCAACACCTGGACAGGTGAAAAAACGATGGAGGTGGGAGTCAATAGGCTCCACACAGCGTGGGCAGCTTCGGTGCTGGAAGGTAGGGCCAGTCCAGTCCCCTGTCCTGTATGAACAGTGGAGCACCCTCCATAAGGTGTTGGACACCTTTGCTGACAGGATGGGGTGATAGACGTCCTTCCACAATTCCTTAAGGTCAAATCTCACGGAGGGAGGGAGAAGCTCAAGGAGTCTTAGGCGGATGGGAGGACGATCTTGGGGGTTAAGGCGAGTTGTGACAACTTGTCCATTGTGCACAAATGCATGGCGACGGGGGCTGAGGCCAGGGCCTTCCCTTCTGTATGGGAAGGCATGGTGGATCCGCGCGCCTACTCGTTTCAGGGCAAGGAGAGCCTGGTTCCAGTAGGGGGATGAGGATGGTTTTAGGTGATGGCCTGGGTGGTTTGTGAGCCACTCCCCTAATGAGGTCAGAGATGCTCTAGGAAGACCCAGGGCTGCTGACACTGACTGGAGGAGGGCGGGCGCCCATTGGGGCATGGGGGTCGCGTCCCAGCAGACAATCGGCCATAGGAACTTCAGGAAGATTGTGGTGGCGTGGGATCGCGTGTCCAGAAGCCCTAGGCCCCCTTCATTGCAGGGTCGGGAAATGGTTGAGAGGGCCATTGGTGGATGGTTTGAGCCCCAGATCCAACAGCGGAGGAGTACATTGAGCCGCGTATAAAAGGCATCTGTGAATGGGCAGACGTGCGCTAGGAACCAGACTTTGGAGAGGAGGAACACATTGGCCATCAGAGCTCGACCCTGGGGGTGATATGCCGCCAGTTCCAGCTGGCAATCCTGGAGTTAACTGCTGCAAGGAGCAAGTCCTCATTGTCTTTTAGCGCAACTACTTGTTGGTTATTGAGAACGCCCAGGTGACGGAAGGTACCGCGCTCAGGTTCAATACCAAATGGTGGGGGGAAGGTGGGGGAGCCGACCTGTACAACTGTTGTCTTGGAGGTGTTGACCATGGCGTTGGACGCCTTGGTGTACCTCTCAAAGGTCACAGCAGCGAGGGCAACATCCCCAGGGCAGCCAAATGCAATGGCAGTGTCATCTAAAAATGCCATGGTGCGTGTGGGGGCTTTACCTGGGACCAGAATCCCTGTTAGCTTGTCCTGTAAGGAGGCCAAGAGGGGGTCAAGGGTGATGTTAAAAAGGATAGGGCTCAGGGGGTCCCCTTGCCGGAGACCTTGTCCAACTGGTACTGCCACTGTAAAACCCATTGGCGCCAGTACTCTGGTGTGGAGCTGGTCATAAAGCGCTGATATCCAGCGCCTAGCTGCGGGTGGGAGATGGAAGCGGGCCAGGGAAGCATCAATATACTTCCAGGCTACCCGATCATATGCTTTCTCCATATCCAGGAGAGCCATAAAGCCATTCACCTTACGAGAGTTAGCAGTCAAAGTCACGTGAAGGTCATTATAGTTGTCCCATAACGACCTCCTCGGAATAAAACCGTGCTGGGATGGGGAGAGGCGAGGTGACACCCATTTGGTGATGCGGTTGGCCAGAAGCTTCATGAAGAACTTGTGGTCTGTGTTGATCAACGCTATGGGGCGCCAGTTCGCCAGGTTCTCACGGTCTGACTTCTTGTGAATGAGGGTCGTGATTGAGCCTCTGGAGTCGGGGAGGACCTCGCCATTCACCAAGAGTGCAGCGAAGAGGTCGCGGAGGGTTCTGGCTATCACTGCAGATTCCAGAAGGTACACCTCGAAGGGTATTCCATCTGGGCCTGGGGCTTTAAGCCGTGGGGATTTCAGAAGGGCTTCCATCACCTCCTGGATGGAAATAGGCGCCAGTAGAGCCTCATCAGCCCGTGGGTCAATGGGCGGCTCTGGAGCCCGCCACAGGAAGTCTTGGATGTCCGATGGGTCCACCTGGGTGGCATGGAAGAGGCTGGAGTAGAAGCGGCGTAGTTTCTGCGTGATTTCCTCCTTATCTGAAGTGGTTGTAGTGCCAATCTTCAGTGCAGTAATATACTGCGCTGTTGACCGGGCTTTCTGTTTCTGAAAGAAGAAGCGGGTAGGGCGTTCCCATTGAGCATAGTAATGAGATGTTGTAAAGTTTGCTGCCCGTTCTTCCTGCAGTGTGAGCTCCAAGCGGAGTGCTTCCTGCGCCGCTTCCCAGTCTTCCAACCATCTGGGAGAGGGCGAAGGCTGGCAGTTTCGCTCCAGATGTCTGATTCTGGCTTCCGCCCTTTTGACTCTGGCGCGAGCTGCAGTCATCTGGGCTTTGGCACAGTTGTAAGCAACGCGGGTGATGCCCTCCTTGGTCACCGCCCATCTAGCCTTGTGGTCAAGAAGGTGGGGTGGGGGGAGGTGAGAGTCTCCCGGATGGTCATAGACAGCTTCTCCTTAGTGAAGGGGTTGTTGAGAAGAGCTGGGGCAACCCTAGGCCAGAACCTACGCGACGGTCTAAGTGTGGTGGTGAGGACAACGGTGAGTGACCTGTGATCACTCAGATGGTTGTCACGAGAGATGGAAGAGGAGACGCGGCCAATTAGCAGGAGGCCAATCAGTGCCATATCTATGCGTGACGCTGACTGGAAAGCTCCTCCATCATACTGGATCCTAGTCATGCAACCTAGGCCAGATGCGGAGGGTGGAAGCGCATCTATAAAGCCACTCAGGCGAAGGAAATCCTGGAGGCGACTTGATCCAGGGCGTTCCTTTGCTGCAGGGGGGTAAGAGTCACGGACGCGACTTATAGTTGTGTTGAAATCTACTAAGAGGACTGTATTCCGTGGGAGATTGAGTTGGAGGAGCTCTTCCAAGAGCCGATTTTGCTCCTGACCTGCATTAGGCAGGTAGATGCTTGCAGCGAAGAAGGAGAAGTCAGGAGCGGTGAGTTTGGCCAGTATGAGGCGCCCCTAGATATTGTGAAAAAGAATGGGTTTTAACCCGGGGATTCAAAACAATAAGGGCGGCATGGTTTGTCCAGAAGGAGTTGCCTCCAAACTGTTCATTCCATGCAGATTGTTCGTGGGGGAGGATATGGGGCTCCTGGACAGCAGCGATGTCAATTTGTGCTGACCTGAAGTTTTGGAGGAGGCGGGCTCTCCGCTTAAAGTCCCGCAACCCATTTGCGTTGATGGATTGCAGGGCCAGGGTGCTGCCATGGGGACTCATAGCTGTTCCCCTCCATGTCCTGGGGGGTTGCCAGCGCTTAAACCTGCTGCTGTGAGGCGGCTAGTTTTGAGTCCTTTAGCTTGACTATTAGCTGCAATCTGTGAGGAGCGTCGAGGGCTCTGAGGGAAAGGAGAAGGTGGGGGGCGGAGGACCCAGTAAGCCAGCCTAGGATGCTGCCCCCGCTCCGTTGCAGGGGAAGGACCTGAGGGTGCTCAATGGTGGCCTCCGCGGTGTCCCCATTTGATGAGTCTGAGTCCATATTCACTTCCTCCAACACTGCAAAGGATCCGCGCGAAATGGACTGTGGGGTTGGGGTAGGACTCTTTGAGGTGGCACTTCTACCGCAGGCTGCGGGTTGCCAGTCCATGCTGGTGGGCATAGCTCCATTGGGAGCTGAGGGTTGATGCGATAAATCGCTGGTGGAGGTTGGTGGGGGTGCCGCGGAGCCCTGAGTGGAGGTGGCTGACGAGGGGCACCCTATGGGAGATGCCTTGCGCTTGGTGAGAGAGGGAGTTGACTCTGGGAGATTGGAGGGGGTGCCCACTGGAAGGGGGCATGAGCGCGAAGGTATCCCATACCAATAGTGGGGTTAGCTGTTTCAACTGCTAGGCGTAAGGCCTCAGGGGACAGGTCTTGAACGGGAACCCATTGTGTGGGTTGTGGAATTGCTGCTGCGGCCACGTGGGATCGTTTTTGGCCTGGTTTAGGCCCCTGGGTGGTGGCTAAGAGGGCTTGTTTTCGAGCTGTGCAGCCACTATACAAGTGTCCAAGGGCGTTACACCATAAACACTGGGGGCGCACCTGATCAGGGTCGACAAAAAAGATCTTAGGACATGCCCCAACTACCGCCACACGAGGATAATCTCAATGTTGCGGGATACAGTGGGGGAGGGGATGAACGACGCCCTAGCAGTGCGAGCTCTTTGAGTGGGAGCATAGTAAGAGGGGACGCTAAAGTCCACTGAAAGAACAGACCCAAACTCTTTAAAACCACGATGGAGAGCCAGTTTAAGAGACTCAGGATCAACAGTCGTTGGTAGGTTGGAAAAAGTAACCCATGAAATTTTCTCCAGGTGAGAGCGTGTGTGGGAGATGCAAAGAGATCCACGTGGAATAATGACCTGGAGGGTGGCAGCATGGTCAGCAAGGGCAGCTTCAGTGAAGCCCACATCTATGTAGTGTCCCTCCACTGATTCATGGATGGTGGTGTTAATTGAGAATGTCTCCGCAATCTCTGCAAAGTATGAGAAGTAATACTCTGTATAGAATTCAACAGGGTTATGCCCATAATAAAGGCGAATTGCATGGGAGAGGGTTGAGCGAGGTAGAGCTTTTTGCACTCTAGTTTCAGCCCATTTCTTCTTAATATCAGCAAAAAATGCCACTTCACGGGGATCAGCTTTGGGTAGCGTTGGTGCCAGAAGTTTTTGCCACGCCCCAGTGGCTCCTTTGGTACGTTTGTGTTTGCTTTGGGCTGCAATCGCAGGTTGAGTGTGAGCTGGTGGTTTGAACAAGTTTGTGGAGTTCCCTTGTTGCTGGAATGTTACAGCAGTTGCTGGCATCATATTAAATTGAGGGGCGGATTGTTGGGCCTCGCTAAATTGGGGAGGCCCATCCATATTGGAATTAACTCCAGCCAATTGGGAGGAGGGCGATGTTTCATCACCATCCCAATCTATTTGGGTAAATTCAGCCCGAGTATTTGCTGTGATTTCGTGGGCAAAACTCACTGGATGATTGGTGACTTGGTCGTTTTCAGCATATGGAGATAAAGTGCCGACTTGAGAATGCCGATTATGGGGTTTAAATGAGACGGGTGAGATTGAAACTGGTGTGAAGTTCCAAAATCCGAACCATTTGAATCCCCATTGGGAAGAGTAGATTGTCCCAATTTGGTGCTTAGTGAACCAGAATGTGCAGCTAATCCAACCTTACATCCGAGGGTTTGGGGGTCAGGTGATTGTTGGGCTTCGCTAAATTGGGGAGGCCCATCCAGATTGGAATTAACTCCAGCCAATTGGGAGGAGGGTGATGTTTCATCACCATCCCAATCTATTTGGGTAAATTCAGCCCGAGTATTTGCTGTAATTTCGTGGGCAAAACTCACTGGCTGATTGGTGAATTGGTCATTTTCAGCATATGGAGATAAAGTGCCGACTTGAGAAGTGCTAATCATGGGGTTTAAATGGGACGGGTGAGATTGGAACTGGTGTAAAGTTCCAAAATCCGAACCATTTGAATCCTCATTAGGAAGAGTAGATTGTCCCAATTTGGTGCTTAGTGAACCAGAATGTGCGGCTAATCCAACCTTACATCTGAGGGTTTGGGGGCCAGGTAGCTGGGTATCGCCCCTCATGGAGGGAGCCAGAAACACGGCGTCAGCAATTATAGATGGGGCTGAATTAGCTGACACAATGGGGGAGGTGAATGCCTGGATGAGCTGAGTTGCATTCAACTGAGCAGGTGCCACTAAAACAGTGTGGGTGATGGCCTCCTTGGTTGGAGGGGGCCCAGCGGGTTGGTGGGAGGCAGCGCACACAGAGCTGTTAGGTGTGCAGGTTGCAGAAGTGCGATCAGGTGAACTGGCGCTAGTTGAAGTAGCTCCAGGTTGGGGGTGGTGCCTGCTTTCATGGCTGCTGCTTGAGAGCGGGTGATTCTGGTTGACCCTGAGGTGGGTAACCGAGGGTTGCTTCGTTTGGGGTGGTGCTGGCTCGTTTAGCATAGCCTGCGGGTTCTTTTGCGGGGTTTCCCGCCATATTTGCTAATAGTTTTCGTAAATCTCTTTTTTGGAGCTAAATTTCAAGGCTGAATTGATTTTTGAAAAGTGATGCTTAGCAGAAAAATGAGTCTTGAGATTGAAAGAAGAAAAATATGAATTATAATCAATTGAAATGTTAACCATTCGGCAAATTGAGGGGAATTACTCTAAGGTTTGATATAAATGAAAGCTTCTAGAAAAGGGAAGACGAATAGAAGACTACCAAGCCAAGGATGTATCTGGCTGGGGGAATTGAGATATAAAGAGTCATATGGAGGATTAAAAAGGAGGTCTTTTTCCAGTGGTTAAGCGATTGTAGATAAGTCTGCGATTAGTATAAAGTAATAAAGGTCAAAAATAAGGGGCGATTGCTCCATATATAGTTTATCAAGTTTTATTAAAGTCAGCAATCTCCATATTATCCGATTTGGTTGCTCAGTGGCTAATACCCTGTGAAAACTGACTTGCGGAATTGAGCCTCTACGCTGAGAATCAACAGTGGTGATCACTACAGGGGGCCACTGGTCAACTGTAGTTCTTTATCACTAGGATACAATGATGAGTCCTCATTCATTACAACAAATTTTGATTGGATTCCGCGTGCATTATGCTGAAGAAGCATGGGAGGCAACTAATAATGAGCTGGTAATATTTACTGTAATTGAGCTGGGTGATGATGAAGTTATGATCAATCTGCAATTAGGAAACGGCCCTGAGCTGATGACTGGACAACAAGGATGCTCCATGAATGTGACCTCTCAGCAGCTGCAGGATATTATGGAGTGGCTGTTGCACAGGTATTGATTATATGAAGATGAAGTGGGGGAGTATGCCTTGAGTCTGTTTTATAACTAACGAGACAAAGAAAATTGCTACGCCCTGTACATGTACTATCTGGACATGGGTACATTGGGATTGGCTCACCGCCTTGGTACCCGCGGAATCTATGAGTATCTCGTCACTTATGTGCAACCATCTATTCGCCAGCTACTGCATGTGCTGGCTCGCCACAATATAGAGATTGTAGATGTAATGCTTTGATTGAGTACAGCTCTGATACTTGCCTTCTGCTCGACCACCTCAATTGCTCCTTTTAGGAAGTACAGGGGGCGCTGGTGCAGATGGACCATCATTTTGGGGACGTTCGCCGTCAACTGGACATTTTTGGTACCACAGTTAAATCTAGAGTTACCCCAGGTAATAAGAGAACTGTTGGATCAGCATGGCCTATTGGTGGAATGGATTCAGGACATAACAACGTCGGTAAGTAATACTGAGCACTTTATGTTAGCCCTAGCAGAATGGGCAGAAGCACTTGAAGCTATGATTGCTCAGCTTAGGGAAAATGTACACTGATGGAACGGCAAGTGGCGGATCAAGTTAGTTCCATCTCAGCTGAATTAACAAAACTTCACATCAAATGGAGTATTCAGCGAATGACGGGTAACATGCTTATCCTTTGGTTGGAATCCCCCAAATATCTCCAGCTAATCCGTCGGGTTACACAACTGGAAGTTGTTAGCCAGGCTGAGCGCAGTCGGGCTTTCCTCTTCCAATTGGTGAGATAAGGGAGTATGCAGACATGCAAGCATGGCTGGATACCCTTTGACAGGCCAACGAGGAATTGGTCTGGGAACAAGCCATCCTCCTTACCCAAATAATTGACGCTAATCAACAAGTGGGTAATTCTAGCTGGAAGCATGCACAAATGCAGAACATAATCAAAGGTGTTCTCTCATGACTACAATCAGTGGAGCAGAAACTGAACGTCAAGTGGGAATTCCATTGGGAGTTGCAACATCAATATGAGACACTGCAATAGGAATTCTAGGATGGACAGTGTAGATCCTATTTGGTTAAAACGAAGCAGTTAATCAACAAGTATTTTGTGGAGCAAACCAGATCTGGGGGAAGTGGTGCAGTTAGTGGTGATTTGGAGGAAGAATGCTATGGATCAGCTAATAAATATCCCTCAGATGGTGCGATGGACCCCCCACGTGACAGTACTTCTTCCGGGTCCATTTTGATGGATCTGAGTCCATTTGGCCAGCCTTATGATGGTTCACAAGGGGGTGGTTCCCATAGTCGCTCAGGAACCAATTCTCCTGCTTCTTGCGGCAGAAGCCTGGAGCAAGGCGAAGCTAAACATCAGATCAAGAAGATACCTCCCTTCAGTCATGACAGGAATATACACAGTTACTTCAAGCGATTCAAATTTGCTGTGGAAGGGGCTTCTGATCAGCGGAAAGTAAAACTGTTGCTGTCCTCTCTAGATGTGGAAAGCGCTGATCAAGTTACCTGCTATCTTCTATTTAGCTTGGTATCCTAAAAAGAAGTTAAAGCAATTGTTCTCCAGCTGTTTGGGGGCATGACCAAGATGGCCCAACGGAAGGCTGACTTTCTGACTATACAGTTTCAACAAAATGAGACCCTATTAGAATTTACTGAACGTTTCTTGGCGGAAGCACATGTATTACTTGGAGCTAATATTTTGTCTACTGAGGATGTGGGTATAGCAATGATGGTGGCCGTCAAACCATATCAGGAACTACACAATGCTATGTCTCACGTTTTGGATGGAGATGCAGGACTTAATTAAATCATGAACACCTTACGTCGACTTTACACCACAATCAGCGCCCCTAATGTAGCCTGAAGAACCTCAGCTGTCTCTGCACCAAACTCTTAAGGATATGGGCTGCAGCGACCAAGCTACCAATCGCTGGAACATATTCATCCTTCATATAAATCAGCGGACCCTTTTTGGCCTATGCACGCTCTGCCAGTTTATCCACGACCTTGGAACCATACCATCAATTTTTATACTGGTCCTTCTGCTGCAAGCTATATATGTGAACCTTTTATGAATAATTTCTTCCAGTGCAGACGAAGAGGGCATTATGCAGGTAATTGCCCTAGAAACTTACAAGTGTATGCGATGCCAACTGAGAAAATTGAGAAGGGAAAAGCTCGAGCAGAGTAGAAACAGGGCGCTCTACCTCCGCTAAGTCCAATTCACTTGTACCTAACAATTTCCAAGAATCTCTTTGGGTAGGATTTGGAACTCAATCAAAAGATTTGTTATACCAACAGCTTCCATCAGATACCCCGCTTACACTTCTGAGAGTAAAAATTCTTCCCCAAGACATGAATTCTTCCAGGACGTGCAGAAACCATATGCATGGCAGATCCTGAAACATACTGGCACAAGCAACATGGATTCTTCATCAGACGTTGCCTCTATAGTATGGGTTAATGTAGCCATTCCAATGGAAAAATTGCTAGTGAGTATTCTCAGGTTGGCAAGGGCATTTCCTCCTTTTTGAGTAACACAAAGCCCTTGAACGTAAAGTAATAAACACTGATGGTTCTTCTTACTCGGAATGCACTTACTGTGACATTTTCGTTCAAAAACACAAAAACTTACGCTATCATAGGCATGGGAGCCCCTGTGAACATAGTCTCTACCAGGTTGGTGGCTAATCTTTTGTTGAAACTGGATGTGGACCATTGAGTGGTATATGGGACCATGGGGATGCATAGCACTATGTTGGAAGGAGCATATAGTGCATTGCCTTTGCAATTTGGGTCAGTTTGGGCTTCCACCCCAGAAGTGGTTCTGCCAAATAACAACTATGACATGTTGATTGGCGTGGCATTTATGAGAAAATTTGGTGTTGTGATATTTATAACGAAGGAAACTCTTAATATTTTAGGATAACAGATCCCCGTTTATTTTACCTCTTGTGGAATCCCAACGGATCCATTCCACTCTAGTCAAATTAATCTAGCGTACAGTGATGGAATGATTCATGTCCTTTATTGATAAATGAAGCAGCGAGCCAGAGCTCTCCCCAACCAGATTTATTAGTACAAAGGGATTCCACTTTGGGCAGCGAGTGCTTTGAGCTTACCATCTGGACGCCAGTGCATAGTAAGGACTGAGCTCAAAATTGATGTCCCTAAAGGGCTTTATGGGGAAATTATGGCGCCTCACCAGCACTCATGGCTTGAACCACATGTGGCTCCAGAGCTGCTTCTCCCTGGGAATAGGGAGGTGAGAGTGCTGCTAGCGAATTTACAGAAGGAGACAATGACGATCCAGTGGCACCAAGTGGTGGCTTATCTACACTTAGCTCTATAGAGGAAGTTTGTCATATTCATGATTTTGACTTGTGGGAGGAACTCGGACTACCAAAACGCTTATCATTTGGTGTATTGATAGCGGTTCCACAGGAAGCACTTACTGGATTATTGGCGGAACAGCAAGATAAGGCTATGACGTTCTTTGAAAAGCATCAAGATATTTTTTCACATGACGATCATGATTTGGGGTGCGCTCAAAGGGTGGTACATTGGATAGATATGGGGGATCGCCCTCACATTTGATTGTGACCCATTAGATGATCAAAAGCGGCGGAAGAGGTTGTCTCTGACGAGGTGGATAAACTTATCATGCAAGGGATGCTAGAGCCATCAAACAGTCCATGGGAATCACCTGTGCTCATTGTAAAGAAAAAAGATGGCTCAAATCAAGTGGTTATTGACTATTGCAAACTCAATAAATGTAACAAAAAAGATTTCTACCCTCTTCCATGGATTGATGACGCGTTGGACCGATTAGGCAGGGCAAAATATTTTTCCGCCATGGATCTGATCTTGGGGTACTGGCAGATCAATTTGTCATCAGTGGAATGGGAGAGATGCACTATCATCACTTTGGAGGGTTATTCCAGCTGACTCACATGCCACAAGGGTTGTGCAACGCCTTGGCTACGTTCCATCATGCCATGGATACGATTTCAGGTGATTTGAAGCTGTCCTGCGTCTTATTTTACCTCAATGATATTAATGTGTTCTTGTGGACGTTTATGAAGCACCTCACCCACTTGGAACAAGTGTTCCATCACCTCGCTACTGCTAATATCAAAATTAAGCTTTGGAAGTGACATTTCTTCAAAGAACAATTAGAATACCTCAGGTTTGTCGTGAATTCAAATGGGCTTAAACCACAGCCAGCTAAGGTGGAAGCGATAAGCAAGATGACTTTCCCATGTAATAAGCAGGACATTCAAGTGTTTCTGGGGATGGTCAGGTACTACTGATGGTTCATTCCAAATTTCAGTTGCATCAGAGCCCCGCTTTTCTGAGTTGTTAAAGAAAAATTCTTCTTTCAATTGGACAGAATGATGCTAGAACGCTTTTGATGCATTGCAAACCGCGTTAGCAAGCGTACCCATTTTGCAATATCCCAATTTTGACAAACAATTTATAGTGCAAACGGGTGCATCCCTCTCTGCTATAGGGGCAGTATTATCCCAGAAGGACGATGTTGGCGTGGAGCATCCTGTCACATTTTTTAGTAGAAGCTTGAACTGTCACAAATGAAACTACACCATGACCAAGTGGGTGTGTTTAGTGGTGATCTACGCTTACAAACAGTCAGGTATATCTACATGGGGTAAGATTCCAAGTAGTGACGGACCACGCTTCCTTGCGCTGGCTGCAAAATCTGCGTAAACTGGAAGGATGGCTCGCACGTTGGGCACTGAAGCTCCAGGCGTACAATTTTGAGATTATACACCATCTGGGAGCAAAACATCTAAATGCGGATTGTCTTTCCCAGCTGCTAATGGTTGCTATCATGGCTGATTTAGCCAACATAATGTACGAGAAGATGGTGGTGAACAAATATCAGGGTGAGCCACCACAGGTGATCAAGGTATTAGATAAACTCAGGGAGGATACTTTAATGCATGGGGGAGAACTAATAAGTGAATTGGAGACTCGACACTGAGTTTCCATAAACCTTTGGCTAGACCTGCAATTATTATGGATGCTAATTGGGCTGTAGGCCATGGAGGATTGTAAAACGCTGAAATTTTTGCAATCCTGTTACTACTGGAAGAGCATGCATTACGATGTATTGGAAACAGTTAGTTGATGCCATCAGTGTTAAGTAGAAAAGCCATTCCACAAGAAGACCACATACCAGCTAGTTAAACCCCAGTTCTCCTGGCACACTGTTTCCATTGGTGTAGTGGGACCTCTGCCAACTAGCGCCAATTGATCCAAGTATATAATTAGTGCCATTGATCATCTGACTCGATGAGTGGAGGCCAGGCCATTAACAACTTGGGTGCGGTCACCACTGCCAAGTTTTTATATGGAGTGTGTTATACAGTGACACTGCTTCCCGCAGTTCATTCTAATAGATAACGGAACCAGTTTCACTTTTCATATCCTGCCAAAGTTGAACGAGTTGATGGTGTTCCGCGGGTTTTTGACCACCCCCTATCATCCAGAATCAAATGGAATGGTGGAGCGGGTCAACAAAACCTAGTGAACATACTCTGTATGTTTGGTAAAGGATCAACCCTCGGTATGGAGTGCCCTTCTGCCTACAGCTGTGTTCATATATAATATCAGCTATCATTAGTCCACTGGTAAGAGCCTTTTTCAACTGCTCTATGGTTGACATCCAGCTCTTCCCGCCTTGCTTTACTTGTTTGTAGAGGATATTGGTGGGGTAGACCCTCAGCGATATTTTAAGACTCTTATGGACACATTGATCAAGCTTCAAACAGAAGCCTACTCTACCAGTTTGGCCAAGAAGATTCACATTCAAGCAGCTGATCAGAAGCGAAAGAGCGTGCTTATGCTGTTCGCTGTAGGAGACCATGTCTTATTCCATGACCAGCATGGATCTGGGCGGAAAAACAAGCTCTCAAACATATAGGCTGGGCCGTTCAAGATAATTGAGAAGACTGGCATGGATGTCTACACTATTAAGGAACCTGCGGGGGGTCAGATTATCAACTGAGTTCGCGCAAAATTCCTTTGAGCATATAAACAGTAAGAGCCTATTGTCCAGTCAAGGGGGGGGTAATGTTGGAAGTTGATATGACTGGACAATATGCTACCTATACCAGTGGATCAGATTATGAATTGATATGAGTCTCAAGATTGATGGAAGAGATATATGAATAATAATTGATCAAAATGTCAACTATTTAGAACATTGAGGGGAATTATTCTGAGATTTGATATGAATGAGAGTTTTTAAAAAAGGGAAGCCGAGTAGAAGACTACCAAGATGAGGATGCATCTGGCTGGGGGAATTGAGATATAAAGAGTCATATGGAGGATTAAACAGGAGGTCTTTTTTTGGTGGTTAAGTGATTTCAGATAAGTCTGCAATTAGTATAAAATAATAAAAGTCAAAATAAGGGGCTATTGCTCCATATATAGTTTATCAAGTTTTATTAAAGTTGGCGATCTCCATATCATCTGATTTGGTTGCTCAGTGGTTAATACCCTGTGCAAACCGACTTGGCAGAATTGAGCCTCTACGCCAATAATCAACACTGACCCAATAAAAAATCCTTTTAAAAAATAAAACTCATATTTGTAAAATCTGAACCTGAGTCAAAATGCAACAACCAAGACGAAATCAACTGTTACACTCCCAATATTATAAATGACAATATATTCATTTCTGATCCCTTTGTAGATGATGAAGAAACTGAACCATTATATCAGGTTATTAGTATGCTTGTGAAATATATCCCTCAAGTCAAAAAAATGACACCAACCCCAAAATCATGAAGGAAGTGTTTAAACCATATGATTGTTAGCTAATAAAAAAATTAAATCCACCAAGAACCAGGAGAGTTACTTAAGACAAGAATAGATGAGGCAATTGTATCCATTCCAACCAGTGAATAATTAAAATATTTCCTTTTTCTCTAAGCACAACTGATTTACTCCATAAATTTGGCAAATAACGTTACCATTCACTCAGTAAGTATCCTATTACAATACTCTGATGATACCTATGCATAGACCATCTAGTACTAAAAAATGATACCTATGCATATAAAAATAGTTAACCAAGTGAGACTGAAGCCAACCATACCTAGTGATAAAAAAAGAGCGAGGCCAATAATTCAGATTGAAGTTCCCATAAACATTGTTTTTACCCTAATGGAAAATGTATTGAAAATTCTGCTGGAACCAAAACGCTGGAAATAATAGGTAATGTCCAGACCAGATATGACAAAATTGTGTGGAGCATACAGTGCATGGCTACTATTGCTCAATTTTCTTGTAGTATTAGCTTCTGCAATTTTCTGGAAAACCAGAATTATGTATCCTTATTGGGACAGAATTCTTGAGAAAATATGTAGTGAAATGTAAATCTGAGGAGAATACCTTTACTATTATGGGTAGACCCTGCCTTTGGTATATTAGCTTGAAGCAGAACCATTGCTGACTAAGAAGAACAGTTTGTAAACTTGATTTACAATGATGTCATCATTCCCATTCAGTATAAGTTAGTTGGGAGAAAATGGATAGAAATGCCGAAGGAGATCCTGAAAAATTGTGGGGCCTCCTTGAGAACAAAAACACTGAACATTATACTGCCTGGGATGCAAATAATTGTTAACACAGGGTTAACACTCAAAACCTTAGAGCAACTATATTGAGAAGTCATTGTCCCATAAAGGAAATCAAAGACAAACCACAGGTAGCGCTGGGGATAATTATGTCAGGACACAGAGAAATAAGCGTGCTACTGGCTAATCTGGGAAAGAAACCAATGAGGATTGAGAAAAATCAAGTTGTTGCACTTCAACATTTAATCCTAATGGCAGAGATAGCAAATATCATGATTTTGGAATACTAACCAAAACGGGATTGCTGGTGGAAACTGCCAAAAAGTTAATGTCGTAGTATATCAAGAGCAGCTGGCTGAATAGTCAAACAGCAGCAAGAAGATGTTATTCAACTATTTGATAAGTATTGGGAGATATTCTCCCAAGATTACCACACCTTGGTATGTGCAAAGAACGTGACTCAAAAGGTTGACACAGGGGAATATTTGCCAATATGGATGAAACCTGCTCAAAGGTCTAGAGCTGCTGAAGCTGTGATCAGCGAAGAAATTAGCAAAATAATTGATCATGGGCTTCTTATTCCTTCGTCAAGTCCATGAGTGAGTCCAATTCTTATAGTAAAAAAGAAGGATGGATCAAATTAAGTAGTGATCAATTATTGCTGATTGAACACAACCACTAAGAAGGATTCTTATACACTGCTATGGATTCAAACATGCTTGATCTCCTAGAGGGTTGCCAAATACTACTTAACGATGGTCTTAATTATAAGTTATTAGCAAAATGACTTCCCAAATGAGGACCAAGAAAATTGTGTGATTATTACCGCACAGGGACTTTACCAGCCTACCTGAATGCCCCGGGGATTGTGTAATGGCTGGCCACCTTCCAGTGAGCAATGGATTCTATACTTAGTGATCTGAAGCTAAACTGTGTCTTAGTATATCTAGACAATATAAATGTATTCAGCAGGACCTTCACGGACCATTTGGAGCACTTAGAAGAAGTATTTAAGAGCGTGGCAATGGCAAACTTAAAAATAAAGCAAAATAAATGCCATTTCTTTGACAAGGGGATTGGGTAATTGGGGTTTTTTTATCAATTCCAAAGGGCTATTTTGGGAAACTGACCAAATGGTTTCCTCTTGTTATGCTGAATACTAGGATTCAATTAGTTTTGATATTGATAATCATGCAACTACAGAGGAACAATCAAGATCTGGTTGCCTCAGGAAGCATTCTAGTTAAGATTGGTGTAATTTGCTTACAGGTGACTAGAAGCAAAGGATAATCAATAGTAGGTTATATACTAAGTTTTAGAAGGTTGTTAGCTAATTGAATACTAGATATCAATAATGGCAAAGTGGCGATATGATTACAATCTCGCCATGAGTTGCATTGAGAAAATAGTGAGTGAGTTTATCTGTTTTGTATAGTTGCAGGAGCGACCACAGCTAGAGAGATAACAGTAGAGATAGAGAATTGAAAGGGGATCATATAATTTGGTAAGCTGCAGTGGACTATGTAGCACGAATTTGATAACTGATGTAGACCCCTCAGTTTTTGAAATTACTAACCTGCTTTCTATAATAAAGATTGTTTTCTCAGAAGCGCTTGGCTTCCGGTACTTTATAGTTACCACCTTTGTTTGAGGAATGACAATCTTCATATCGTCCTTCCTTTGTATCAGTGGGCTTAACATCTGTGCAACAATCCGTCAGATCTTATCTAATCTGCTTGAAGATCAACAGTGGTGCTCACTATAAGGTTCCACTGATTCAACTCTACAGCTTGAATACATGTAACAATGGCAAATTCTAACTATCTTTGCCAAGGCCTCATGGGCTTTTGTGACAAATATAGCGGTGACCCTACAGAATCTTCTGACAAGAAACCATCCCTACTTACAATGACTGAGAAAACTGACCTCAGAAACTCCCCAACGGAATTGCAGTTATCTTCTGGTCCAACCTTGAATTAACACATAATGGATGATCCATGGATGCCACCACCACTCAGCTTCATAATATTATGTAGTGGCTCCTTTGCGGTACCGTCTTTATGATGGGGACCCCATAGAGAATTTTATGAGCATTTTCTTTAACTAGCGCAATCAGGATCAGCACTATAAATTTTATATGTACTATATTGACGCGACCATCATTAGCCTGATGCACCATCTTAAATCCCATGGGACAGTAGAATATCTTGTTGCTTAGGTACAGTCATCTATTCAAAAGCTCCTGCAAGTCCTAGCTCAACACAACATTGAAATTGGGGATGTAATTCAGTTCGCTCAAGCGCAACAAATTGGTAATTATCTGTTGCTGGAACGCCTCTAACAGACTTTCTCATAAATGAAGGGCGCTTGTTCAAGTACATGCCCATGTTGTTGATGCTTATGGTCAGATGGATTGGCTCATACCCGATTTGAATCAGGAGCTACCTTAATTTATGGGAGAGCTGCTAAACTGGAGAGGACTAACACTCAAATGGATTAGGGATGTGACTACATTAAGAGGGAACATCAAACGATTCATGCAAGAAATGACCAAATGGGTTTTGGCATTGACTCCGCAGTGGGTTGCAGCAGGGACCGCATTACTCTGTTGGATTGGCGTGTAGCTGACCAAGCTGACTTTGTTGCATTTATCTTAGTCAGCTGAGAAGTAAGTAATCAATCAATTCACTGCTGAAAATTCTGGAGCTTCACTTTTGGTTTTGCAAAATATGGGCAGTTGTTGGATCAGATAGCTCACCTCAAGGGTTTAAAAATGCCAATTGAGGATGGACTGTGACCCTTCCATTTATTGAGTCAGTGGAATATGTCAATCTCAAGGCTAGCTTAGAAAAGCTTGTGATGATTAAATGAGGAGCTCCTTTGAGAACGAGCTTCCTAGTAAGTCAACTATATGATACCTCTCATAAAGCTCAGGACAGCAGTTATCAGAGTTCCAAATTGCAAGAAATTTTTGAATATTTAATTGAGTTTCTTTAAAATCTTGAGAAAAAACTGGCCACGGAGAATTGAATATCCCAGGATCTACAAAGAGAGATTGACAAGATTAGACAGTATGCTAAGGAATGGAGCTATCATAGTGGGTCAGATAAAGTAGAGTGCATTATGGAGGAGTTGTTCGCTGAACAGGTGTGAGAAGGGAGTCAGGTCATGGAAAATCTTGATTGGGTGACAGATATTATGGGTTCATTGGTGAGCTACCCCATGTCAGGCAATTATAGGTCCAATATTGCAATAATTGTAATTTTAGGTTTTTATAAAGAAAAAAATAGCCAAAAGACCATGGTTAATTCGCGGTGGAACCCCTCAAATTGGGGTAGCACTTTTATTAATACAATTTAGACAAATAGCACAAGTTTAAGCAGTCAGATTGCAATGACTGTGCGGTAGAATCTGGGGAGCCATTCAGAGATCCCCCGCGTCCTACAGCCAATTTAGTTTAAATTTAATGTGGAGACTGGCCCCTTTTATAGGCCTGGAGGGGGTCCCACCAAGTGAAAATATTTCTCGGCCAATGATTGGGTCAAATATAAAAAATTGCTGCCGCACAGATATATCCTACCTGCAACTGACTTTCCATAAGCCGTTCCATCTAAGCAATGTGAATCTTGAGAGCTTTGATAGGCCAAAACATAATACTACCTAATTTGACTATTCCTAGTCTTATCCAAATTTGCATTAATTTCCCTTCAAAGCTCAACATAGTTTACATACTATGTGATAAAATATTGAGTGGTTTGTTTTTTACCCCCTCGCCACTACTAATAAAAATATTTGAAACCAACTTTATAGTATTATTAGTGTTTTATTATTTTTTATTTAACCAAGGCAAGCTGACCAGGGGATGGGCATTGCCGATGCATGTGTAGAAATGGGGAGGGAGTGAGAAATAGCAATGATTAAAGAGGATTGGGCACCCTGGGGTACACAAGTTACCCTTGTTGCCGGCTGGAACTGCCAGGTATGGGGGAGATTGGTGTGCTACTCCGAGGGGGCTGCCCCTGCTATGGAGCAGGTGTGGAGGAAGGGGTCCATGTGGAGAATCAGAGTGGGAACCATGACTTTATGAGTCTCTGCTGCATTAGCTTCATATACCCATAGATCCAGGCTTGGAAGTGCTCCAGTAAGTGGACGTGGAACCTATTGATAACCCCATGGATGGTAGGAACTGTGCCCTTGAACGCATCCAAGGCAATAGTGTGGATTGTCCACATTGCGATGGGTATCAATAGGGAGTGGAGGGTAGATGGGAGTGGGGACACAAGCTAAAGCGCGAGGAAGCTCCTTGAGATAGATAATTTATGGTCATTTTGGATCTTGAGCAGGCGCGTGACTTATCGCCATATGGCTCTGGATGGGGGGCAGGTTTCTAAGTGGTGATATAGGGAACCCTCTCCTCCAAATACTGCGCAGGTTGCGTGGAGGAGTGGGTGCAGTCCGCCATGCTATAGGTCCTCTCCACAGGCAGCGCCAGGCGTTGGCTCTTACCCCATCTTGAGGAGTGGATAATGCGTCATCCTCCATATTGCCTTCTGCGTGGCTAGGTCGTAGAGGATGTCCAAAGCATCTAGGTAGTTGATTATGGCGATGGTTGGGGTCTTAGCGAGTATGTCTTTGTGGGGGTGGTCTTCTGGCTTTTGTATCATGAAGTGGGATCTGGGTCGTCCCCTTCCCTCCGCAGTGCCAGTGGTAGTGACGGTCCATCTCATGCGGCAGATGGTTTGGAGGAGGCGTTTAAAGTGATGGGGGTTCCGTGCGGGCCTGTGGCATTGGGGAAGTTAGTAAAGTACGTTAGTAAGCTGGATGGGTGGTGTGGGTTCATTATTTTGAGTGCCTGAGCAAGGTTGGCCCTTACTGCCCTGGACCAGTGCTGTTGCGGGGGGTCCAGGGTTAGCAATTCCTCTATATAGGTGCCCAGGATGCGGTTAGCATGGCTCTCAAAGTCCATTAAACCCATGCCTCAGCGAGAGCATGGACCATATTGCATTTCCACCCATACAGGTGGATGGGATCCAGGCCACAGCCAGCCCTGGATGAGCGCACGGATTGGCATTATAAAGGTGGACAAAAAGGGGATTGCATGTGTGGGGAACCACAGCATCGGGAGGATGAGCGAGTTGGCAACTGCCACTCGCCCTATTAGCCCTGGGGATCTACCCTTGAGTGAGGCGATTTGGTTGGATACTCATTGTAATAAATTATTTTCAATAATCTCATTTGCATACCCCCCTGTTTCCAGCCATATCTCAAGGTGGCGGACAGGGGTGGTGGTGGGGGGTAATGCAAAGGGTAGGATGAGTGGGTTTTTGCGTCTTGGGTTGCGTGTAATGGGGATGTGGTCCAGTTGTTGATGTATTTTCCAAGGAGGATTATTTTGGTTTTCCATTTATTAAGCAATTCATTACTCACAGTGGAGTATTCCTATAGGGTGTGCTCCAACTGTTGAGCGTCGCTGCTGTTAGCTATACCCGTCATGCAGTCATCCAAAAAGGCTAGTATCTTGACTGGGGGCTGTACTTGTGCAGTTATGCCCTTGAGGCGTGAGTCAGCAACGCGGAGGAGTGGATCAAAACTGAAGTTATAGAGTAGTGAGCTGAGGGGGTCCCCTTTTTGAGCCCTCTGCATGGGGTGATCCTGTTGGTTAGGAATCCAGGGCCACATACAGCCATAGAGGCGGATTCTGTGAAAGCATCGCCCAGTTGATGAACATGGGTGAGAGGTTGAAGGCGCATAGGCACTCTTTTAAGTATGGCCAGCTAACGCTGTCGTATGCCTTCTCCTGGTCAAGTAATTCCAGGGCTCCCATCACTTTGGATTGGCATACATTGGCGATGGTGTGTATGTTAGACCAGATGGAGCGACCTGGTGTAAATTCAAATTGGTTGGGTGATAGGGCTTTAGAGGCTAGCGCGCCAAGTCTGGTAGCTAGAATTTTTGTAAGTAGTTTTGTGTCAATGTTTGAAAGTACTATCAGGTGCCAGTTGGCCAGGTCCAGTATGTCGCCCTTTTTAAATAGGGTAATGATATAGGAGTCTTGGCCTCCAGGCAAGAGGCAGGTCTACAGAAGGCACTGGTTCATAGATTCTAGGAGGAGGGGGGCGATTTGCTTAAAGTATGTTCGATAAAATTCATAGGGTATCCCATCAGGGCCTGGGCATTTCCTACACAGCGCACCGCGGACTGTATTCCAGAGCTCCTCCTGCATTATCAGGTTTAGGAGACTATAGTCCAGCGGTGCACTCTGTATTCTGGAGGTGTGTAATTTTTTTATTTTTTGGGGGTTAGATGGGGTGTCACAGTGAAGTTTGGTGTAATAGCAGTGTATTTCCACTTGACCTCTGTTGGGTCAGTTGCCACAGTTCCATTGGCTTTGAAAACCTGTGCACACTGGGGCAGATTGCCTCAGGAGTGGTATTGGTGGAAGAAAAATGCCAAACATGTTTCTCCTTATTTTATGTGCTTACCTTTCCACGATATTTTAATTCTGTTGGAGTTCATGGATGAGGGAATTTAGGCGGGCGGAAATTTCTGCCCATTTTGTGCCCCCAGTTTGGGCTGTAACTGGGCTTCGGGGTGTTGAGTTCTAAGTGGTCTAGTTCCGCCAGGGTGCGCCTGATCATGGCAGTATCCGCATTGTATTTGAGTGATGTAAGATTGTGAGTTTTATATATTAATTCGGATTTGAATTTTTTCCAAAGTTTCAATAGGATCTGATGCAAATGGGGCTCCAAATTTTGTGTTCAAAGCTTCATTCTCAACCCAGTCAGAATTTTGGGTAATTTTATAATCTCTGGGTATAGCTCCCTCCAGGGCGACGTCCACATTTAAGTCCTGGTTGGTGTGAGCTGCACCAAAACTAGACGATGGCCAGAGAAATTGATTTTTTAGTAGCAAAGTTAGTAATAACCAAGCGGCAGGATTTTAGTGTGAGGATGTGATCAATGCGGCTCATTGAGATGAGCATTCCCTCGAATATGCTGGGGTGGGTCATGTGGGGAAGGGGTGGAGACCTGGGGGAGGGTGTCATACAGGCCAAGGGATGCCTTCATCGTGTAAAACTTGACATGTCTTGGTGGGTATCCTCTGGGGTTGGTCCATCAGTCCATGGTGGGTTGTCCCAACAGTTAAAATCGCCCATCAGGATGGTATCTGGTGGGAGGTTGAGCGTTGGGATGGATTTTAGGAATTGTTTTCTCTCAGATGTGGTGCACAGTGCGTAGATACAGGCTATTGAGATTGTGGCCTCTTGGTTTACAATTGAAGCAGTTAGGATGTGGCCATGCAAATGTGAGGAGGATTCAACAATTTTCAATCTTTCGTTATTATGGATGACATTGCACAGTGGGGCATCCATATCGACTGGGAAGGTGAGACCCTGGCTGCCCAGGATCCCTCTTCCCCATGTAGACAGTGGGTTTCTTGTATGGCCAAGATGACTACAAGGGGTTTGCGCAGGAAGTCCAGTTTTTTGGTCAGGATTCTTGAGCCCTGTCTCCTGCGATGTTTAGTGTCCCTATTGACACTGAGGTGCCCGCGGCGCCTCAGGAGCGGTTGGGTGGGCCTTCCAACCCTAGTCCCCCGCTCATTGCCTTGGACTTTCTCCATGTGATTGGGCCAGTCCACTCCATGGCGTTTCCAGCTCCTTACCTTGTGATGATTTAGTGCGGGTTTTGTTGGATTTGTGGATTGTATTAAGCTTTTCTGCACATGCTTTTGTTTGACTTTAATTGGTGCGCTGATTGGTTCTAATGTTTTGGGGTTTGATTTTAAAGTTCTAGGCCCTGTTGGCTCGTCTATAGTGAGGTTGAATTTTCCTGGTAAGTTTATTTTATTGAGATCACGTGGTGATTCTGTCAGCTTGTTGAGAAGATATCTGCACCGGTTGTCCAATCTGACTGTTTGGCTCAGTTAATATCCTCCATGGCTCCTCCGGCTTGGGCATTCTGTTCTGATTGTCTGGTTCAGTAAATTTCTTCTCTGGTCATCTAGATTTGATCCAGGCTGATGGAGGAGGTCATGAGCGATGCAGCCTTGGCCACTTCCCGCTTGTGGGCCTTCTGCACCTGTTTACATAATTTGGGTGAAACTGGGTCTATGAGAACATAGTGCCTGTCATCTTTCCAGAGGAAAGCGTGGTTGGCGTTGACCATTTTTCTGAAAGTCTCTTTGTCTTTGTCCATAGCATCATCATAAAAGTCTGGGGCCAAGATTCCCTCCTTCACAGGGCATGCATGTTCCTTGTGCCCCAATGCAATGCAATGGTTGCAGATGAGCGGTGCACATTCCAGTGTGACACAGAAAGGTTTTGACACTCCCCATCTGGGAGGTAAAACAATGTGGTGCATGGGATATTGTTTAGGTCCGTAGCCACTTTGGGGACCAGGTTGATCACAGCGATTGCCTTTCCTGTGCACAGGTTTGGCATCAGGTGGAATCGCTGCAATTCTAGTTGTTTTATTTCTCTGTAGCTTTGAAGGCTGATTTGGAGTTCCTCCTCAATTAGTTTGTGGGGGAGATTGGTGGGGAGCGAGTCAAACAAGATGAACAAATTGTTTGCTTTGTTCCATCTGGTGCACGCGGTGCACACAATTTGTTTTCCCATGAAGAGGACAATTTTGGCACAGACTTTTGCTGCGGCGTCTGCATCTTCTTTGGTTTCAAAACCCATATCAATCCAGACGGTGGATGGTGTGGGTGGAAACGTATACCATGTGGGGAAAGAGGGAGGCCTGTGCCTCAACCACCTTCTTCCACAGAGCTGGGGACTTGACCCCTAAGAAAAGTTAGAGCCCATGTTCCAATTTAATAGGGGCTGTGCGTACTGTATTTCCATATATTGGTTCTGCTTTGTGGTAAATACCACAAACCCAGGTGGTGTTTGGAATGGGGTTTTTGGTGACATTGGCTCCCAGTCCCCCTCCAGGGCGTTTTTTGCCCTTGGGTGCACCATTCTGGCCATTGCCCAATATGACTTTCGCCCAGTTTAGTTGGGTTTTGTTGATTTCGCTCATCTCACCTGTGTGATTATCATAAAATATCTGTATGAATTGAATCTTAAAAGCTGATGTTATCATTACAGGAAAGAAAAAGCTAATTTTTTATTATTTTTATTTAACCGAGGTAAGCTGACCAGGGGACAGACATTACCGAATATATGTGAAACTAAGAGAATAACTAAGAAATATAAAAATTGGGCACCCCAGGGTACTCAAGTTACCCCTGTTGCCAGCGGGACTGCCAGGTATGAGGGGGTTGGTGCACTACTCCGAGGGGTTTCCCCTGCTATGGAGCAGGTGTGAAGGAAAGGGTCTGTTTGGAGGAACTATAGTGGGAACCATGATTCTAAGAGCGCTTTTTGTCTTGGTCTCATATATCCATAGAGCCAGGCTTGGAAGTGCTCTAGTAAGTGGACATGGAATCTGTTAATAATACCATGAATGGTTGGGACCATGCCCTTGAACGCATCTAATGAAATTGTGTGTATTGTCCACATTGCAATGGGTATTATTAGGGAGAGGAGGGTATATGGGATTGGTGACTCGATCTGGAGCGCGAAGATACTCTTTGATATCAAGAATTCCTGTTCGTTTTGAATCTTGAGCAGGCGTGCGACTTCCTGCCATATAGCTTTGGTTGGGGGGCATGTTTCTAGGAGGTGATGTAGGGATCCCTCCCTCCACATACTGCACATGTTTTGTGGAGGGAGTTGGAGCGGTCCGCCGTCCTATAGGTCCTTCTCAAAGAGCGCCAGGCGTTTGCTCTTATCCTTGGTTGTAGGAGTGGGTGGTGTGTCATTTTCCACATTGCTTTCTGTGTGGTTAAATCATAGGGAATGTTCAGTATATCTAGGTATTCTATCCTAGCTATTCTTGGGGTTGTTGCGAGCATATCCCTCTGGGGGTGGTTTTCTGGGTTTCTTAATTTGAA